>NC_069458.1:34231319-34299185 GCF_026875155.1 Cherax quadricarinatus | reverse complement strand
AAAACACACACACCCCAACACACACACACACACACCACCCCAAACTTCACACACACACAACACACACCACAACCACACACCACACACACACACACACCCAAAAACCAAACTTACACACACACACACACATATACTTACACACACACCCCACACACACACACACACACACACATACAACCACACAAACACACACCATACTTACACACACCACACCACCCACACCACACACACACACCAACCACACACACACACACACACACACACACACATACTTACACACACACACACACAATAAAGGGGGAAAGGGGCAGGATCTATGCAACTTAAGGGTATGATAAAACTTAGGGAGCAGGGAGAGGACTATAGGGACGTTGTGTGTACTCCCCTTTTGACTCACCTATTTCGGGTTGCGGGGGTGTTTCATACTCCGGGCCCCCCTTTTTCCTGTTTGCTACAGGCCCTCTCCCCCCTCCCCCATGAGCCTATCATACCTCGCCTTAAAACTAGTTTGGTTCCCCCGCCTCCACTACGTCATTTTCCGGGTATTCCAGGGCCTGACTACCCTAGATAAAAAAATCTCCTAAAAACCCTTTTGATTCATCTATTTTAAATTTCCAAATTTGCCCTCTTGTGTCTGTGTCCCTTCTCTGGAACATCCCGTCTTGTCCGCCTTTTCTATTCCGCGCAGTTTTTAAATATTCGTTTATCATGTCCCCCCTCCCCTCCTGTCCCCCATGTCGTCGGCTGTTTCCCTAAACCCTTTCTTGGGGGAAAATCCCCGAGTTTGGGGGATAGTTTTGTTGAAAAACCTTTGCACTTTCTCAAATTTCTTGACGGCTTGACTAGGTGTGGGATTAAAACTGTGCGCTACCCAGTATGGGCCTGACGTAATGGTATACAAGTTTTGAACGAATCCTTACGAGGATCGGAACGCTATCCTGGTTTGCCAGGCGCCCGTATGCTGCAGCAGTTTCTGATTTTGCGCCTCAGGAATAGCCGGGTTATACTCCCCCCCCAGTTTTTTTTCCTTGATGGGTTTGCAGTCTTTGGCCATCAAACTTATTGTGCGGGGCTTTTTTTCCCCTTCCCCCAATTTTATGACTTTGATTTGGCGGGGGGGTTAAACTAAAGGGGCCCAGTTGCTGGACCAGGTTTGTAACCTGTGGGTCTTTTTGTAGCCCTGCCTGACCCTCATCGTTTTGATTCCCATTAACTTCACAAAAATCCAAACGGACATTTTCTAGTCTTTTCCCCTTCCGTTATGTCGTTACTATCCAAAGAACAGCCACAGGCCTGGGGACTGACCCCTGGGGAAAACCCCCGTTTGTCAAAAGCGCCCACTCTGACACCTCGTCGCGTACCAGCTCGTTGTTGCCTCCCTATAAGGTATTCTCTTACCATTGCAGTGCCTTTTTCCCGTTATTTTGCCTCTTGGAGGAACTGTGTCGAAGGCCTTCTTGCAGTCCAAAAAAAAGCAGTCGATCCCCCCTCCTCTCTCTTGTCTTACTTTCTGTCACCTTGTCATAAAACTCAGTAGGTTTGGGACAAGGATTTTTTTTCCCTGAAACCGTGCTGGTTTCAATTTTTACACTTTTTCCCTTTTCCAGGGGCCCACCACTTCCTCCTGATGACTTTTCCATGACCTTTCATACTATCACTTAGTGTAAAGGTCTGTACTTTTGTGCCTCATGTCTGTCCCCTTTTTAAAAAAAGGGACTAATTGCCTTTTCCATACCCCAGGGATTTCCCATTTCAAATGATTGTTGAAAATCTTTTGTTTAAAGGCTCACACAATATCTTGCCCCTCTTTTAAGGGCCCCTGGAGAGATGTTGTCTGGTTCCACCGCCTTTGAGGTGTCAAGTTCGCATAGCAGCTTCTTTACCTCCCCCTTGGTTTATTAACTCACCAGCACTTGTGGTCACCCCCCCCCTTTTGATTTCCTGGAGTCCTAGGTTTCCCCTGTAAATAGTTTTCTTTTAACTCGGTTTTTCTCCCGAATACCCCTTTGGCCCCTTACTTGGAATCCCCATCCCCCTTTTCCCCGTCTGTTATCGGGTTTTCTGTTGTTTTCCTCCTGATGTGGCTGTACAACACCCTTTGGGTGCTTTACTTTTGTCTATGTCATTTTTTATTTTTCCTGAGCCTCCCCTTTTATCTGTGCTATTCTTTCTGGGTCTTCGCTAATCTCTTATTTTCCCGAGTTCTCTGTCTTTTCCTTTTTCCCTTCTCTAGACACCTAATTTTTTTCCTCCCTACCCTTTGGGGAACCAAGGACTCGTTCTGTTCTTCCCCTTATTTCTGTTTCCCCTTGGAACAAACCCTCCCCTTTCCTCCTTGCATTTTTGTTGCCACTAGCCATTATTCTTTTACGGGTTTTTCCCGTCATTTCCCCCCCACGAATGTTTTTTAAGGAATTCCTCATGCCCTGAGTAGTTCCCCCCCTTTTTAGTTTGGTTTTCCCACCTATTTGTATCTCCTTGGATCCTAGTGTGGAAAAAACCCATGCCCTCCCCGGGGCCCCTTTCTCGTATTCTTCCCCTCTCTGAAAAAGGTTCTTGTGGTTACTTCTCTTTTTATGCCCCTTTAACGTTTTTTTCAGGGGCCTTTCCCATCCATCTTTTGGTTTTCCCCATTTTACCCCCTGGCTTTTTCCCAGTCAATTCTTTTTTAAAAATCCCCTTTTAAAACTTTCTTTGATTCCCCCCTGGGGGGTTTTGAATCTGTTTTATCGTTTTTTTTGTTTCGGGTTTGGGGGGGTTTAAATTCTGAATTTTCCTTTGTCCCTGTGGTTTTTCCCTTTATTTTCCCCCGCCTCATTCCTTTTTTTAAAAACCCCACTGCTTTTAAATACAAAACCTTCCCCTTCCCCCCCTTGCTTTCTGGGGATTTGTTTCCGATAAAAGGGAAACTTATTTTCTGGGGGGGGTTTTTGTTTTGAGTGTTTGGGGGGGATGTTTTGGGTTTTTGTGACCCCAAATTGTTGGGGGTTATTCCACTCTTTTTTTCCCCCCCTTTTTTTCTGTTTTGGGTCTAGGTAATTTGGGGGGGGGGAAGTAACCGTAAGGCTGGGGTGGTCGGGGGGTATTTGTATCATTCATTAGGGGGTTTCTGTGGTGGTTACTCACCCTGTGGGGTTCTCGGTCCAGCTTCCCCCTTTCCCCTGTGTCGGTCATCCCCCTGACCTGGCTTTTTCCCCCTTAAAGTATGTATGGTCCTTCCCCCAAATCCTTCCCTTCCCATGTCTCGTTAAAAATTCCCAAAACCTTTCTCTGTGTCCTTGCTTACTGGTCTTTTTTGTAAAAATTTGGGCACTTTTTTCCCCTTTCTTTCTCTAGTAGGGTGGGTTTATGTCCCTACTTCCTTCCTCATCCGGTTTTTTCCCAATTTGAAAATCCTTTATTGGGGATGTTTTGGAAAAATTTTGTTTTTTAAGTTTCTTTAGGGGGCGGGGGGCCAAATGGCGATTAAAAAGGGGAAAAACATAAGGTGTGGGGCCCAAATGTTCCTTTTTAAAGAGGTGGAAAGCGCGAGGTTTGGGGCCCAATGCGCCGGAGGTTGAGGGTTTTAGGGGTGGCCTTGTTTTTAAAAAAATTTTTTTGGGGGTTTGTACCCTTGGCCCCCCTAGACTGTACTCCGTCGCGGTTTTCTTCCCCTTCCCCCAATTTTCATGACTTGCATTGGGGGGTTTTAACCCCAGGACCCAAATTTGCTGGCCCAGGTCTGAACCCTGTGTGGGGTTTGTGTGGTCTGTGTGTGTGTGTGGGGTTGTGTGTTGTGTGTGTGTGTGTGTGTGTGTGTGTGTTTGTGTTGGTGTGTTGTGTGGGGGTGTGTGTGTGTGTGTGTTGTGTGTGGTGGGGGTGTGGGGTGTGGTGGTTTAGTGTGTGTCATGTTACGTGTCAGTGTTCATTTTCAGTGTTACAGTGTCGGGTTTTACAGTGTCATGTTACGTGAGTGTTACAGTGTCGGTTACAGGTACTTACTGTGTCGTGTTACAGTGCATGTTACAGTGTTAGTGTTACAGTGCAGTGTTACGGGTCAGTGTTACGTGTCAGTGTTAGGTTACAGTGACAGTGTTCGTGACAGTGTTACAGTGCATGTTACAGGTCATGTTCAGTTTTACAGTGACGTTTTTTACAGTGACGTTTACAGTGTCAGTGTTACAGTGTCAGTGTTACAGTGACAGTGTTACAGTGTCAGTGTTACAGTGTTAGTGTTACAGTGTTAGTGTTACAGTGTCAGTGTTACAGTGTCAGTGTTACAGTGTCAGTGTTACAGTGTCAGTGTTACAGTGTCAGTGTTACAGTGACAGTGTTTACTGGAGATTTTCAGTGTCAGTTTTACAGTGTCAGTTTTACGTGCAGTGTTACAGGTCAGTTTTACAGTGCAGTGTTCAGGTCAGTGTTACAGTGACAGGAAAAGTGTTGTGTTACGTGTTGTTTACAGGTCAGTGTTACAGGTCAGTGTTACAGTTCAGTTTTACAGTGCAGTGTTACAGTGTCATGTTCGGCGGGTTTTACAGTGAGGTTACAGTGTCAGTGTTCAGTGTCAGTTTTTAACGTGACGATTTTACGGTCGTCTACAGGGGGTTGTGTTACAGGTTGTTTAAAGTTCGTTTACAGGGTCATGTTACATGTCAGTGTTACAGTGTTAGTTTACAGTATCAGTTTACAGGCATTTTTACAGTTCGTGTTCAGGTCAGTTTAAGTGTCGGGTTTTACATGCAGTGTTACAGGTTCAGTGTCAGTGTTCATTCAGTGTTCTGGCAGTTTCAGTGTTACAGTGTCGTTTTTACAGTGTTACGTGTCGTGTCAGTGTTACGTGTCAGTGTTACAGTGTTACGTGTCATGTTACAGTGTCAGTGTTAAGTGTCAGTGTTACGTGCAGGTTACAGTGATGTGTTACGTGTCAGTGTTACAGTACGTTTTTACAGTGTCAGTGTTACAGTGAAGTTTTTACAGTGTCAGTGTTACGTGTCAGGTTACAGTGTCGTTTACAGTGTCAGTTTTAAGTGTCATTTTACGTGACAGTGTTACAGTGTCAGTGTTACAGTGTCAGGATACAGTGACAGTGTTACAGTGTCATGTTACGTCAGTGTTACGTGTTAGGTTACAGGCAGTTTCAGTGTCAGTTTACAGTTTACAGTGCATGTTACAGTGTCAGTGTTACAGGTCATGTTCAGTTTTACAGGTCAGTGTTACAGTGTCAGGTTACAGGCATTTTAAGTGTCAGTTTTACGTGTCAGTTTTACAGGACATTTAAAAGTGTCATGTACAGTGCAGTTTTAACAGTGTCGGGTGTTACAGTGCAGTTTTAACAGTTCATTTTTACAGGACAGTTTTTACAGTGTCAGTTTTACAGTGTCTTTTACAGTGTTAGTGTTCATGTCAGTGTTACTTTCATGTTACAGTGTCAGTGTTACGTGTTACAGGTCATTTGTTACAGTGTCAGTGTTAAGTGACGTGTTACAGTGTCAGTTTTTACATGTAGGTTACAGTGTCAGTGTTACGTGCGTGTTCATGACAGTGTTACAGTGTCAGTTTTACAGTGACAGTGTTACGTGTCCGCCTACAGTGTCAGTGTTACAGTGTCATTTACAGTTCAGTGTTACAGGTCATGTTACAGTTTTACAGTGTCATGTTACATGTCGTGTACAGTGTCAGTGTTACAGTGCTACAGTGTCATGTTACAGGTGTGTTTCAGGTCAGTATTCAGTGCAGTTTACATGACAGGTTACTTCATGTTACAGTTTTACGGTCATGTTACAAGTCAGTGTACAGGTCAGTGTTACAGTGTCGTGTTACAGTGACGTGTTACAGGTCGGGTTTACAGTGTCAGTGTTAAGGTCAGTGTTACATGTCGTTTTTACAGTTCAGTTTACATGTCAGTTTACAGTGTCAGTGTTACAGTGACAGTGTACAGTGTCAGTGTTACAGGTGTGTTTACAGTTTTAAAGTGACGGTTACGTTCAGTTTTTCATGACAGTGTTACAGTGTCGGGTTTTACAGGTCAATGTTACAGGTCAGTGTTACAGGACGTGTTACAGTGTCAGGTTACGGTCAGTGTTCAGTGTCATTTTTAAGGTTGTTTTTCAGTGTTAGTGTTACAGTGTCAGTGTTACAGTGCCGTGTTCAGTGCGGGTTACGTGTCGTGTTACAGTGACAGTGTTCAGTGTCGTGTTACAGTGTCAGTTTACAGTGCGTGTTACAGTGTCAGTGTTACAGTGTCAGTGTTACAGTGTTAGTGTTACAGTGACAGTGTTACAGTTTAGTTTACATGTCATTTTTACAGTGTCAGTGTTACAGTGTCAGTTTTACGTGCCCTGTTAAGTGTCAGGTTACGTGACATGTTACAGTGTCAGGTTACAGTGTCAGTTTTACGTGACGTGAAAAGTGCGGTTTTAAAGGTCAGTTTTACAGGTCGTGTTACGTGTCGTGTTAAGTGACTGTTACAGTGACAGTGTTACAGTGTCAGTGTTACAGTGCGTTGTTACAGTGTCAGTGTTCATGTTGTGTTACATGTTAGTGTTACAGTGTCAGGTTCTTGTCAGTGTTACAGTGTTAGTGTTACGTGTTAGTGTTACGGTCAGTGTTACGTGTCGTTTTTCAGTGTCAGTTTACAGGTGTGTTACGTGACGTTTTACGTGTCAGTGTTACAGTGTCATGTTACAGGTCAGTGTTACAGTGTCAGTTTACGTGTCAGTGTTACGTGTTAGTGTTACAGTGACAGTGTTACAGTGTTATGTTACAGTGTAGTGTTCAGTGTCGGGTTTTACAGGTCATTTACAGGTCTGTTACGTGAAATTTCAGTGACGTGTTACAGTGTCAGTGTTAAGTGTCATGTTACAGGACAGGGTTACAGGTCAGTGTTACAGTGTCAGTGTTACAGTGTCATGTTACAGTGCAGTGTTACAGGCAGTGTTACTTCAGTTTTTTACAGGTCAGTTTTACAGTGTCATGTTCAGTGACGTTTTACAGTGTCTGTTACGTGCAGGTTACTTGACGTGTTACAGTGTCAGTGTTACAGTGCCCGTGTTACGTGTCAGTTTTTACAGGTCATGTTACAGTTCATGTACAGTGTCATGTTACAGTGACAGTGTTACAGTGTCAGTGTTACAGTGTCAGTGTTACGTGTCGTGTTACAGGTCAGTGTACAGTGTTACAGTGCAGTTTTACAGTGCGTGTTCAGTGCAGTGTACAGTGACTGTTACAGGTCATGTTACAGTGACGGGTTTACAGTGTTACAGTGCGTGTTACAGTTTACATGTTACGTGACAGTTTTACAGTTTTACAGTGACGGGTTTTACATGTTACAGGTCAGTTACATGACAGGTTCAGTTTTACATGTCATGTTACAGTGTCAGTGTTACAGTGCAGTTTTGCGGCAGTGTTCGTGTCATGTTCTGACGTGTTACGGACGTGTTACGTTTTTACGTGACAGTGTTACAGTGACATGACAGTGTTAAGTGACAGGTTACGTGTTAAGTGTTACAGTGTTACAGTGACGTGTTACAGTGCAGTGTTACAGTTTTACAGGCAGAGACATAATAAAAATATTCCCCGCAGAAATATTCCCTCTGAATACTGGTTTTACTGCCACTTTCTTTGGTCTCCACCTGCCAGGGAGTTTGACCCAAGGTAAGGAACATAGGGCCCAACTTTTATTTGGTTGAAAAAGTTGCGGAGAAGTGTTTTGTGTGAGTTTGTGTTTATGTGTTTTTGGGTTTGTGGTGTGTTTTTTTTGTGTGTGGGTGTGGTGTGTGTGTGTGTGTGGTGTGTTTGTGTGTGTGTGTGTGGGGTTTTTGTGTGGGTGTGTTGTATGTGTAATTAGTGGTATATATTAAAATATATATAATATAAATATTTATATATATAATATATATTATATATATATATATAATATTATTATATATATATATTATATATATACATACAAATAGTATGTAGAAGTTATACCAAAACCCAGGCTCGTGTCTCTTTGCCCCTACGTATTTGCTTTCCCTCGTCACCAGATAAAATTAAATGTTGAAAAAGGTGTATTTCATACCTCTTTATTCACCAGACCTGAATTTTTCCCCCACTAAAAAGGGTCTTTATAGCCCCCCCCAAAAAAGTGAACTTGGGATTTCGGGCCTCGATCTGGAGAGGTCGTAAAGTTCTTACTGATATTTAATATTGACTGGAGCCCTGTATTGTTGTCTGGGGATTAATGCCCACATATGATTGATCAATAGGTGGTTGAGGGCTGGTTGATGAAGGTAGTAGGTGATTTAGGGGGGGTGTGGTGGTTTTTAGTGGTGTGGTTGATGGAGGTAGTGGTGTGGTTTGGGGGTAGTGGTGGTTGATGGATGGTGTGGTTGATGGGGGTTGGTGTGGTTGATGGGGGTAGTGGGTTGTTAAGGGAGTGGTGTGGTTTATATGGGTGGTGTGGTTTTTTGGTAGTGGTGTGGTTTATGGAGGGATGGTGTTGTTAATGGGGGTGGTGTGGTTGATATGGGTGTGTGGTTTATGGTAGTGGTGTGGTATGGTGTGGGTGGTTTATGGTAGGGGGGTTGATGGGGGTATGGTTGGGGTTTATGGAGGTGGGGGGTGGTTTATGGAGTAGTGGTGTGGGTTTATGGAGGGGTTTTTGGGGGGTTGATGAGGGATGGTGGGTTTATAAGGGAGTGGGTGGTTTATGGAGGAGTGGTGTGGGTTGGGGTAGTGGGTGGTTGAGGTAGTTGTGGTTTTTTGGTAGTGGTGTGGTTGATGGTAGTGGTGTGGTTGATGGAGGTAGTGGTTTGTTAATGGGGTGTGTGGTTGATGGGATGGTGTGGTTTATGGTATGGTTTTTGGTTGATGGGGTGGGTGGTTTATGGTATGGTGTGGTTTTAGGTAGGGTGTGGTTGATGGAGTAGTGGTGTTGTTAATGGGGAGTGGGTGGTTGAAAGGGTGGGGGTTTGGGTTATGGTAGTGGTGGGTTTATGGGAGTGTGTGGTTTTGGTAGTGGTGTGGGGTGGTAGTGGGTGGTTTAAAGAGGTAGTGGTGTGGTTGATGGAGGAGTGGGTCCCCTTTATGGGGGTGGTTTGGGGGTTTTGGGGGTAGTGGGTTTTGGGTTACGGGGGGGGGGTTTTGTTGATGGATTTATGGGGTGGTGTGGTTGATTAGATGGGGTGTGTGGTGGGCATACAGAAAACATACACCTCCCGGAAATAACACAGAGAAAAATACACCTCCGTGTATATATACACCGCCGCTGCTGCCTGGTTTTTCCACTGTTGTATCCCGGGCCAATTTACAACAACTGGTGTTGACATCCGGCCACTACACCGCCCGGACGCCCCAAATTTCCCAATCAAATCGCAGCTTGTCCCCAATTGGCTGGGCCAAAGACAGGGGGGGCATGACGAGAGAAGTAAAAACATTACGGTTGAGTCCGGGGTTTCCTGTCTGGGCCCAAAAGCAAGCAGGAAAAAGGGAGGAGACAGCCAATCATAGTGTTGTGTGTGTGTTGGGGGTGTGTGTGTGTTGTGTTATTTTCTCCCCTCTCTGTTCTTCCTATCTCTATCTTTGTCTTCTCTCTTATAATTCACTTTTTTTGCAAGATTTACCAGTAAATCTTCACAAACATCAAGAGTCACACTCGGTTTTGTAACCAGTGTTGGGAAACTCACCCACATCTTCCCCACCCCCCCACTAAGACTTTTGCCCACGATTGACCGCATAGCAGCACTTTGGGCAAGTCCTCGTGTGCACAGGCAGCAGATGTTTCCCAAGACTCCGGGGATTCCCCCTTAAAAAAGTCACAGACCTTTTTTGACAGGTGGGTTTTCCTCAACCCGTACCCCGCCCGTCTAACCCGCTTCCCCTGTTTCACCGGATAACTCCTACACCCGTTTCTCTGAAACATTGTCTACTCTGATTTACTGTTTCCCCTGTCTAAATTTGTTACACTTTCCACGCTTGTATTTGCTCTGTCTGCACCCTGTCTGCTACATTCTTTTAAAACCCCGCTCTAAACCCCTATACCTGCCGATATCGCTACACCCGTTGCTGCTCTGTTGCACCCTGTCTGCACACCGTCCTTACCTTATCAACATTCTGGGTCAAGACCTTCACCAACATTGAGCTCTTAATGGCACAAGGTTTCCCAGGGGAGCTGTTGTTACCGGATAAAGCTTACATGAGCAAATGTTCTCCCCTCTAGGGGAAACAGTCAAAAACGTCTCGCACAGAGAATATTCACGGGGAAAAGCTAAAAATAAATATTTCGGAGGCCATCTTCATGTGCTGGAGCGAAACGAGCGAAACGTGAAGCCCTCCCTCATACGTTCCGTGTTGTTGATTAAGACACATGTGCAGCAGTTGGGTATTTTTATTGTTGAAACGTTTCGGCTACACAGTAGACTTCTTCAGTCAGATACAGAGGCAACAGGTGTTGTAGTGAAGCCAAGATATTGTAATCAGTCCCTCAACCTTGGAAACTATAGTATTTGAGGTGGTCAGTCCCTCAAATACTTCTGCTCTGCCTCTGTATATGACTGAAGAAACCTACAACCGTTGTAAAAGGTGTCTCCAGCAGGTACAACCATTGTAGCAGGTGTCTCCAGCAGGTACAACCATTGTAGCAGGTGTCTCCAGCAGGTACAACCATTGTAGCAGGTGTCTCCAGCAGGTACAACCATTGTAGCAGGTGTCTCCAGCAGGTACAACCATTGTAGCAGGTGTCTCCAGCAGTTACAACCATTGTAATATGTGTCTCCAGCAGGTACGACCATTGCAACAGGTGTCTTCAACAGGTACAACCATTGTAATATGTGTCTCCAGCAGGTACGACCATTGCAACAGGTGTCTTCAACAGGTAAAACCATTGTAGCATGTGTGTCGAGCAGGTACAACCACTGTAACGTGTTTCTCCAGCAGGTACGACCATCGCAGTGAAGGCAGCAGTGACAACACTGACAACAATGTGGTCCCTGGAGTGTTCACGAATGCTCTTCACTTGGCTGTTGATTATGGTTCTGCTGATGTGGTACGGCTGCTCCTGCGCTACGGTGTGGAACCTAACCGTGGGGGGATGATTAGTGGGGGTGGTGGGTGTGGGGTACCCGTGGGGGAGGATGTGGGGGGTCCATTATAGCTGGGTGCCCAGGTACTGTCCAGAGTACCAGAGCAAGACTTTCCCCTCGTGCGTCACCCACTAGTGTGCTCAGTGTGGATAGAAGGAGCCTCAATACTGCTCACAGCTCATTTATGGGTTCACCCTCACCCCGATGCTCCCCAAGAGCTTCTCGTGGTGTTCTCCCAGAGCATCTCCCCGGGCTTCCCCAAGAGGTTCTCCTAGGTGTTCGCCTCGTTCAGGGTCTCCGCGATCTTTCTGTTCCCGCTCGTCATCTCCTCTGGCAGGAGGTGACCGTGGGAGTCCCAGGGCACCCTCTCCCAGAGCCTCATCTCCTTGTACTTCGTACCCCCACCCATACCCTACTCTGAACCCGAGGTGCGGCTGCGACCCCAAACCTTCCAGCGACACCAAATGATACAGCTTCAACAGACTGTGATGGCCGGGGACCCCATGCGGCAGGAGGAGAGGGTCAAAGGTCGCATGGCATCGCGTGTCCCAGAGGGGCCCAGGTCATCGGGCAGTGGCAGTGGTAGTAGTGGCATCGTCAGTGCTGGTCATGGCGGTGCTACTGCCGGCAGTGGAGCCACTGACGACGCTGCCTTCTGGCCCTCTGGAAGTGTTCCTTCTCCTTTTACACCCACTAATTTTCTGAGAGACAACAGGTTAGATTATAACGTAGATGTTAGAACAGATGCCAGAGTAGATACTAAGAAACAGTTAGTTACTGCCAAATCTTCGAAAAATGGGTCCAATGTGAGTGAAGATAAATCTAGAGTAGTGTTAGCTGGCGAAGCCAGGAACGATGCTACAGGCACTGCTCCAGGCAGCATGGAGAAGAACAGAGAGAAGACCAGGTCTCCCGGAGGCATTGAGGGCAGGAGCATCATTAAAGATGACTCCAGAAGGGACATTCTGAGGGAGCAAAGAGACAAAGACGAGAAGATGAAGGAAGCGAGGAAAGAGGCGACCACTAGGCGGGTATCCTGGGTACCTGGTGTTACTGACAACGCAGCAGCCACCAGGGATAAACCTGCTTACAAGAGACGTCACTCAGCGGTCGTCAAGTCCAGCGAAGTCACCTTCCAGCGCCAGAGATCCTTCTCTCTCGACAGTCAACAGGTAAGCTTCTCCAAGATAAACAATCATAGTGGTGAACCTGTAAGGTTAATGTAAATTACGAACAACGATGGACCCAAAACTGATCTAGTGGAACGCCACTAGTGACCGGTTGCCATTCAGACTTGACCCTGTAATAAAGTTGGTAGAATTACCGACAATATGTAAAGTAAAAGGACACAAGTGCAACTAATGTGACATTTATTGTGGCAACGTTTCGCTCTCCAGGAGCTGGCTTGATAAAGCTCCTGGAGAGCGAAACGTTGCCACAATAAATGTCACATTAGTTGCACTTGTGTCCTTTTACTTTACAGACTTGACCCTGTTGATGCAAACTCTCTGCCTCCTATATTGTTGCCAGTTATTTCAAGAGTAAATATTTTCTTCCAGCCCCGAGACTTGTTTGTCAGAACTAACGAAATCGTAATGATTGAACTCGTGGCAAGTAAGATGTAAAACTCCAGACTGGTACGTAAGCCACTTGGCCAGCTGGCTACAATAAGATTCATCCAACTAGGTCCAGTGGGACCCATGCTAACCTCCCTATTGGGTATAAATATACTTAGTTGGATGAATTGTAGCCATCTGGTCCAGTGGTGAACACAGGCCCAGTTTTACAGCCCCTTCCCGGTTCAATCCCCCCCGTACCGTGTTTTTATTCGTTTTTATATTTTGACGTTCTTATCTTATTTTTTAAACAGCTGTCATACTGTCAGCCCCGGTAAGCTGTGAACGTGTCAGTGAAAAAACAGAAAATACTTTTTTGTAAGCTTGTAAAAAGTTAGAGTTGGCCCGAGTAAGTTTCAAGGATGAAGTTGGCCCGGGAAGTACAAGGATGCAGTTGGCCAGGGATGTACAAAGGGTAAGTTGGCCGGGGATGTACAAGGATGCAGTTGGCCGGGTAAGTACAAGGATGCAGTTGGCCAGGGTAAGTAAAGGAGACATTGGGCCGGGTTGACAAGGATGACGTTGGCCAGGGGATGTACAAGGAGACAGTTTCCCCGGGTATGTACAAGGATGACGTTTGGAGGGGAGTACAGGATGACAGTTGGCCAGGGTAAGTACAAGGTGACAGTTGGCCAGGGTATGTCGGTGACAGTTGGGCCCGGGTATGTAAAGGTGACGTTTGGCCCGGGTATGTAAAGGATGCAGTTCGCCAGGGTATGTACGGATGACAGTTGGCCAGGGTTGTACAAGGATGACAGTTGGCCAGGGTTTTGTCAAGGTTTACAGTTTGCCAGGGATGTACAAGGATGCAGTTTACAGGGGTTTTACAAGGTTACAGTTGGCCAGGGTTGTACAAGGTGAAGTTTGGCCCGGGTTGTATAAGAATGGGAATTTTTCAGGGTATGTAAGAATGACAGTTGGGCCGGGGGGAGTACAGAATGACGTTGGCCGGGTTTTGTACAAGGTGACGTTGCCAAGGGATGTACAAGGATGACAATTTGGGCCGGGTATGTCAAAGGGGACAGTTGGCCAGGGTATGTACAAGGTGACAGTTGGCCAGGGTTGGACAGGATAAAGTTGGCCGGGTATGTAAAGGTAACAGTTGGCCAGGGTATGTACAAGGATGACGTTTGGGCCGGGTTGACAAGGATGAAGTTGGCCCGGGGATGTACAGGATGACAGTTGGAAGGGTTGCACAAGGAAAGAGTTGGCCGGGTATGCACAAGGGTAAATTTGGCCAGGGTTGCACAAGGATACAGTTGGCCCGGGTATGTACAAGGAGACGTTGGCCAGGGGATGTACAAGGATAACGTTGGGGAGGGTATGTACGGATGAAAATTGGCCAGGGTTGTACAAGGATAACAGTTGGCCAGGGTTGTACAAAGGGTAAAAATTTGGGGGGTATGACAAGGATAAAAGTTGGTCAGGGGATTACAAAGGGTGACGTTGGCCAGGGAGTACAAAGGGTAACAGTTGGCCGGGATGTACAAGGATTACAGTTGGGCGGGTATGTCAAGGATACAGTTGGGAGGGATGTACAAGGATGGTTTTGGGAGGGTTGTACAGATGACAGTTGGCCTGGTATGTACAAGGTGACAGTTGGGCCCGGGTATGTACAGGATGACAGTTTACCATGGTTGTACAAGAAAGACAGTTGGATGGTATGTGCAAAGGTACCCCGTGGCCAGGGTTGTACACGATGACAGTTGGCAGGGTATGTATAAGGATGACGTTGGCCAGGGTAGTGAAAGGTGACGTTGGCCCGGGGTTTTACAAGGGGAAAGATAGTTGGCCAGGGTATGACAAGGAGCAGTTTGCGAGTATGTACAAGGATAACAGTTTGGCCCGGGGGATGTACAAGGTGACAGTTGGCCAGGGTTGTAAAAGGGTGACTTGGCCAGGGTAGTACAAGGTGCAGTTGGGCAGGGTATGTACAAAGGGTGACAGGGTTTGGCCCGGGTTGTACAAGGATGACAGTTGGCCAGGGTTTTTGTACAGGATGACAGTTGGCCCGGGTTGTACAAGGATGACGTTGGGCCCGGGTTTGTACAAGGATGACAGTTGGTAGGGTTGTACAAGGATGACAGTTGGCCCGGGTATGTACAAGGTGACAGTTGGCCAGGGTTGTACAAGGAGACGTTGGTAGGGTAGTACAAGGATGACGTGGGCCCGGGTAGTACAGGATGACAGTTGGTCGGGTTTACAAAGGTGAAGTTGGCCAGGGTATGTACAAGGATGACAGTGGCCAGGGTATGTAAAGGTGACAGTTGGTCAGGGTATGTCAAAGGTGCAGTTGGCCCGGTATGTACAAGGTGACAGTTGGGCCCGGGTATGACAAGGATGACAGTTGGCCAGGGTATGTACAAAGGGTGCGTTGGGCCCGGGTATGTACAAGATGACGTTGGCCAGGGTTGTACAAGGATGACGTTGGGGCCCGGGTAGTACAAGGTTTACGTTTGGCCGGGTATGTAAAAGGATGACGTTGGGCCGGGTATGTCAGGATGACAGTTGGCAGGGTATGTACAAAGGATGCGTTGGCCGGGTTGTACAAAGGGTGACAGTTGGCCGGGTATGTCCCAAGGTGACAGTTGGCCCGGGTATGTCAAAAGGATGACAGTTGGCCCGGGGATGTACAAGGATGACGTTGGCCCGGGTATGTACAAGGTGACAGTTGGCAGGGATTACAAGGAGACAGTTGGGGGGTATGTACAAGATGAAGTTGGCCAGGGTATGTACAAGGATGACAGTTGGCCAGGGTATGTACAAGGATGACAGTTGGCCAGGGTATGTACAAGGATGACAGTTGGCCAGGGTATGTAAAGGTGCTTTTTGGGCCCGGGTATGTACAAGGGAAAAATTGGCCAGGGTATGTAAAGGATGACAGTTGGCCAGGGTATGTACAAGGATGACAGTTGGCCAGGGTATGTACAAGGATGACAGTTGGCCAGGGTATGTACAAGGATGACAGTTGGCCAGGGTATGTACAAGGATGACAGTTGGCCAGGGTATGTACAAGGATGACAGTTGGCCAGGGTATGTACAAGGATGACAGTTGGCCAGGGTATGTACAAGGATGACAGTTGGCCAGGGTATGTACAAGGATGGGCGTTTTGGGCCCGGGTATGTACAAGGTGCGTTGGCCAGGGGATGTACAAGGATGACAGTTGGCCGGGTTGTAAAGGATGACGTTGGCCGGGTAGTACAAGGTACAGTTGGCCAGGGGATGTCAAAGGGGACAGTGGCCGGGTATGTACAGGATGACAGTTGGCCGGGTAGTCAAGGATGACAGTTGGCCCGGGGATGTACAAAGGGGACGTTGGGCGGGTTGTACAAAGGTGACAGTTGGCCCGGGTAAGTCAAGGATGACGTTGGTAGGGTATTAAAGGTGACAGTTCACATTCCTTCCACTATTTATTTTTTTTTTAAATACTATCTTTGGTTTAAGGACAGGTTAGTTCCTAACCCTTTAAAAAAAACCTCTTCGACTCCTTAAAAGGTTTTCGACTCCTTAAAAGGTTCTTTGACTCCTTTAAAAATTCTTGACTCCCTTAAAAGTTTTTTTGATCCATTAAAAAGGGCTTTATCCCTTTAAAAAATATACAGGCGGGTCCGTTGTCAGCGGTTAGGTTTTCCGGGGGTACTGCGTCAGGAGGGTCCTGCTTGTACAGCGGTTAGGTTCCGGGGACTGCTGTACAGGAGGGTCTGCGTTTCAGCGGTTAGGTTCCGGGTTACCCCCCCGTACAGGAGGGGCCGCTTGGGGGTTTTGGCCCGGGCTATGCTGTACAGGAGGGTCCGCTTGTACAGCAGGTTGGTTCCGGGGGTACCCCTTTCAGGGGGCCCCGCTTGTACAGCGGTTTTGTTTCCCTTCCCGTTAAAGAGGGTCCTGCTTTACGAGGGTTTGGTTCCCGGGGGACCACTGTACAGAGGGTCCGCTTTTACAGGGTTAGGTTCCGGGGTACGCTGTACAGGAGGGCCTGTTGTACAGGGTTAGGTTCCTGGCTACAGCTGTACAGGAGGGGCCCGTTGTACAGCGGTTTGGTTCCGGGCTACGTGTACAGGAGGGTCCCGTTGTACAGCAGGTTAGGGTTCCCGGGTACCATGTACATGGGGGGTCTGTTGTTTTCAGCAGGTTAGGTTCCCGGGCTACCGCCCGTACAGGAGGGTCCGCTTGTACAGAGGTTAGGGTTCCCGGGTACTGCTGTCAGGGGGGCCCCGCTTGTACGAGGTTAGGGTTGGGCTACCCCTGTACAGGGGGCCTGCTTGTACAGCAGGTTAGGTTCCGGGCTCCCCTGTACAGGGGGCCCTGCTTGTAAGCGGTTAGGTTCCCCGGGGTAGTTTCAGGGGGGCCCTGCTGGTAGCGGGGAGGTTCCGGGTTGCTGTAAGGGGGCCCTGCTTGCACAGCAGGTTAGGTTCAGGCTACTGCGTCAGGAGGGCCCCGCTTGTACAGCAGGTTAGGTTCCGGTACTGATGTTACGGGGGCCCGTTGTACAGCGGTTAGGTTCCAGGCTACTGTGTACAGGAGGGCCCTGTTGTAAGCAGGTTAGGTTCCAGGTATGCTGTAAGGGGGTCCCGCTTTTACAGCGGTTGGTTCCCCGGCTACTGTGTACAGGAGGCCCCGCTTTTACAGCAGGTTAATTCCCGGCTTTTGTAAGGAGGGCCCTGCTTTTACAGCAGGTTAGGTTCCAGGCTACTGTGTAAAAGGGGGGCCCTGCTTTACACAGGTTAGGTTCCAGGTACTGTGTACAGGGGGTTGCTTGTACAGCAGGTTTGGTTCCAGGCTACTCTGTACAAGAGGGCCCCGTTGTTCAGAGGTTGGGTTTCCCGGGTATGCGTACAGGAGGGCCTGCTTGTACGCAGGTTGGGTTCCGGGCTACTGCTGTACAGGGGGGGCCCGTTTACAGCAGGGTTTGGTTTCTACTGCGTAAAAAGGGGCCCGCTTGAAAAGCAGGTTAGGTTCTGGGCTAGCTGTACGGAGGGCCCGTTGACAGCAGGTTAGGTTCCAGGTACTCTGTAAGGGGGTCCTGCTTGTACAGCGGTTGGTTCGGCTACTGCTGTACAGGAGGCCTGTTGTACGAGGTTAGGTTCCCCGGCTATGCTGTACAGGGGGGACCCGTTGTACGAGGTTTGGTTCGGGCTAGCTGTACAGGGGGGCCTTGCTTGTACAGCAGGTTAGGTTCCAGGCTATGCTTTACAGGAGGGCCCGCTTTTACGCAGGTTAGGTTTCCCGGCTACTGCGTACAGCAGGGCCCCGCTTGTCGCAGGTTAGGTTCCAGGCTACTGCTTTACAGGGGGGCCCCCGCTTTTACAGCAGGTTAGGTTCCCGGTATGCTGTAAGGAGGGCCCCGCTTGTCAGAGGTTAGGTTCCAGGCTATGCTGAAAGGGGGGCCCTGCTTGTGCAGAGGTTAGGTTCCGGTATGCTGTACGGAGGGCCCTGCTTGTACAGCAGTTAGGGGTTTCCGGTTGGACAGGAGGTCCCCGCTTTGTGCAGCGGTTAGGTTCCAGGCTACTGATGTACGGAGGGCCCCGTTGTACGCAGGTTAGGTTCCCGGTATGCTGTACAGGAGGGCCCCCGCTTGTACGAGGTTAGGTTCCAGGTAGCTGTACAGGGGGTCCTGCTTGTACGCAGGTTTGGTTCCCGGGTACTGCTGTCAGGAGGGGCCCCGCTTGTACAGCAGGTTAGGTTCCCGGCAATGCTGTAAGGAGGGCCCGCTTGTACAGCAGGTTAGGTTCCAGGTATCTGTACAGGGGGCCCTGCTTGTACAGCAGGTTGGTTTGGGTCTGCTGTACAGGAGGGCCCCGCTTTTACGAGGTTAGGTTCAGGCTACTGCTGTCAGGGGGCCCCGCTTTTACAGCAGGTTGGGTTCCCGGGGTACTGCTGTACAGGAGGGCCCTGCTTTACGAGGTTGGTTTTAGGCCTGCTGTACGGAGGGCCCCGCTTGCAGAGGTTTGGTTCTGGGTACTGCTGTACAGGAGGGCCTGCTTGTACAGCAGGGTTTGGTCCCGTATGCTTTACAGGGGGCCTGCTTGTACAGCAGGGTTTGGGTTCGGGCTATGCGTACAGGAGGGCCCTGCTTTACGAGGTTAGGTTCGGGTTACTGCTGTCAGGGGGCCCTGCTTGTACAGCAGGTTAGGGCCAGGCTAGCTTATAGGGGGCCTGCCTTTTTAAGCAGGTTAGGTTCCAGGCTACTGCTGTACAGGAGGGCCCTGTTGTTTCAGCAGGTTGGTTCCTGGTACTGCTGTCAGGAGGGCCGCTTTTACAGCAGGTTAGGTTCAGGCTAGCTGTACAGGAGGGTCCCGCTTGTACAGAGGTTTGGTTCCAGGCTATGCTGTAGGAGTGCCCCGCTTGTACGCGGTTGGTTCCAGGTATGTGTTCAGGGGGACCGCTTGTACAGCAGGGTTTGGTTCCGGGGTATGCGTACAGGAGTGCCCTGCTTGTACAGCGGTTAGGTTCCGGCTATGCTGTACAGGGGGGACCCGCTTGTACAGCAGGGGTTTGGTTCGGGATACGCTGTACAGGGGGGCCTTGCTTGTACAGGGTTGGTTAAAGGTTGGTACAGGAGGGCCCCCGCTTGTAAACAGGTTGGTTCCGGACTGCGTACAGGAGGGCCTGTTGTACGAGGTTTGGTTCCAGGCTTTTTTTGTTCAGGAGGGCCTGCTTGAAAAGGTTTGGTTCCCCGGCTATGCTGTACAGGGGGCCCCGCTTTACAGCGGGTTTGGGGTTTCCCGGGGTACTGTGTACAGGAGGGCCTGCTTGTACAGGGTTAGGTTCCGGGGATGCTTTGGGGGGTCCCTGTTGTCAGCAGGTTGGTTTGGGTCTGCTTACGGGGGCCTGCTTTTTACAGCGGTTGGCCCGGGTTACTGCTGTACAGGGGGCTTGCTTTTAAGCAGGTTTGGGTTCCGGGTACTGCTTACAGGAGGGCCCCGCTTGTTTCGCAGGTTGGTTCCCGGGGTTTTTGCTGTACAGGGGGCCCCGCTTGTACAGCAGGGTTTGGTTCCCGGCTACTGTGTAAGGAGGCCTGCTTGTACGCGGGTTTGGTTTCCAGGCTTGTGTACAGGGGGGCCCCGCTTGTCAGGGTTTGGTTCAGGTACTGCTGACAGGAGGGCCCCCTTGTACAGCAGGTTGGTTCCGGCTACTGCTGTACGGAGGGTCCTGCTTGTACGCGGTTAGGTTCCGGTACTGCTGTAAGGAGGCCCCGCTTGACAGCGGTTAGGTTCCCGGTATGCTGTACAGGGGGACCTGCTTGTACAGAGGTTAGGTTTTGGGCTATGCTTTTCGGAGGGCCTTGCTTGTACGAGGGTTTGGTTCCGGGGTATGCTGTACGGGGGGCCCCGCTTTTACAGAGGTTAGGTTCCCGGCTACTGCTTACAGGAGGGCCCGCTTGTACAGCAGGTTTGGTTCCCCGGTACTGCTGTAAGGGGGCCTGCTGTACGCAGGGTTTGGTTCCAGGCTACTGTGTACAGGGGGGCCCCGTTGTACGCAGGGTTTGGTTCCAGGGGATGTGTACAGGAGGGCCCCGCTTGGCAGCAGGTTTGGTTCCAGGCTATGGTACGGAGGGCCCTGTTTGTACGTGTTTTTTTTCCAGGCTATGCTGTACAGGAGGTCCTGCTTGTGAGCGGTTAGGTTCCCGGCTATGCTGTCAGGGTGCCCCGCTTGTAAGCAGGTTAGGTTTCCCGGTATGTTGGGGGGGACGCTTGTCAGCAGGGTTTGGGTTTGGTACTGCGTACAGGAGGGTTTCTTGTACGCAGGTTTGGTTCCAGGTTTTTTTTGTACAGGGGGGCCTGCTTGTACGCATGTTAGGTTTTCCGGCTTGCTGTACAGGGGGCCCTGTTGTACAGCAGGGTTTGTTCCAGGTACTGCTGTTCAGGAGGGCCTGCTTTTACGCGGTTTGGTTTCCCGGTACTGTGTACGGAGGGCCCCGCTTGTACAGCAGGTTAGGTTCCAGGTATGCTGTACAGGAGGGCCCCGTTGTGAGCAGGTTTGGTTTCCCGGTCTGCTGTACAGGAGGGCCCTGCTTGACAGCATTTAGGTTCCAGGTACTGTGTACGGGGGGTCCCGCTTTTGCGCAGGTTAGGTTCCGGCTACTGCTGAAGGGGGCCCCGTTGTACAGCAGGTTGGTTCCGGTACTGCGTACAGGAGGGCCCCGCTTGTACGCGGTTAGGTTCCCGGCTCGCTGTACAGGAGGGGGCCTGCTTGTAAAGCAGGTTTTGGTTCCGGGTACTGTGTCAGGGGGCCCCGTTGTCAGCGGGTTTGGTTCCCGGCTACTGCTGTTAAGGAGGGCCTGCTTTTCAGCGGTTAGGTTCCAGGCTATCTGTACAGGAGGGCCCGCTTGTCAGAGGTTAGGTTCCCGGCTATGCTGTACAGGAGGCCCCGCTTGTACAGCAGGTTTGGTTCCAGGTACTGCTGTCGGAGGGCCCCGCTTTTTCGCAGGTTAGGGTTCAGGTCTGTGTAAGGAGGCCCCGCTTTACGCAGGTTAGGTTCCCGGTACTGCTGTACGGAGGCCTGCTTGTAAGCAGGTTAGGTTCCAGGGGACTGTGTACGGAGGGCCCTGTTGTAAGCAGGTTAGGTTCCGGTCTGTGTAAGGGGGCGCTTGTCGCAGGTTAGGTTTTCCCGGATGTGTATGGGTGCCCCCGCTTGTAAGCAGTTAGGGTTCCCGGTACTGCTGTCAGGAGGGCCCTGCTTTTACAGCAGGTTAGGTTCCAGGGGTATGCTGTAGGAGTGCCCCGCTTTTACGCAGGTTGGTTCCCCTACTGCTTCGGGGGCCTGCTTGTACAGCAGGTTAGGTTCCAGGCTATGCGTACAGGGGGCCTGCTTGTACAGCGGTTTGGGGTTCCCCGGCACTGTGTACGGAGGGCCCGCTTGTACAGCAGGTTAGGGTTCCGGTATGGTACAGGAGGGTCTTGTACAAGGTTAGGTTCCAGGCTACTGGAAAAGGGGGCCCTGCTTGTCAGAGGTTAGGGGTTCCGGCTCTGCTGAAGGGGCCGCTTTTACAGCGGGTTTGGTTCCAGGTCTGCTTAAGGAGGGCCCTGCTTGTACAGCAGGGTTTGGTTCCAGGCTACTGCGTAAGGAGGGCCCCGCTTGTACAGCAGGTTAGGTTCCAGGCTATGCTGTAAGGAGGGCCCCGCTTTTACAGAGGTTAGGTTCCCGGCTACTGTGTACGGGGGGGCCTGTTGTCAGAGGGTTTGGTTCCCCGGTAGTGTCAGGAGGGTCCCGCTTGTACAGAGGTTAGGTTCCCGGCTATGTGTACAGGGGGCCCCTGCTTGTACAGCAGGTTAGGTTCCAGGCTACCCCTGTCAGGGGGCCCTGCTTGTACAGCAGGTTAGGGTTTCCGGTACTGCTGTTTCAGGGGGCCTGCTTTTACGCAGGTTAGGTTCCCGGCTACTGCTGTTTTAAAGGGGGGCCCTGTTTTACGAGGTTTGGTTCCGGCTCGGTACAGGAGGGGCCCGCTTGACAGCAGGTTAGGTTCAGGTATGCTGTACAGGAGGGTCCTGCTTGTACAGCAGGTTAGGTTCCGGTATTGTAAGGAGGGTCCTGTTTTACAGCAGTTAGGTTCCAGGCTACCGCTGTACAGGAGGGGCCCCGCTTGTAGCGGTTTTTGGTTTTCCCGGCTATGCTGTACAGGAGGGGCCCGCTTGTACAGCAGGTAGGTTCCGGTTGCGTACAGGAGGGCCCCGCTTTTTACAGCAGGTTTGGTTCCAGGTATGCTCTACAGGAGGGCCCTGTTGTACAAACAGGTTAGGTTCCCGGGTATGCGTACAGGGGGTCCTGTTGTACAGAGGTTAGGTTCCAGGGTATGCTGTACGGGGGGCCCCGTTGTACAGCGGTTGGTTCCAGGCATGCTGTCAGGAGGGGCCCCGCTTTACAGAGGTTGGGTTTCCAGGCTTGCGTAAGGAGGGCCCCCGCTTGTACCGGGGTTAGGTTCCAGGCTACCGGTACAGGGGCCCCGCTTGTACAGAGGTTAGGTTCCCGGCTTGCTGTACGGAGGGCCCCGCTTTTAAACGGTTTGGTTCCAGGCTACGGGGTACAGGAGGGCCCTGCTTGTACAGCGGTTAGGTTTCCGGCTATGCTGTAAGGAGGGCCCCGCTTGTACAGCAGGTTGGGTTTCCGGGCTAGCTGTACAGGGGGCCCCGCTTGTACAGGGTTAGGTTCCCGGCTACTGCTGTACAGGGGGGCCGTTGTACAGCGGTTAGGTTCCCGGTACTGCTGACAGGAGGGCCCCGCTTGTGCAGCGGTTAGGTTCGGGTACTCTGTACGGAGGGTCTGCTTGTAAGCAGGTTTTTGGTTCGGGTACTGTGTTCGGAGGGTTGCTTCAGCGGTTAGGTTCCCGGTATGCTGTAAGGGGGCCCCGCTTGTGCAGCAGGTTGGTTCGAGGTATGCTGTCAGGAGGGTCCTGCTTGAAGAGGTTGGTTCGGGCTATGCTGTACAGGAGGGCCTGTTTTGGAAAAGGGTTTGGTTCGAGGTATGTGTAAGGAGGGCCCCGCTTGTTCAGAGGTTAGGTTCAGGCTACCCCTGAAAAGGAGGGGCCCCCGCTTGTAAGAGGTTAGGTTCCGGTCCCCTGTACAGGGGGCCCTGCTTGTACAGCGGTTAGGTTCCCCGGGGTACTGCGTAAAACGAAAAACGATTTTAAAGTGAACCATAGCCTTTTTCAGTTTTTAAATACATTTGAAAAAAATTATAAATGTTTCACTAAATTTTTATTAAGTTGCAATAAAGCGAGACCCAGAAAATGTATTTACAGTTCACACTTACTTTATCACGAAAAGTAATGGGCACGATTGCAAAAAAGTTCGGCCGTGGATGGTTTGTTTGTAATCGTTTTCATTACGATTTCGTTTGGGCTGTTGCGGCAGTGGGGGATTTTGGTAGAGTTGTCCGGCCAGCTGTGGGGATTGTCTGTAAAAAAATTTCATTTTTGGTCACAGGATGCCTTGCTCCTTCCAAGTGTAGAAAAATACCCAGTTGGATTAATCTTTTTGTGGCTAGTGGGCTAGGGCTACGGAGGGGGGTTTTTGGGCTCTCTGACCCCGGGGGTTTAATCCCCGGCGGGGTTTTGGTTTGGTTTCCCCATTTTTTAAAAAAATTTTCGACCTTATTTATAGTGAGTGGTAAATATAATTATGATAGGAATGAAGACTGGATATAGGTGAAAACCATTGCAGTAGTGAAGTGCTGTAAAACGAGACTTTGTAATACAAAGCGCCTTAAAGTGGACAGGGAGACGAACTGCGGCCTGCAGATTGACAGTCTGATACTCTACTGCTCGGTAGCGCGACGGACTCTCAATCTGCAGACCTCGGTTCGTCTCTCCGTCCACCATTCTATTTATACACTGACAGTTTTTCATTACAACTTAATTTGAGTCCACTAATTTGTTGTTCCTTCCTGTGGTGTGTGTGTGTGTGTGTGTAGCAGGTGAGGTTATCCATGCCTGGCTCAGCATCATGGCTGGTAGTTCCCAGACCTGTCATCTCCACTGAGAACAGCACCACGCGCCTCACTGAGCCTCGCGGGGAGAGAGATCGCTCGGAGCCACGCTACTTTACCTTCTCCGATGTACATCCTTGTACGTGGGAAGCTCACCCTGCGCACTCCGCCACTACTAGCGGCTCCGGGCGAGGCTCCAGTACCACCAGAGGGCCATCTACCCACACCAGTGGTGGTACCAGTGACCCTTCCTCCAGATTTCTTGTTCTCAATCCGGACGTTCCCCGCGAACGCCTGGTCACCTACACCAGCACGGAAGGAGCGAGACTTACGTTCGCCGACCTCTACACTCGCGACTACCTATACACCCTTCCTGTGTTGTTCCTGGCGGCTGCTAGAGGGAACTCAGCCATCACCTACCTCCTTCTGAAGTACGGAGCAGCTCCCGCTGTTACCGACGCCATGGGTAACACGCCGCTCCACATTGCGGCCTGCCAGATGAACATAGCCTGGGAGAGCGTCCTCGATCTCCTCGAGTACGGAGCTCCAATATCTCGTGCCAACAGCGTCGGCAACAGAGCTCTTGATCTTCAGCCAGCGCTCGTTAGGTGAGCTTTATAAAGCTCTGTTGAATGTAGCAAGGTAGAAAAACATCTGCCTTTCGCTCTGAGTGGAGTTTTATTTCGATAAAGCTCTACATGGAGCGAAACATAGTCACTTTTGTCATTGTAAAGTTTTAGCCACTCTTATCATAGCTTTAGCCACTTATCATAAAGTTTTAGCCACTCTTATCACAGCTTTAGCCACTTATCATAAAGTTTTAGCCACTCTTATCATAGCTTTAACCACTTATCATAAAGTTTTAGCCACTCTTATCATAGCTTTAGCCACTTATCATAAAGTTTTAGCCACTCTTATCACAGCTTTAGCCACTTATCATAAAGTTTTAGCCACTCTTATCATAGCTTTAGCCACTTATCATAAAGTTTTAGCCACAGGTCATAACTTTTTCTAATTATATTTTTTCGCCAGTGTTGAATTCTGTGTGACTGATCCCCTGTGACTCCTCCTAGGTTACAGGAACAGCTGGTACTGGACTGTTTCGCCACTTTCGACCCCCCGGCAAGAGTGGAACCTGACCCAGTGACCTGCTCCAACCGTGACCTGGCTTCAGGTCCCGTGAGGCAGTCGTCGAACCTGCTGCGTCGCCTTCAGGGTGTGGCCAGCAGGGACAAGACCAGCGGTGGGGTGACCAACACCACCTCCAGTCTGCGGGGTCGAGTCCCTGGGGGTCGAACTGGGGTTCTCAGGGGAGAGAAGGAGGAAGATAACAGTGTGTCTTCAAGTGACGCTGCTGTACTGCAGTCTACGGGGAGCGTTCGTAGCAGGGGAGGATCTACACCTGGCCCACCTGCTGACTATCGTAGCAAGGTGACTATCTTAACACCCCCACCTGCTGACTATCGTAGCAAGGTGACTATCTTAACACCCACACCTGATGACTATCGTAGCAAGGTAACTATCTTAACACCCCCACCTGATGACTATCGTAGCAAGGTAACTATCTCAACACCCCCACTTGCTGACTATCGTAGTAAGGTAACTATCTCAACACCCCCACTTGCTGACTATCGTAGTAAGGTAACTATCTTAACACCCCCACCTGATGACTATCGTAGCAAGGTAACTATCTCAACACCCCCACTTGCTGACTATCGTAGTAGGTAACTATCTTAACACCCCCAACTGATGACTATCGTAGCAAGGTAACTATCTCAACACCCCCACTTGCTGACTATCGTAGCAAGGTGACTATCTTAACTACCCCCCTCCCTAGGTACAACCCCATCCAGGAATCTCCACTTGAATTCAATCATCACCAGCAGTTCCTCCTTGTTCCTAATCCTACTATTTATACTGCTACTACTTATAAGAATCATTTCATATATTAGAGCAACCAGGATACAAAAACCATCATTGAACCACTAGCAACTAGCGTTGATGGTAGTGGTAACATAGTCATGTCAGTGTTCCACTCTAAAAACAGATGTTTTAAACATGTGACGTATTAATCTGGTGACTTGTATCAGCTCCTCTCAACAAGTGACAAGTAACTCCAGGAAGGTGAATATAAACTCCCGTAGGAACACCAAAATTATTCTTGTTACACCTGTGTCTAGGGGTTTAATATCAATTATTCGTGAAAATAAACTGTAGATTCTAGTAGTATCTTGTATTAACTACAGTGGCATTTAGATGTAAATATATATTTGATTTACACGGTAAATAACATCAGATTTACGTTTGTAATGGGAGACTTGTTGTTGGTAGTTTGTAAATTGTATACAGTAATGTTCAACTATGACTTACTGGCTGTTGTGTACCTCAGAGAATAGTAGACTGACATGGTAGTAAATACCAGCCATACTGCTGTCGCTATCCATACTGCTGACACCAGCTTCCTTGGTCAACACACTGCTGATGCCAGCTTTCTTAGTCAACACACTGCTGACGCCAGTTTCTTGGTTAACATACTGCTGACGCCAGTTTCTTGGTTAACATACTGCTGACACTAGCTTTCTTGGTCAACACACTGCTGACGCCAGTTTCTTGGTTAACATACTGCTGACACCAGCTTTCTTGGTCAACACACTGCTGACGCCAGCTTTCTTGGTTAACATACTGCTGACACCAGCTTTCTTGGTCAACACACTGCTGACGCCAGTTTCTTGGTTAACATACTGCTGACACCAGCTTTCTTGGTCAACACACTGCTGACGCCAGCTTTCTTGGTTAACATACTGCTGACACCAGCTTTCTTGGTCGACACACTGCTGACGCCAGCTTTCTTGGTTAACACACTGCTGACGCCAGTTTCTTGGTTAACATACTGCTGACGCCAGCTTTCTTGGTCAACACATTGCTGACGCCAGCTTTCTTGGTTAACATACTGCTGACACCAGCTTTCTTGGTCAACACACTGCTGACGCCAGCTTTCTTGGTTAACACACTGCTGACGCCAGTTTCTTGGTCAACACACTGCTGATGCCAGTTTCTTGGTCAACACACTGCTGATGCCAGCTTTCTTGGTCAACACACTGCTGACGCCAGTTTCTTGGTCAACACACTGCTGACGCCAGTTTCTTGGTTAACACACTGCTGACGCCAGCTTTCTTAGTCAACACACTGCTGACGCCAGTTTCTTGGTTAACATACTGCTGACGCCAGCTTTCTAGGTCAACACACTGCTGACGCCAGTTTCTTGGTCAACACACTGCTGACGCCAGCTTTCTTAGTCAACACACTGCTGACGCCAGTTTCTTGGTTAACATACTGCTGACGCCAGCTTTCTTGGTCAACACACTGCTGATGCCAGTTTCTTGGTCAACACACTGCTGATGCCAGCTTTCTTGGTCAACACACTGCTGACGCCAGTTTCTTGGTCAACACACTGCTGACGCCAGTTTCTTGGTTAACACACTGCTGACGCCAGCTTTCTTAGTCAACACACTGCTGACGCCAGTTTCTTGGTTAACATACTGCTGACGCCAGCTTTCTTGGTTAACACACTGCTGACGCCAGCTTTCTTAGTCAACACACTGCTGACGCCAGTTTCTTGGTAACATACTGCTGACGCCAGCTTTCTTGGTCAACACACTGCTGACGCCAGTTTCTTGGTTAACATACTGCTGACACCAGCTTTCTTGGTCAACATACTGCTGACGCCAGTTTCTTGGTTAACACACTGCTGACACCAGTTTCTTGGTAACATACTGCTGACGCCAGCTTTCTTGGTCAACACACTGCTGACCCAGTTTCTTGGTCAACACACTGCTGACACCAGCTTTCTTGGTCAACACACTGCTGACGCCAGCTTTCTTGGTCAACACACTGCTGACACCAGTTTCTTGGTCAACACACTGCTGACGCCAGTTTCTTGGTCAACACACTGCTGACGCCAGCTTTCTTGGTCAACACACTGCTGACGCCAGTTTCTTGGTCAACACACTGCTGACGCCAGTTTCTTGGTCAACACACTGCTAACGCCAGCTTTCTTGGTCAACACACTGCTGACGCCAGCTTTCTTGGTCAACACACTGCTGACACCAGTTTCTTGGTCAACACACTGCTGACGCCAGTTTCTTGGTCAACACACTGCTGACGCCAGCTTTCTTGGTCAACACACTGCTGACGCCAGTTTCTTGGTTAACATACTGCTGACGCCAGCTTTCTTGGTCAACACACTGCTGACGCCAGCTTTCTTGGTCAACACACTGCTGACGCCAGTTTCTTGGTTAACACACTGCTGACGCCAGCTTTCTTGGTCAACACACTGCTGACGCCAGTTTCTTGGTTAACATACTGCTGACGCCAGTTTCTTGGTAAACACACTGCTGACGCCAGTTTCTTGGTCAACACACTGCTGACGCCAGCTTTCTTGGTCAACACACTGCTGACGCCAGTTTCTTGGTTAACACACTGCTGACGCCAGCTTTCTTGGTCAACACACTGCTGACGCCAGTTTCTTGGTCAACACACTGCTGATGCCAGTTTCTTGGTTAACATACTGCTGACGCCAGCTTTCTTGGTTACCATACTGCTGACGCCAGCTTTCTTGGTTAACATACTGCTGACGCCAGCTTTCTTGGTTAACACACTGCTGACGCCAGCTTTCTTGGTTAACATACTGCTGACGCCAGCTTTCTTGGTTAACACACTGCTGACGCCAGCTTCTTGATAACATACTAGCTGACGCCAGCTTTTCTTGATCAACACACTGCTGATGCCAGCTTTTCTTGTTGTGCACAACACTCAAACCTGACATCCTCACCAGCTGACAATATACCATGACAGCTACACCCACCCTGACACAACCATGACAGCTACACCAACCTGGACACAACCATAACAGCTACCACCTGACACAACCAATGACACACACCACCTGACACAAACCAGACAGCACTCCACCTGACACAACCATGACAGCTACACCACCTGACACAACCATGACAGCTACACCACCTGACACAACCATAACAGCTACACCACCTGACACAACCATGACAGCTACACCTACACCTGACACAACCATGACAGCTACACCACTTGAACAACATGCAGCTACACCACCGAACACAACCAGCCAGCTACACCAACCTGAAACACAACCCATGACATACAACCACCTGACACAACCTATAACAGCTACACCACCCAGACACACCTTGCCAGCTACACCACATGACACAACATGACACTAAACCACCTGAACACAACCATAACAGCTACACCACCTGACACACCAACCATAACAGCTACACCACCTGACACAACCAAACAGATTCACACACCTGACACATACCATAACAGCTACACCACCCTGACACAACCAAACAGCTACACCAGCTGACACAACCATAACAGCTACACCACCTGAACACAACCATGACAGCTACACCACGCTGACACAACCATAACCTACACCACCTGAACACAACCATGGACACTACACCACCTGACACAATCATAACAGCTAGCAAACACCACCTGACACACACCATGACAGCTACACCACCTGACACAATCAATACAGCTACACCACCTGACAGCTACCATAACATCTACCCACCTGACACACCATGACAGCTACATCCACTGGCACCACACCATAACACTACACTCAACTTACACAATCATTGAAACAAGCTTACACCACCGGACACAATTCATGACAGCTAACAATCCACCTGACACAACCATAACAGCTACACCACCTACACAATACCAGACAGCTACACCAACTGACACAACCAGAACACTACAAACCACCTGGACACAACCAGACAGCTAACACCACCTGACACATACAACCATGACAGCTACACCACTGACATAATCCATACAGCTACACCACCTACACAACCATGACAGCCACACCACTGACCACAACCATGACAGCTACACCACCTGACACAACCATGACAGCTACACCACCTGACACAACCATGAACAGCCGCACCAGCTGACACAACCATGACAGCTAACACCACATGACTCAATCATGACACCACACCAGCTACACAATCATGACAGCTAACACAACCCTGACACAACCATGACAGCCACACCGCTGACACAATCATGACACTTACATACCACCTGACACAATCATGACAGATACCACCACTGACACAATCATGACACTACACCACCTGACACAACCATGACAGCCAAACCACCTGACACAACCAATAACAGCTACACACCACTGAGCAACAACCATAACAGCTACTCCACTCTGACACAACCATAACATCTACACCACCAGAAACACAATAACCATGACAGCTAACAAACCACCTGACACAACTATGACAGCTACACCACCTGACACAACTATGACCCGCTACACCACCTGACACAACCATAACACTACACCACCTGACCAACAATGACACTACACCACCTACACAACCATGACAGCTACACCAACCTGACACAACCATAACAGCTACACACCTGAACACAACCATAACAGCTACACCACCTGTACACACCATGACAGCACAACCACCTGACAACCAGACAGCTACAACCACCTACACAACCATGACAGCTACAATCACCTGAACACTCCATGACAGCACACCACCTGACACAACCATGACAGCTACACCACCTGACAACCATGACAGCTACACCACCTGACACAACCATGACAGCTACACCACCTTGACACTTCCAGACAGCTACATCACTGACACAACCATTGACACTACAATCACCTGAACACAACCATGACAGCAAACACCACCCTGACACAACCATGACAGCTTACAATCCACCGACAACCATGACAGCTACACCCCCTTGACACACCAAGACAGCTACACCACCTGACACAACCATAACAGCTACAACCACCTGACACAACCTGACTGCAACAATCACCTGACACAACCATGGAACAGCTACACCACCTGACACAACCATGACAGCTACACCACCTGACACAACCATGACAGCTACACCACCTGACACAACCATGACAGCTACATCACCTGACACAACCATGACAGCTACACCACCTGACACAACCATGACATCTACATCACCTGACCCACAACCAGACACTACACCCACCCTGACACAACCATGACAGCTACACCACCTGACAACGCGCGAGTCGCGAGCAACACCACCTGACACAAAACCATGACAAGCTACATCACCTGACACAACCATGACATGCTACACCACCTGACACAACCCTGACACTACATCACCTGACACAACCATACAGCTACACACCTACACAACCATGACATCTACACCACCTGAACAACCATGACAGCTACACACACCTACACAACATGACAGCTACATCACCTGACACAACATGACAAGCTACACCACCTGACACATACCAAAACACTACACCACCTGACGACAACCATGACAAGCTACACCACCTGACACAACCATGACAGCACAACCCACCTGACACAACCATGACAGCTACACCACCTGAACACAACCATGACTAGCAACACCACCTGAACTACAACCAGTAACAGCTAACAACCTGCACTCAACCAGACACAACCAGGCAGCTACAACACACCTGACACAACCAATGACAGCTACACTCCACCTGACACAACCAAGACAGCTACAACCACCTGACAACAGACCATAACAAGCTACAACCCCCTGAGCACCAACCATAACAGCTTAACCACCTGACAACTACCATGACAGCTACACCACCGACACAACCAACAGCTACACCACCGGACACAACATAACAGCTACACCACCTGACACAACATGACAGCTACACCACCTACACAACCAGTGACAGCTACACCACCTGACACAATCATGACAGCTACACCACCTACACAACGCATGACAAGCTACACCACCTGACACAACCATAACAGCTACACCACCTGGACACAACCATAACACTACACGCACCTGACACAACCATAAACAGCTACACACCACCCTGACACAACCATAACAGCTACACACCTGACACAACCATAAACACTAACAACCACCTGACACAATCATGACAGCTACACCCACCTGAACACAACCATGACAGCTACACCACCTGACACAACCATGACAGCTACACCACCTGACACAATCATGACAGCTACACCACCTGACACAACCATAACAGCTACACCACCTGACACATACCATGACAGCATACCCCACCTGACCACACACGCACCGATGAACAGCTACACACCTGACACAACCATGACAGCTACAAACCCACCTGACACAACCATAAACAGCTACACCGACCTGAACACAACCAATAACAGCGACCCCACCTGACACACAACCATGGCACAGCTACCCCACCAGACACAACCATGACCAGCTACAACCACCTGACACAACCATGACAGCTAACACCACCTGAACCCAACCCATGACAGCTACAGCTACAACACCACCTGACACAACCATAACAGCTACACCACCTGACACAATCATGACAGCTACACCACCTGACACAACCATGACAGCTACACCACCTGACAACCATGACAGCTACACACCTGACAAACCATGACATCTACAACCCCCTACAACCATGACACCTCACCACCTACACAACCATGACAGCTACACCACCTACAAGCCATGACACTACACCACCTGACAACCATGACAGCTACACCACCTGACAACAACCATGACAGCTACCACCACCTGACACAACATGACAGCTACACACCACCTGACACAACCATGACAGCTTACACCACCTGACACTACCATAAACATTACACCACCTGACACATTCATGAACAACTACACCACCTGACACAACCATGACAGCTAGCTACCACTCCTTACACAACCAAACAGCTACACCACCTGACACAATCATGACAGTCTACACCACCTACACAACCCTACAGCTACACCAACCTGACACAACCATAACAGCTACAACCACCTGACACACTCATGGACAGTACACCACCTTGACACAACCATGACACTACACCACCTTACACAACCATGACAGCTACAACCACCTGACACAACCATAACAGCTACACACCACCCTGACCAAACCATAACACTACACCACCGGACACAACCATACAGCTACCCCAAACAAACCACCTGACACAACCATAACAAACAGCTACACCACCTGACCACAACCATACAGACTACACCACCTGACTCAACCATACAGCTACACACCACCTGACACAATCAGGACAGCTATCACCAACCTGACACAACCATAACAGCTACACCACCTGACACAACCATGACAGCTACACACCTGACACAACCATGACGAGCTCTCCACCGTGACACAACCAAAAGCTACAACCACTGACACAACCAAGACAGCTACACCACGCTACACAACCATAACAGCTACACCACCTGACGACAACCATAGACAGCTACACCACCTGACAACACACCATAACAGCTCACCCACCTGACAATACGCATGTACAGCTACACCACCTACACAACCATGACAGCTACACCACCTACACTACCATGACACTACAACCACCTGACACAAGCCATGACAGCTACACCACCCTGACACAATCAAGACAGCTACACCACCTGACACAACCATAAAACAGCTACACCACCTGACACAATCATGACAGCTACTCCACCTGGACACAACCCTAACAGCTACAACCACCTGACACAACCATGACAGCTACACCACTGACCACAAGCCATGACAGCTACAACCACCTGACACAACATGAACAGCTACAACACCACCTGACACAACCATGACAGCTACACCACCTGACACAACCATGACAGCTACACCACCTGACACAACCATGACAGCCTACACCACCTGACACAACCAATGACAGCTACACCAACCTACACAATCATGTCAGCTACCCACCTGACACAACCATAACACTCACCACCTGATCACAACCATGACAGCTACACCACCTACACAAACCATAACAGCTACACCACCTACACAACCATGAACAGCTACACCACCTGACACAACCACGACAGCTACACACCTGACACTATCATGACAGCTACACAACAGACACAGACCAAAAAGCTAGCACCACCTGACACAACCATGACAGCTACACCACCTGACACAACCATAACAGGTAACACCACCTGAACACAACCATAACAGCTACACCACCTGACACAACCATGACAGCTACACCACCTGACACAACCATGACAGCTACACCACCTGACACAACCATGACAGCTACACCACCTGACACAACCATAACAGCTACACCACCTGACACAACCAATAACAGCTACACCACCTGACATCAAAACCATGACGCTACACCACCTGACACAACCTGACAGCTCCACACCTGACACAACCATGACAGCTACACCACCTGACACAACCATGACAGCTACACCACCTGACACAACCATAACAGCTACACCACCTGACACAATCATGACAGCTTACAACCACCTTACACAACCATTGACAGCTACACACACCTGACACAACCATAAACAGTCTACACCACGACACAATCATGACAAGCTACCCACCTGACACAACCATAACACTTAAACCACCTGACACAACATAACACTACACAACCTGAAACAATCATGACAGCAACACCACCTGACACAACCATAACACTACCACTCCTACAAACCATAACAGCTACACTCCACCTGACACAACCATGTCAGCTACACCACCTGACACAACCCTGAACAACAGCTAACACCAGCTGACACAACCATGACAAGCTACACCACCTGACACATCCATGCCAGCGTACACCACCTGACACAACCATGACAGCTACACCACCTGACACAACCTGACAGCTACACCACCTGACACAACTAATTATATAAATCATAACAGCATACACCACTGACACAACCATTGCAGCTACAGACCCAACCACCTGACCACAACCATAACAGCTACACAACCACCTACACAACCTTACAGCTAACAACCACCAGACACAACCATTTCAGCTACACCATCTGACACAAACCAACCATTACAGCTAAACCAGCTGACACAACCATGACAGCTACAAACCCCACCTGACACAACCTGACATCTACACTGACCTGACACAAGACATGACAGCTACAACCACCTGACAAACCATAGACAGCTACACCACCTTACACAACCATAACAGCTTCACCACACTGACACAATCATGACAGCTACACCACCTGACACCACCATAACAGCTACACACCTGACACAACCAAGACAGCTACACCACACCTGACAAACAACCATAACAGCTACACCCACCTGACACAACCATAACAGCTACACCACCTACAACCACCACTGACAGCTACAAACCCCTGACAACAAACCATGACAGCACACCACCTGACAACAACCATGACAGGCTAAACACCACCTGAAACACAACCATAACAGCTACACCACCCTGACACAACATAACAGCTACACCACCTGACACAACCATGACAGCTACAACTCACCTGACACAACCATGACCTACACCACCTGAACACAACCATGACGCTACACCACCTGACACAAACCATGACAGACTACACCACCTGACACAACCATAACGCTACACCACCTGACACAATCCATGACAGCTACAAACCACCTGACACAACCATGACAGCTACACCACCTGACACAACCATAACAGCTACACCACCTGACACAATCATGACAGCTACACCACCTGACACAACCATAACAGCTACACCACCTGACACAACCATAACAGCTACACCACCTGACACAATCATGACAGCTACACCACCTGACACAAACCATAACAGCTACAACCTCCTTGACACAACCATAACCGCTACAAACCACCTGACACAACCATTACATCTACGAACCAACCTGAACACAAACCATGACAGCTACACCAGCTGACACAACTCAACCATGACAGCTAACAACCACCTGACACAACCAAGACAGCTACACCACCTGACACAACCATGACAGCTACAACCACCTGACACAACATGACAGCTACAACCCACCTGGACACAACATTAACAGCTACACCACCTGACACAAACCATGACAGCTACACCACCTGACCACCAACCCATAACAAGCTACACCACCTGACACAACCATAACAGCTACTCCACCTGACACAACCATGACCTAGCTCCTCCCATCTGACACAACCATGCCCAGCTACAGCTACACCAGCCTGACAACCAACGATACAGCTACACCACCTTGACACAACCATGACATCTACCACCTGACACAAACATGACAGCTACACCACCTGACACAAACCAGACAGCTACACCTACCTGACACAACCATAACACTACACCACTGACACAATCATGACAGCTACACCCTACCTGACACAACCATGACAGCTACACCACCTGAACAACCATGACAGCTACTCCACCGAACAACCATGATGCTAAAACCACCTGACAACCATGACAGCTACACGACCTGACACAACCATGACAGTAGCTACAACCCACCTGACAACCATGACAGCTACACCACCTGACAACCATGACACTACAAAAGCTCACCTGACACAACCATGACACTCCACCCCTGACACAACCATGACAGCTACACCACCTGACAAAACCCATGACAGCAACACCACCTGTCACTAACCTTGACAGCACCACCACCTGACACATAGACCCTATAACACTACACCACCCTGACACAACCATAACCAGCTACCTACACCACCTGACACAAGCCATTACAGCTACAACACCAGACACAATTCCAACCAAAAACAGGCTACAACCCCCTGACACAACCATGACAGCTACACCACCTGACACAACCATGACAGCTACACCACCTGACACAACCATAACAGCTACACCACCTGACACAACCATAACAGCTACACCACCTGACACAACCATGACAGCCACACCACCTGACACAACCATGACAGCTACACCACCTGACACAACCAATGGACACTACCCACCTACACATCCCAAGACACTACACACACCACCTGACAATCCATGACACTCACACCACCTGACCCAACCATAGACAGCTACACCACCTGACACAACCATGACAGCTACACCACCTGACACAACCATGACAGCTACACCACCTGACAACCATGACAGCTACACCACCTGACAACCATGACAGCTACACCACCTGACACAACCATGACAGCTACCCACCTACACAACCATAACAGTCTACACCACCTGACGACAACCATTGACAGCTACACCACCTACACAACATAGACACTACACCACCGACACCATTACAGCTACACACCTGAACACAACTTGACAGCTTACACCACCTGACAACCATGACAGCTACTACCACCTACACATCCATGACAGCGACACCACCTACACAGACCATGAACAGCTACACCACCTGACACAACCCAAACAGATCTACACCACCTGACACAACCATGACAGCTACACCACCTGACACAACCAAACAGCTCTACCCACCTGACACAATCATGACCAGCTACACCACCTTGACACATACCATGGACAGCTAGCACCACCTGACACAACCATGACAGCTACACCACCTGACACAACCATAACAGCTACACCACCGACACAATCATGTCACTACAACACTCTTACACAACCATGACAGCACACCAACCGGACCCAACCATTACACGACAACACCACCTGACAACCATGCCAGCGACACCACCTGACACAACCCATAGACAGACACACACACCACCTGACACAACCATGACAGCTACACCACCTGACACAACCATGCCAGCTACACCACCTGACACAACCATGACAGCTACACCACCTGACACAACCATGACAGCTACACCACCTGACACAACCATGACAGCTACACCACCTGACACAATCATGACAGCTACACCACCTGACACAACCATGACAGCTACACCACCTGACACAACCATAACAGCTACACCACCTGACACAACCATGACAGCTACACCACCTGACACAACCATAACAGCTACACCACCTGAACCACAACCCATGCTGCTACACCACCTGAACACAACCATGACAGCTACACCACCTGACACAACCATGACAGCTACACCACCTGACACAACCATGACAGCTACACCACCTGACACAATCATGACAGCTACACCACCCTGACACAACAAGACAGCTACACCACCTTACACAACCATGACAGCTACACCACCTGACACAACCATAACAGCTACACCACCTGACACAACCATAACAGCTACACCACCTGACACAACCATAACAGCTACACCACCTGACACAACCATAACAGCTAAAACCACCGACACAACCATGACAGCTACACCACCTGACAACAACCATGACAGTACACCACCTGACACAACCATAACAGCTACAACCACTCTGACACAACAATGACAGCTACACCACCTGACACAAAACCATAACAGCTACAGCCAACAGGACACAATCATGACGAGCTACACTCCTGACAACAACCTACACTACACACCACCTGACACAATCATGACAGCTACACACCTGAGACACCAAACCATAACACTACACCACCTGACACAACCTTGAACCAGCTACACCACCTGAAACAAACCATAACACTTAACCACCTAACACAACCATAGGCGCTACACCACCTGACACAACCATGACAGCTACACACCTGACCACAACCATGACACTACACCCCGACTCAACCATGACTAGCACACCACCTGACACAACATGACAGCTACAACCACCGACACAAACCATGACAGCTACACCCCTGACACAATCATGACAGCTACAACCACCTGACACAACCTAACAGCTACACAGCTGACACAACCATGACAGCAACACCAGCTGACACAACCATAACAGCTACAACACCACCTGACACAATACATAACACTACACCACCTGACACAAACCCAAACACTACACCAACACCTGACACAATCATGACAGCTACACACCTGACACACCATAACAGCCCTAAACCCACCACCTGACAGCAAACCATGACACTACATTCACCTGACACAACCATAACAGCTACACACCTGACACAATTCATGACAGCTACACCACCTGACACCACATAACAGCTACACCACCTGACACAACCATAACAGCTATACCACCTGACACAACCCTGACAGCTACCACTACTGACACAACCATGACAGCATACACCACCTGACACAAACCATAACAGCTACACCACCGACACAACCATGACAGCTACAACCACCTGACACAACCAATGACAGCTGACACCACCTGACACAACCATGACCAGCTTCACCACCTAGACACAACCATGACATACTACACCACCTACACAACCTATGACAGCGTACACCACCTGACACAACCATAACAGCAACAACCACTGAACATCCATGACAGCTACACCCCTGACCCCACCATCGACAGCAACACCACCTGACACAATCATGACAGCTACACAACTGACACACCATAACATATCACCACCTGACACAACCATGACAGCTCACCACCTGACACAACAACCATAACAACTACACCACCTGACACTACCATAACAGCTACACCACCTGACACAAACCATGACAAGCTACACCATCCTGACAACATCCATGACAGCTACACCACCTGACACAACCATGACACTACACACACCGGACACAACCATGAATACCAAAAAGCCCCTTACACCACCTGACACTGAACCATAACAGCTACACCACCTGACACAACCAGACAGCTACTCCACCTGACACAACCATGACAGCTACACCCACCTGACACAACCATGACAGCTAACACACCTGACACCACCCATGACAGCTACACCACCTGACACAACCATAACAGCTACACCCCTGACACAATCAAGACAGCTACACCAACCTTACACAAACCATGAAGCTACAAACCATCCCTGACACAACATAACAGCTACACCACCTGACACAATCATGACAGCTACACCACCTGACACAACCATAACAGCTACACCACCTGACACAACCATAACATCTATACACACCGCACCTACCAAATCATGACAGCAACAACCACCTGACAACAACCATATCAGCTACACCACCTGACACAACCATAACAGCTACACCACCTGACACAACCATGACAGCTACACCACCTGACACAACCATGACAGCTACACCACCTGACACAACCATGACAGCTACACCACCTTCACAACCATGACCAGCTACACCACCTGACACAGTACCTGACAACTACACCACCTGACACAACCATGACAGCTACACCACCTGACACAACCCATAACAGCTACACCACCTTGAACCACAACCAATTACAGCTACACCACCTGACACAACCATAACACTACACCACCTGACACAATACCATAACAGCAACACCACCTGACACAACATGACAGCTACACGCATCTACACAACCAAGACAGCTACACCAGCTGAACAACCATACAGCTCACCACCCTGACACAACCATGACAGCTACACCACCTGACCACAACCATGACAGCTACACCACCGGAACACAACATGACAGCTAACAACCACCTGACCACAACCATAACAGCTACATCCACCTGACACAATCATGACCGATACGACCCCTGACACAACCATACCAGCTACACCACCTGACACAACCCTGACACTACACCACCTGACACAACCATAACAGCTACAAACCCCTGACACAACCATAACATCTTACACACCTGACACAAACCATGACAGCTACAACCACCTGACACAACCATGACAGCTTCACCACCTACACAACATGACAGCTACACCACCTGATACAAACCATAACACTACAACCACCTGACATCATACCATAACAGCTACACCACCTGACACAACCATGACAGCTACACCACCTGACACAACCATGACAGCTACACCACCTGACACAACCATGACAGCTACACCACCTGACACAACCATGACAGCTACACCACCTGACACAACCATAACAGCTACACCACCTGACACAATCATGACAGCTACACCACCTGACACAACCATGACAGCTACACCACCTGACACAACCATAACAGCTACACCACCTGACACAACCATGACAGCTACACCACCTGACACAACCATAACAGCTACACCACCTGACACAACCATAACAGCTACACCACCTGACACAATCATGACAGCTACACCACCTGACACAACCATAACAGCTACACCACCTGACACAACCATAACAGCTACACCACCTGACACAACCATGACAGCTACATCCACCTGACTCAACACAATGACACTACACCAGCAGACACAACCATGACACAACACCACCTGACACAACCATGACAGCTACACCACCTGACACCACCATACAGCTACACCAACCTGAGACACAACCATGACACTACACTCACCTGACACATCCATAACAGCTACACCAACTGACACAACATGACACTACACCACCTGACAACAACCAATAACAGCTACACCACCTGACACAACCATAACAGCTCACACCGACACAACCCTGACACTACACCATCGTGACACAACAATGACACTACACCACTGACACAACCATGACAGCTACACCATACCGACCAACCATGACAGCTACACCACCTGACACAACCATGACAGCTACACCACCTGAACACAACCATGACAGCACACCACCTGACACAACCATAAAACAGCTACACCACCTGACACAAATCATGACATAGCTTACACCACCTGACACCACATGACAGCTTACACCACCTTACAACCATGACAAGCTACAACCACCTGACAACCATAAAGCTACTCCACCTGACAACCATGACAGCTACACCACCTGACACAACCATGACAGCTACACCACCTGACAACCATGACAGCTACACCACCTGACACAACCATCACTACACCACCTGACACAACCATGAACAGCTACACACCTGACACAACTCATGACACTACACGCACCTGACAAACAATGACAGCTACACCACCTGACACAACCATGACAGCTACAACCCCCTACACAACCATAACAGCTACAAGCCACCTGACACAACCATAACAGCTACACCACCTGACACAACCATGACAGCTACACCACCTGACACAACCATAACTGCTACACACCTGACCACAACCATTACAGCACACCACCTGGACACAACCATGACAGCTACACCACCTGACAAAGACCATGACAGCTACACACCTACACAACCATGACAGCTACAACCAACCTGAACACAAACCATGACAGCTACACCACCTGACACAACATTACAGCTACACCACCGACCCAACAACCATGACAGCTACACACCTTAACAACAACCATGACAAGCTACAACACCACCTGACAACCATGACACTACACCACCTAACACAACCATGAACAGCCTAACACCACCGTGACACAACAACCATGACAGCTCCACCACCTGACACAACCATGACAGCTTACACCAACCCTGACAACCTGACAGCTACACCACCTTGACACAACCATGACAGCTAACACCACCTGACACAACCATGACCAGCTAATCACCACCTGACACAACAAAACAGCTACACACCACCTGACACAACCATACAGCTACACCACCAGACACAACCTGACCGCACACCACTCTGACAACATGACAGCGACACCAACTTACACAACCATGACAGCTACACCACCTGACAACCATGACAGCTACACCACCTGACACAACCATGACAGCTACACCACCTGACACAACCATGACAGCTACACCACCTGACACAACCATGACAGCTACACCACCTGACACAACCATGACAGCTACACCACCTGACACAACCATAACAGCTACACCACCTGACACAATCATGACAGCTACACCACCTGACACAACCATGAACAGCTACAAACCACCTGACATACAACCAAAACAGCTACACACCTGACAAACCATAACAGCTACAACCCACCTGACTCACCATGGACAAGTTTAGCTACACCACCTGACACAACCAGACAGCTTACACACCTGACACAACCATGACAGCTACACCATCCTGACAACCATGCCAGCGACAACACCTACAACAACCATGACAGCTTCACCACCTGACCACAACCATAGACAGCTAACACCACCTACACAACCAGCCAGCTACAACACCACCTGACACAACCATGACAGCTACACCACCTGACACAACCATGACAGCTACACCACCTGACACAACCATGACAGCTACACCACCTGACACAATCATGACAGCTACAAACACCCACCTGACACAACCATGACCACTACAAAGCCACCTGACACATCCATAACAGCTACAACACCTGACACAACCTATTGACAGCTACACCACCTGACACAACCATAACAGCTTACTCCACCTGACACAAACCATGCCACTACAACAACCACCTTACACAACCATACAGCTACACCACCTGTCACAACCATGACTGCTACACCACCTATACAACATAACAGCTACACCCCCTCGACACAATCATGACAGCTACACCACCTGACACAACCATAACCAGCTACACCACCTGACACAACCATGACAGCTACACCACCTGACACAACCATAACAGCTACACCACCTGACACAACCATAACAGCTACACCACCTGACACAACCATAACAGCTACACCACCTGACACAACCATAACAGCTACACCACCTGACACAACCATGACAGCTACACCACCTGACACAACCATGACAGCTACACCACCTGACACAACCATAACAGCTACACCACCTGACACAATCATGACAGCTACACCACCTGACACAACCATAACAGCTACACCACCTGACACAATCATGACAGCTACACCACCTGACACAAACCATAACACTACACCACCAGACACAATCAGACACTACACCACCTGACTCAACCATAAACAAGCTACACCACCTGACACAAACCCTGACAGCTACACCACCTGACACAACCGATAACAGCAAAACCACCTGACACAACCATAACAGCTACACCACCTGACACAACCATGACAGCTACACCACCTGACACAACCATGACAGCTACACCACCTGACACAACCATGACAGCTACACCACCTGACAAACAACCTGACAGCTACAACCACCACCTGACACAACCATGACAGCTTACAAAACCACCTGACACAATCATACAGCTACACCACCTGACACAACCATAACAGCTACACCAGCTGACACAACCATGACAGCTACACCACCTGACACAACCATAACAGCTACACCACCTGACACAACCATAACAGCTACACCACCTGACACAACCATAACAGCTACACCACCTGACACAATCATGACAGCGACACCACCTACACAACCAATAACACTACACCACATGACACAAACCATGACAGCTCCACCACCTTTACACAAGCCCAAAACAGCTACACCACCTGACACAATCATGACAGCTACACCACCTGACAACAACAGAACAGCTACACCATCTCTAAACTACCATAACAGCTATAAACCCACTGACACAACCATGACAGCTACACAACCTGACACATCCATACAGCTACACCACCTGACACAATCCATCAAACAGCTACCGACTCACCTGACACACCCATGACATCAACACCACCTGACACAAACCATGACAGCTACACCACCTTACACAACCATACAGCTACACCACCTGACCACAACCATACAGCTACACCACCTGACCACAGACCATAACTGCTACAACCACTAAACACATCAACACACTGCTGACGGCCAGTTTCTTGGTTAACACACCTGCTGACGCCAGCTTCCTTGTCAACACACTGCTGACGTGGCCAGTTTCATGGTCAACACACTGCTGATGCCAGTTTTCTTGGTTAACATACGGCCTTGACGCCAGCTTTCCTTGGTTACCATACTGCTGACGCCAGCTTTGCTTGGTTAACATACTGCTGACGGCCAGCTTCTTGGTTAAACACACTGCGACGCCAGCTTTCTGGTTAACATACTGCTGACGCCAGCTTTCTAGGTTAACACACTGCTGACGCCAGCTTCTTGATAACATACTAGCTGACGCCAGCTTTTCTTGATCAACACACTGCTGATGCCAGCTTTTCTTGTTGTGCACAACACTCAAACCTGACATCCTCACCAGCTGACAATATACCATGACAGCTACACCCACCCTGACACAACCATGACAGCTACACCAACCTGGACACAACCATAACAGCTACCACCTGACACAACCAATGACACACACCACCTGACACAAACCAGACAGCACTCCACCTGACACAACCTATGACAGCTACACCACCTGACACAACCATACAGCTACAACCACCTACACAACCATAACACTACACCACCTGACACAACCATGACAGCTACACCTACACCTGACACAACCATGACAGCTACACCACTTGAACAACATGCAGCTACACCACCGAACACAACCAGCCAGCTACACCAACCTGAAACACAACCCATGACATACAACCACCTGACACAACCTATAACAGCTACACCACCCAGACACACCTTGCCAGCTACACCACATGACACAACATGACACTAAACCACCTGAACACAACCATAACAGCTACACCACCTGACACACCAACCATAACAGCTACACCACCTGACACAACCAAACAGATTCACACACCTGACACATACCATAACAGCTACACCACCCTGACACAACCATAACAGCTACACCAGCTGACACAACCATAACAGCTACACCACCTGACACAACCATGACAGCTACACCACGCTGACACAACCATAACCTACACCACCTGAACACAACCATGGACACTACACCACCTGACACAATCATAACAGCTAGCAAACACCACCTGACACACACCATGACAGCTACACCACCTGACACAATCAATACAGCTACACCACCTGACAGCTACCATAACATCTACCCACCTGACACACCATGACAGCTACATCCACTGGCACCACACCATAACACTACACTCAACTTACACAATCATTGAAACAAGCTTACACCACCGGACACAATTCATGACAGCTAACAATCCACCTGACACAACCATAACAGCTACACCACCTACACAATACCAGACAGCTACACCAACTGACACAACCAGAACACTACAAACCACCTGGACACAACCAGACAGCTAACACCACCTGACACATACAACCATGACAGCTACACCACTGACATAATCCATACAGCTACACCACCTACACAACCATGACAGCCACACCACTGACCACAACCATGACAGCTACACCACCTGACACAACCATGACAGCTACAGCCACCTGACACAACCATGAACAGCCGCACCAGCTGACACAACCATGACAGCTAACACCACATGACTCAATCATGACACCACACCAGCTACACAATCATGACAGCTAACACAACCCTGACACAACCATGACAGCCACACCGCTGACACAATCATGACACTTACATACCACCTGACACAATCATGACAGATACCACCACTGACACAATCATGACACTACACCACCTGACACAACCATGACAGCCAAACCACCTGACACAACCAATAACAGCTACACACCACTGAGCAACAACCATAACAGCTACTCCACTCTGACACAACCATAACATCTACACCACCAGAAACACAATAACCATGACAGCTAACAAACCACCTGACACAACTATGACAGCTACACCACCTGACACAACTATGACCCGCTACACCACCTGACACAACCATAACACTACACCACCTGACCAACAATGACACTACACCACCTACACAACCATGACAGCTACACCAACCTGACACAACCATAACAGCTACACACCTGAACACAACCATAACAGCTACACCACCTGTACACACCATGACAGCACAACCACCTGACAACCAGACAGCTACAACCACCTACACAACCATGACAGCTACAATCACCTGAACACTCCATGACAGCACACCACCTGACACAACATGACAGCTATCACCACCTGACAACCATGACAGCTACACCACCTGACACAACCCATGACAGCTACACCACCTTGACACTTCCAGACAGCTACATCACTGACACAACCATTGACACTACAATCACCTGAACACAACCATGACAGCAAACACCACCCTGACACAACCATGACAGCTTACAATCCACCGACAACCATGACAGCTACACCCCCTTGACACACCAAGACAGCTACACCACCTGACACAACCATAACAGCTACAACCACCTGACACAACCTGACTGCAACAATCACCTGACACAACCATGGAACAGCTACACCACCTGACACAACCATGACAGCTACACCACCTGAACAACCATGACAGCTACACCACCTGACACAACCATGACAGCTACATCACCTGACACAACCATGACAGCTACACCACCTGACACAACCATGACAGCTACACCACCTGACCCACAACCAGACACTACACCCACCCTGACACAACCATGACAGCTACACCACCTGACAACGCGCGAGTCGCGAGCAACACCACCTGACACAAAACCATGACAAGCTACATCACCTGACACAACCATGACATGCTACACCACCTGACACAACCCTGACACTACATCACCTGACACAACCATACAGCTACACACCTACACAACCATGACATCTACACCACCTGAACAACCATGACAGCTACACACACCTACACAACATGACAGCTACATCACCTGACACAACATGACAAGCTACACCACCTGACACATACCAAAACACTACACCACCTGACGACAACCATGACAAGCTACACCACCTGACACAACCATGACAGCACAACCCACCTGACACAACCATGACAGCTACACCACCTGAACACAACCATGACTAGCAACACCACCTGAACTACAACCAGTAACAGCTAACAACCTGCACTCAACCAGACACAACCAGGCAGCTACAACACACCTGACACAACCAATGACAGCTACACTCCACCTGACACAACCAAGACAGCTACAACCACCTGACAACAGACCATAACAAGCTACAACCCCCTGAGCACCAACCATAACAGCTTAACCACCTGACAACTACCATGACAGCTACACCACCGACACAACCAACAGCTACACCACCGGACACAACATAACAGCTACACCACCTGACACAACATGACAGCTACACCACCTACACAACCAGTGACAGCTACACCACCTGACACAATCATGACAGCTACACCACCTACACAACGCATGACAAGCTACACCACCTGACACAACCATAACAGCTACACCACCTGGACACAACCATAACACTACACGCACCTGACACAACCATAAACAGCTACACACCACCCTGACACAACCATAACAGCTACACACCTGACACAACCATAAACACTAACAACCACCTGACACAATCATGACAGCTACACCACCTGACACAACCATGACAGCTACACCACCTGACACAACCATGACAGCTACACCACCTGACACAATCATGACAGCTACACCACCTGACACAACCATAACAGCTACACCACCTGACACATACCATGACAGCATACCCCACCTGACCACACACGCACCGATGAACAGCTACACACCTGACACAACCATGACAGCTACAAACCCACCTGACACAACCATAAACAGCTACACCGACCTGAACACAACCAATAACAGCGACCCCACCTGACACACAACCATGGCACAGCTACCCCACCAGACACAACCATGACCAGCTACAACCACCTGACACAACCATGACAGCTAACACCACCTGAACCCAACCCATGACAGCTACAGCTACAACACCACCTGACACAACCATAACAGCTACACCACCTGACACAACCATGACAGCTACACCACCTGACACAACCATGACAGCTACACCACCTGACACAACCATACAGCTACACACCTGACAAACCATGACATCTACAACCCCCTACAACCATGACACCTCACCACCTACACAACCATGACAGCTACACCACCTACAAGCCATGACACTACACCACCTGACAACCATGACAGCTACACCACATGACAACAACCATGACAGCTACCACCACCTGACACAACATGACAGCTACACACCACCTGACACAACCATGACAGCTTACACCACCTGACACTACCATAAACATTACACCACCTGACACATTCATGAACAACTACACCACCTGACACAACCATGACAGCTAGCTACCACTCCTTACACAACCAAACAGCTACACCACCTGACACAATCATGACAGTCTACACCACCTACACAACCCTACAGCTACACCAACCTGACACAACCATAACAGCTACAACCACCTGACACACTCATGGACAGTACACCACCTTGACACAACCATGACACTACACCACCTTACACAACCATGACAGCTACAACCACCTGACACAACCATAACAGCTACACACCACCCTGACCAAACCATAACACTACACCACCGGACACAACCATACAGCTACCCCAAACAAACCACCTGACACAACCATAACAAACAGCTACACCACCTGACCACAACCATACAGACTACACCACCTGACTCAACCATACAGCTACACACCACCTGACACAATCAGGACAGCTATCACCAACCTGACACAACCATAACAGCTACACCACCTGACACAACCATGACAGCTACACACCTGACACAACCATGACGAGCTCTCCACCGTGACACAACCAAAAGCTACAACCACTGACACAACCAAGACAGCTACACCACGCTACACAACCATAACAGCTACACCACCTGACGACAACCATAGACAGCTACACCACCTGACAACACACCATAACAGCTCACCCACCTGACAATACGCATGTACAGCTACACCACCTACACAACCATGACAGCTACACCACCTACACTACCATGACACTACAACCACCTGACACAAGCCATGACAGCTACACCACCCTGACACAATCAAGACAGCTACACCACCTGACACAACCATAAAACAGCTACACCACCTGACACAATCATGACAGCTACTCCACCTGGACACAACCCTAACAGCTACAACCACCTGACACAACCATGACAGCTACACCACTGACCACAAGCCATGACAGCTACAACCACCTGACACAACATGAACAGCTACAACACCACCTGACACAACCATGACAGCTACACCACCTGACACAACCATGACAGCTACACCACCTGACACAACCATAACAGCTACACCACCTGACACAACCAATGACAGCTACACCAACCTACACAATCATGTCAGCTACCCACCTGACACAACCATAACACTCACCACCTGATCACAACCATGACAGCTACACCACCTACACAAACCATAACAGCTACACCACCTACACAACCATGAACAGCTACACCACCTGACACAACCACGACAGCTACACACCTGACACTATCATGACAGCTACACAACAGACACAGACCAAAAAGCTAGCACCACCTGACACAACCATGACAGCTACACCACCTGACACAACCATAACAGGTAACACCACCTGAACACAACCATAACAGCTACACCACCTGACACAACCATGACAGCTACACCACCTGACACAACCATGACAGCTACACCACCTGACACAACCATGACAGCTACACCACCTGACACACACCATAACACTACACCACCTGACACAACCAATAACAGCTACACCACCTGACATCAAAACCATGACGCTACACCACCTGACACAACCTGACAGCTCCACACCTGACACAACCATGACAGCTACACCACCTGACACAACCATGACAGCTACACCACCTGACACAACCATGACAGCTACACCACCTGACACAATCATGACAGCTTACAACCACCTTACACAACCATTGACAGCTACACACACCTGACACAACCATAAACAGTCTACACCACGACACAATCATGACAAGCTACCCACCTGACACAACCATAACACTTAAACCACCTGACACAACATAACACTACACAACCTGAAACAATCATGACAGCAACACCACCTGACACAACCATAACACTACCACTCCTACAAACCATAACAGCTACACTCCACCTGACACAACCATGTCAGCTACACCACCTGACACAACCCTGAACAACAGCTAACACCAGCTGACACAACCATGACAAGCTACACCACCTGACACATCCATGCCAGCGTACACCACCTGACACAACCATGACAGCTACACCACCTGACACAACCTGACAGCTACACCACCTGACACAACTAATTATATAAATCATAACAGCATACACCACTGACACAACCATTGCAGCTACAGACCCAACCACCTGACCACAACCATAACAGCTACACAACCACCTACACAACCTTACAGCTAACAACCACCAGACACAACCATTTCAGCTACACCATCTGACACAAACCAACCATTACAGCTAAACCAGCTGACACAACCATGACAGCTACAAACCCCACCTGACACAACCTGACATCTACACTGACCTGACACAAGACATGACAGCTACAACCACCTGACAAACCATAGACAGCTACACCACCTTACACAACCATAACAGCTTCACCACACTGACACAATCATGACAGCTACACCACCTGACACCACCATAACAGCTACACACCTGACACAACCAAGACAGCTACACCACACCTGACAAACAACCATAACAGCTACACCCACCTGACACAACCATAACAGCTACACCACCTACAACCACCACTGACAGCTACAAACCCCTGACAACAAACCATGACAGCACACCACCTGACAACAACCATGACAGGCTAAACACCACCTGAAACACAACCATAACAGCTACACCACCCTGACACAACATAACAGCTACACCACCTGACACAACCATGACAGCTACAACTCACCTGACACAACCATGACCTACACCACCTGAACACAACCATGACGCTACACCACCTGACACAAACCATGACAGACTACACCACCTGACACAACCATAACGCTACACCACCTGACACAATCCATGACAGCTACAAACCACCTGACACAACCATGACAGCTACACCACCTGACACAACCATAACAGCTACACCACCTGACACAACCATGACAGCTACACCACCTGACACAACCATAACAGCTACACCACCTGACACAACCATAACAGCTACACCACCTGACACAATCATGACAGCTACACCACCTGACACAACCATAACAGCTACAACCTCCTTGACACAACCATAACCGCTACAAACCACCTGACACAACCATTACATCTACGAACCAACCTGAACACAAACCATGACAGCTACACCAGCTGACACAACCATGACAGCTACACCACCTGACACAACCATGACAGCTACACCACCTGACACAACCATGACAGCTACAACCACCTGACACAACATGACAGCTACAACCCACCTGGACACAACATTAACAGCTACACCACCTGACACAAACCATGACAGCTACACCACCTGACCACCAACCCATAACAAGCTACACCACCTGACACAACCATAACAGCTACTCCACCTGACACAACCATGACCTAGCTCCTCCCATCTGACACAACCATGCCCAGCTACAGCTACACCAGCCTGACAACCAACGATACAGCTACACCACCTTGACACAACCATGACATCTACCACCTGACACAAACATGACAGCTACACCACCTGACACAAACCAGACAGCTACACCTACCTGACACAACCATAACACTACACCACTGACACAATCATGACAGCTACACCCTACCTGACACAACCATGACAGCTACACCACCTGAACAACCATGACAGCTACTCCACCGAACAACCATGATGCTAAAACCACCTGACAACCATGACAGCTACACGACCTGACACAACCATGACAGTAGCTACAACCCACCTGACAACCATGACAGCTACACCACCTGACAACCATGACACTACAAAAGCTCACCTGACACAACCATGACACTCCACCCCTGACACAACCATGACAGCTACACCACCTGACAAAACCCATGACAGCAACACCACCTGTCACTAACCTTGACAGCACCACCACCTGACACATAGACCCTATAACACTACACCACCCTGACACAACCATAACCAGCTACCTACACCACCTGACACAAGCCATTACAGCTACAACACCAGACACAATTCCAACCAAAAACAGGCTACAACCCCCTGACACAACCATGACAGCTACACCACCTGACACAACCATGACAGCTACACCACCTGACACAACCATGACAGCTACACCACCTGACACAACCATAACAGCTACACCACCTGACACAACCATGACAGCTACACCACCTGACACAACCATGACAGCTACACCACCTGACACAACCAATGGACACTACCCACCTACACATCCCAAGACACTACACACACCACCTGACAATCCATGACACTCACACCACCTGACACAACCATGACAGCTACACCACCTGACACAACCATGACAGCTACACCACCTGACACAACCATGACAGCTACACCACCTGACAACCATGACAGCTACACCACCTGACAACCATGACAGCTACACCACCTGACACAACCATGACAGCTACCCACCTACACAACCATAACAGTCTACACCACCTGACGACAACCATTGACAGCTACACCACCTACACAACATAGACACTACACCACCGACACCATTACAGCTACACACCTGAACACAACTTGACAGCTTACACCACCTGACAACCATGACAGCTACTACCACCTACACATCCATGACAGCGACACCACCTACACAGACCATGAACAGCTACACCACCTGACACAACCCAAACAGATCTACACCACCTGACACAACCATGACAGCTACACCACCTGACACAACCAAACAGCTCTACCCACCTGACACAATCATGACCAGCTACACCACCTTGACACATACCATGGACAGCTAGCACCACCTGACACAACCATGACAGCTACACCACCTGACACAACCATAACAGCTACACCACCGACACAATCATGTCACTACAACACTCTTACACAACCATGACAGCACACCAACCGGACCCAACCATTACACGACAACACCACCTGACAACCATGCCAGCGACACCACCTGACACAACCCATAGACAGACACACACACCACCTGACACAACCATGACAGCTACACCACCTGACACAACCATGCCAGCTACACCACCTGACACAACCATGACAGCTACACCACCTGACACAACCATGACAGCTACACCACCTGACACAACCATGACAGCTACACCACCTGACACAACCATGACAGCTACACCACCTGACACAACCATGACAGCTACACCACCTGACACAACCATAACAGCTACACCACCTGACACAACCATGACAGCTACACCACCTGACACAACCATAACAGCTACACCACCTGAACCACAACCCATGCTGCTACACCACCTGAACACAACCATGACAGCTACACCACCTGACACAACCATGACAGCTACACCACCTGACACAACCATAACAGCTACACCACCTGACACAATCATGACAGCTACACCACCCTGACACAACAAGACAGCTACACCACCTTACACAACCATGACAGCTACACCACCTGACACAACCATAACAGCTACACCACCTGACACAACCATAACAGCTACACCACCTGACACAACCATAACAGCTACACCACCAGACACAACCATAACAGCTAAAACCACCGACACAACCATGACAGCTACACCACCTGACAACAACCATGACAGTACACCACCTGACACAACCATAACAGCTACAACCACTCTGACACAACAATGACAGCTACACCACCTGACACAAAACCATAACAGCTACAGCCAACAGGACACAATCATGACGAGCTACACTCCTGACAACAACCTACACTACACACCACCTGACACAATCATGACAGCTACACACCTGAGACACCAAACCATAACACTACACCACCTGACACAACCTTGAACCAGCTACACCACCTGAAACAAACCATAACACTTAACCACCTAACACAACCATAGGCGCTACACCACCTGACACAACCATGACAGCTACACACCTGACCACAACCATGACACTACACCCCGACTCAACCATGACTAGCACACCACCTGACACAACATGACAGCTACAACCACCGACACAAACCATGACAGCTACACCCCTGACACAATCATGACAGCTACAACCACCTGACACAACCTAACAGCTACACAGCTGACACAACCATGACAGCAACACCAGCTGACACAACCATAACAGCTACAACACCACCTGACACAATACATAACACTACACCACCTGACACAAACCCAAACACTACACCAACACCTGACACAATCATGACAGCTACACACCTGACACACCATAACAGCCCTAAACCCACCACCTGACAGCAAACCATGACACTACATTCACCTGACACAACCATAACAGCTACACACCTGACACAATCATGACAGCTACACCACCTGACACAACCATAACAGCTACACCACCTGACACAACCATAACAGCTATACCACCTGACACAACCCTGACAGCTACCACTACTGACACAACCATGACAGCATACACCACCTGACACAAACCATAACAGCTACACCACCGACACAACCATGACAGCTACAACCACCTGACACAACCAATGACAGCTGACACCACCTGACACAACCATGACCAGCTTCACCACCTAGACACAACCATGACATACTACACCACCTACACAACCTATGACAGCGTACACCACCTGACACAACCATAACAGCAACAACCACTGAACATCCATGACAGCTACACCCCTGACCCCACCATCGACAGCAACACCACCTGACACAATCATGACAGCTACACAACTGACACACCATAACATATCACCACCTGACACAACCATGACAGCTCACCACCTGACACAACAACCATAACAACTACACCACCTGACACTACCATAACAGCTACACCACCTGACACAAACCATGACAAGCTACACCATCCTGACAACATCCATGACAGCTACACCACCTGACACAACCATGACACTACACACACCGGACACAACCATGAATACCAAAAAGCCCCTTACACCACCTGACACTGAACCATAACAGCTACACCACCTGACACAACCAGACAGCTACTCCACCTGACACAACCATGACAGCTACACCCACCTGACACAACCATGACAGCTAACACACCTGACACCACCCATGACAGCTACACCACCTGACACAACCATAACAGCTACACCCCTGACACAATCAAGACAGCTACACCAACCTTACACAAACCATGAAGCTACAAACCATCCCTGACACAACATAACAGCTACACCACCTGAACACAATCATGACAGCTACACCACCTGACACAACCATAACAGCTACACCACCTGACACAACCATAACATCTATACACACCGCACCTACCAAATCATGACAGCAACAACCACCTGACAACAACCATATCAGCTACACCACCTGACACAACCATAACAGCTACACCACCTGACACAACCATGACAGCTACACCACCTGACACAACCATGACAGCTACACCAGCTGACACAACCATGACAGCTACACCACCTTCACAACCATGACCAGCTACACCACCTGACACAGTACCTGACAACTACACCACCTGACACAACCATGACAGCTACACCACCTGACACAACCCATAACAGCTACACCACCTTGAACCACAACCAATTACAGCTACACCACCTGACACAACCATAACACTACACCACCTGACACAATACCATAACAGCAACACCACCTGACACAACATGACAGCTACACGCATCTACACAACCAAGACAGCTACACCAGCTGAACAACCATACAGCTCACCACCCTGACACAACCATGACAGCTACACCACCTGACCACAACCATGACAGCTACACCACCGGAACACAACATGACAGCTAACAACCACCTGACCACAACCATAACAGCTACATCCACCTGACACAATCATGACCGATACGACCCCTGACACAACCATACCAGCTACACCACCTGACACAACCCTGACACTACACCACCTGACACAACCATAACAGCTACAAACCCCTGACACAACCATAACATCTTACACACCTGACACAAACCATGACAGCTACAACCACCTGACACAACCATGACAGCTTCACCACCTACACAACATGACAGCTACACCACCTGATACAAACCATAACACTACAACCACCTGACATCATACCATAACAGCTACACCACCTGACACAACCATGACAGCTACACCACCTGACACAACCATGACAGCTACACCACCTGACACAACCATGACAGCTACACCACCTGACACAACCATGACAGCTACACCACCTGACACAACCATAACAGCTACACCACCTGACACAATCATGACAGCTACACCACCTGACACAACCATGACAGCTACACCACCTGACACAACCATAACAGCTACACCACCTGACACAACCATGACAGCTACACCACCTGACACAACCATAACAGCTACACCACCTGACACAACCATAACAGCTACACCACCTGACACAATCATGACAGCTACACCACCTGACACAACCATAACAGCTACACCACCTGACACAACCATAACAGCTACACCACCTGACACAACCATGACAGCTACATCCACCTGACTCAACACAATGACACTACACCAGCAGACACAACCATGACACAACACCACCTGACACAACCATGACAGCTACACCACCTGACACCACCATACAGCTACACCAACCTGAGACACAACCATGACACTACACTCACCTGACACATCCATAACAGCTACACCAACTGACACAACATGACACTACACCACCTGACAACAACCAATAACAGCTACACCACCTGACACAACCATAACAGCTCACACCGACACAACCCTGACACTACACCATCGTGACACAACAATGACACTACACCACTGACACAACCATGACAGCTACACCATACCGACCAACCATGACAGCTACACCACCTGACACAACCATGACAGCTACACCACCTGAACACAACCATGACAGCACACCACCTGACACAACCATAAAACAGCTACACCACCTGACACAAATCATGACATAGCTTACACCACCTGACACCACATGACAGCTTACACCACCTTACAACCATGACAAGCTACAACCACCTGACAACCATAAAGCTACTCCCACCCTGACAACCATGACAGCTACACCACCTGACACAACCATGACAGCTACACCACCTGACAACCATGACAGCTACACCACCTGACAACCATGACAGCTACACCACCTGACACAACCATGAACAGCTACACACCTGACACAACTCATGACACTACACGCACCTGACAAACAATGACAGCTACACCACCTGACACAACCATGACAGCTACAACCCCCTACACAACCATAACAGCTACAAGCCACCTGACACAACCAAACAGCTACACCACCTGACACAACCATGACAGCTACACCACCTGACACAACCATAACTGCTACACACCTGACCACAACCATTACAGCACACCACCTGGACACAACCATGACAGCTACACCACCTGACAAAGACCATGACAGCTACACACCTACACAACCATGACAGCTACAACCAACCTGAACACAAACCATGACAGCTACACCACCTGACACAACATTACAGCTACACCACCGACCCAACAACCATGACAGCTACACACCTTAACAACAACCATGACAAGCTACAACACCACCTGACAACCATGACACTACACCACCTAACACAACCATGAACAGCCTAACACCACCGTGACACAACAACCATGACAGCTCCACCACCTGACACAACCATGACAGCTTACACCAACCCTGACAACCTGACAGCTACACCACCTTGACACAACCATGACAGCTAACACCACCTGACACAACCATGACCAGCTAATCACCACCTGACACAACAAAACAGCTACACACCACCTGACACAACCATACAGCTACACCACCAGACACAACCTGACCGCACACCACTCTGACAACATGACAGCGACACCAACTTACACAACCATGACAGCTACACCACCTGACAACCATGACAGCTACACCACCTGACACAACCATGACAGCTACACCACCTGACACAACCATGACAGCTACACCACCTGACACAACCATGACAGCTACACCACCTGACACAACCATGACAGCTACACCACCTGACACAACCATAACAGCTACACCACCTGACACAATCATGACAGCTACACCACCTGACACAACCATGAACAGCTACAAACCACCTGACATACAACCAAAACAGCTACACACCTGACAAACCATAACAGCTACAACCCACCTGACTCACCATGGACAAGTTTAGCTACACCACCTGACACAACCAGACAGCTTACACACCTGACACAACCATGACAGCTACACCATCCTGACAACCATGCCAGCGACAACACCTACAACAACCATGACAGCTTCACCACCTGACCACAACCATAGACAGCTAACACCACCTACACAACCAGCCAGCTACAACACCACCTGACACAACCATGACAGCTACACCACCTGACACAACCATGACAGCTACACCACCTGACACAACCATGACAGCTACACCACCTGACACAATCATGACAGCTACAAACACCCACCTGACACAACCATGACCACTACAAAGCCACCTGACACATCCATAACAGCTACAACACCTGACACAACCTATTGACAGCTACACCACCTGACACAACCATAACAGCTTACTCCACCTGACACAAACCATGCCACTACAACAACCACCTTACACAACCATACAGCTACACCACCTGTCACAACCATGACTGCTACACCACCTATACAACATAACAGCTACACCCCCTCGACACAATCATGACAGCTACACCACCTGACACAACCATAACAGCTACACCACCTGACACAACCATGACAGCTACACCACCTGACACAACCATAACAGCTACACCACCTGACACAACCATAACAGCTACACCACCTGACACAACCATAACAGCTACACCACCTGACACAACCATAACAGCTACACCACCTGAACACACCATGACAGCTACACCACCTGACACAACCATGACAGCTACACCACCTGACACAACCATAACAGCTACACCACCTGACACAATCATGACAGCTACACCACCTGACACAACCATAACAGCTACACCACCTGACACAATCATGACAGCTACACCACCTGACACAAACCATAACACTACACCACCAGACACAATCAGACACTACACCACCTGACTCAACCATAAACAAGCTACACCACCTGACACAAACCCTGACAGCTACACCACCTGACACAACCGATAACAGCAAAACCACCTGACACAACCATAACAGCTACACCACCTGACACAACCATGACAGCTACACCACCTGACACAACCATGACAGCTACACCACCTGACACAACCATGACAGCTACACCACCTGACAAACAACCTGACAGCTACAACCACCACCTGACACAACCATGACAGCTTACAAAACCACCTGACACAATCATACAGCTACACCACCTGACACAACCAAAACAGCTACACCAGCTGACACAACCATGACAGCTACACCACAGTCCACAACCATAACAGCTACACCACCTGACACAACCATAACAGCTACACCACCTGACACAACCATAACAGCTACACCACCTGACACAATCATGACAGCTACACCACCTACACAACCAATAACACTACACCACATGACACAAACCATGACAGCTCCACCACCTTTACACAAGCCCAAAACAGCTACACCACCTGACACAATCATGACAGCTACACCACCTGACAACAACAGAACAGCTACACCATCTCTAAACTACCATAACAGCTATAAACCCACTGACACAACCATGACAGCTACACAACCTGACACATCCATACAGCTACACCACCTGACACAATCCATCAAACAGCTACCGACTCACCTGACACACCCATGACATCAACACCACCTGACACAAACCATGACAGCTACACCACCTTACACAACCATACAGCTACACCACCTGACCACAACCATACAGCTACACCACCTGACCACAGACCATAACTGCTACAACCACATAATGTTTTATGAAAATTTGAATTTTTAATGTATATTATCTTTTCATTTAATTTTATTTTTTATATTTGCGATATACTAAATCGTAAATGTTTGCTTATTTTTATTTGACGTAGTTTATTGGGTTAGGTAGGAGTAACATATTAGTGCTCAGTTCAAATCTTGATTTTTCTCTTGTAATTATTGCTTTTGGCTTGTTAACTGCCGGTTTTTGTTGTTCTGGCGCACGCCACGGGGTATCCTGATCGGGGGGGGTGTCCTCACCTTCCCCGAAGTATTCACTGGTTAGCTCCTGGTGGTTTTGGGCAGATTGTCTGTCCATTATTCTTGTTTTTCTGTAAAACCTGTTCACAGAAAATTGTTAGACTTGTGATTTTCGACGTTGTACTGGGTTTGTGTCTCAAAACACTCTAACTCAGGTCCCGATGTAGCCCCCTGACCCAATTGTATGGTATCTTTTATTCACAGTCGGGGGTTTTTTTATGCGAAATTAGATTCGTAGTATGGGAGTTTTTTTGCTTTTGTGGAGGATCTGCGAGGTCCCACTTAGTGTGTTTAATTTCCTTGTCCTGATTTGGGTGCAGTTTTTTGTTTTTAAGGCTATTTGGGCTTTGCATTCTTTCATTGTTCAAGCAAATGTTCTGGTTTCCCGTCGGTCAAAAAGTTAGTTTATTTTTTGGGGTTTGTCATCACTTTTTTTAAGTTAGCCCTCTTTAACATAGGAATACTTGAGCACTTACCGCTACACATTACTTGACATATTTTTTAATTTTAATGTTATTACCAGAGGGACTTAAGAATTTTAAAAAGTGATATGTGCTTTCAGCACAAAAATTGAACTCGAGAGATTTTTATATTATTTTGATTTCTGTGATTAAAATTTTAAATTTTTTTTTTGATAATATACCTCTAACTTAATAAATTTATTAAATTTTTTTTCCCCTAGTTAGTAGCTCCCCTTGTAATCCTGAAGCACTATTGAATTTATGAATTTAATGGATAAATTTGGGCAAAGGTACACTACTTGTTTCAAAACCCAGTAAAGGCTGGGTGCTAGAAGGGCAGTCCTTTCTAGTATTTTTCCTCGATCTCTAAGCTTTTGAAACGCGTTTTTTTCTTAACAAAATGTTATCCAAAATGTATATACAAACCCCGAGAAGTGTATATCAAATCCGGGTGTATATAACAAAATTTGGGGTGTATATCAGTGTTTGTAACTGGAAGTGTTATCAATCGTGTATTACACTGAGAAGTGATATCAATCGGTATATACACTGGAAAGGTGTATATCAAACATGTTTTACCTGAAAGTGTATATCAATCAGTGTTTATTCACTGAAAGTGTTATCAAAGTGTTATACATGGAAGGAAAAGTTTCTAAAAAATTCACTCAAAGTATTACACGAGAAAAATCAAAAATAAATTTGTATTACCTGAGATTTTTTATCATCGTGTATAACACTGGAAGTTATATCGTGTATAACATGAGAAGTTTTCAGTGTATATACACTGAGAAGTTTATATCAGTGATAAAACGGAAAAAAAGGTTTAATTTTTCAGTGATATACACTGAGAAAAAAATCATTTTTATACATGGAAAAAAATTATCAGTGTATATCATGAGAAGTTAATTTGGGGTATTAACTGGAAGAATTTATAGTGTATATCATTTGGAAATTATATCTGTAATCATGAGAAATGTTTCAGTGTATATACATGGAAGTATATTCAGTGTATATACACTGAGAAGTATATATAGTGTATTACACGAGAAGTTATATCAGGCCCGGGTTTTTTATATTTAATGAGAATTTTATCAGTGTATATACCTGAGGGAAATTAATCAGGTATTACATGAAAGTTATATCAGTGTATTTCACTGAGAAGTTTTTCGTGTTTTACATGAGAGTATATATCAGTGTAATCACTGAAAGTTATATCGGGTATATACACTGAGAAGTTATATCATTATTACACTGAGAATGTTATTCAGGGGTATTACACGGAAAAATGTATATCAGTGTTTAAAACGGAAAAAAAGTGTATATCCCAAAAAACAGGTATATACACTGAGAAGTTATTCGTGTATTACCTGAGAATAATTTTTCGTGTATTCACTGAGAAGTATTCATTGTATTACACGAGAAGTATATTTTGTGTATTAAAACTGAGAAGTATATTCAAAATGTATAACACTGAGAAGTTTATCAGTGTATTACATGGGTTATATCAGTGTATATACATGGAAGTTAAAATCGTGTATAACACTGGAAGTTATATCAGTGTATTACACTGAGAAATTATTCGTGTTATTTCACTGAGAAGTTATATCAGTGTATAACACTGAGAAGTTTTATAGTGTATTACACTGGAAGTATTATCAGGTATATACACTGAGAAATTAAACATGTTATACACTGAGAAATTTTCAGTGTTATAATGGAAGTTTTATCGTGTATATACACTAGAAGTTTTCAGTGTTTTTAACTGAGAAGTTAATCAGTTTTATACACTGAGAAGTTAATTAAAACAGTGTTAACACTGGAGTTTTTCGTGTATATACAGAGAAATTATATCGTGTATATACACTGAGAAGTTTATAAGTGTTATACACTGAGAATTTTTAAACGTGTATATCATGGAAGTTTTAAAACATGTATATACACGGGAAATATATATCATGTTAAACACTGAGAAGTATATCAGTGATATCACTGAGAAGTTATATCAGTGTATATCCTGGAAAATTATTCAGTGTTATAAATGAGAAGTTACTTTAATCCCCGGGGAAGTTTTTTTTCCAAAAAAACCCGTGGTTTATCTGTAATATACCTGGGGTTTTTTACAGTGTTTTCACTTAGAGTAATAAGGTTCCCCGGGGTTTTTTACATTGTTTCACTAGAGAAAAAGTACCGGGTGTAATTTTTACTGGGAAAAAGTAAATTTCAGGAAATTTCCCCTAAAGGATTTTTTAAAAGTGTATTCACTGAGAATTTTCTGTTTTTATAATGTGGGTAAAATAATAATAAAAATATTTTATTATTATTTTAATTTTTTTTTTTTTTTTTATTATTAATTTAAATTTTTATTTTTTGGGTTTAATTAAAGTTATTAGGATTTAAATAGAAAATAATTTTTTGGGGTTTTTTTCAGGTTTACTGTTTTTTTCCCGGGTGACGTAGGTTTGCGGTTGTGCTGTTATTTTGCAGTGGGTTTTGGCATGGGTTTTTTGGGGACTTTTATGGTTGTTATGGTGTAGGTATGGGTGTAGTTTCTCAGGTTTTGGCGGGGGGACTTTTTTTTGGGGGAGGGGGGGTGGTTATGGGGGTTATTTAACTGCTGGGTTTTTCATTTAGCAGGGGGAATGGTACTGGGTTGTTAGGGGGACTGTTTTTTGGGTCCCTTTCTGGGTGTTAGGGGGGAGTGTTTGGTTGTTCTGGGGTTTTATGGGGTTTTTAGGGGTACTGGGTTTTTAGTGGTGGTGTTTTGGGTGCATGGGTGTTATGGTTTTTGGGGGGGTACGTCTGGGTGTAGTGGGGACTTTTTGGTTTTTGGGGGTTACTTTTGGGTGTAGTGGGACTTTTTTTGGTGTGGGTTACTTTTGGGTGTAGGGGGACTGGGTTTTGGGCAATTTCCTGGGTGTAGGGGGGACTGTTTTGGTTTTGGGGCAACTGGGTTTTTTTAGGGGGGGACTGTTTGGGGGGGTAGGTGTGTTGGATGGTTTTGGTCAGTGGGTTAGTGGATTTTTGGAAGTGGGGTACTTTTGGGGTGGGGGTTAGTTAGGTTTTGGGGGTGGGTACTTTTGGGTGTTTTGTTGGGATTGGTGTGGGTTACCAATTTTCCTGGGGGTTTTTTTTGTGGGGGGGACTGTTTGGGTGCATGGGGTGTAGTTGGTCGGTTGTGGTCAATTTGGGTGGGGTTTGTGATGGTTTGTGGGTTACTTTTGGGGTTTTTAGGTGGGTGGTCTTTGGTCGGGGGTGACTGTTTTTGGGTGCATGGGACCAAAAGATTTGCAGGTTGTCTCAGATTTCAGGTTTTATTAGAATTGTCATGGTGTAATTTTTGGTTTTCTGGGGGTTTTTAAGGGTTTTTAGGGGGTTGTAGGAAATTTTATTTTTTATATTTTATTTAATTTTTTTTTTATTTACTTTATTTTTATTTTATTTTATATTTCAATTTTTTTTATTTTTATTTATTTTTATTTTTTTCATTACTTTTATTTGAGTTTAGCTTTTTTGGTTGGGAGTGGTTTGGTTTATGGGTTTTATTTATTTTGGGTTTGTCAGGGGGTGTAGTGTTATGGTTTTTGTCAGGGGGTGTAGCTGTTTGGTTTGTAGGGGTGTAGCTGTCATGGGTGTCAGGTGGTGTAGCTGTCATGGGTTTGTCAGGTGGTTTTAGCTGAGGGGTTTGTAGGGGGTTAGCTGTTAGTTTTGTCGGGGGTTGTAGTGTTATGGGGTTTTGGGCAGGGGTGTACTGTATGTTGTGTCAGGTGGTGTAGCGTCATGGTTGTGTCAGGTGGTGTAGCTGTTTTGGTTGTGTCGGTGGGGAGTGATGTTTTGTCAGGGGGTGTGCTGTTATGGTTGTGTCAGGTGGGGGTAGCGTATGGTTTTGTAGGTGGTGTACGTATGGGTTGTTCAGGTGGTTTGCTTCTGGTTGGTCAGGTGGTGTAGTGTCATGGTTGTGTCAGGTGGTTAGCTGTTATGGTTGTGTAGGTGGGGTAGTTTGGGTTTTTTTTATTTTTTGTCAGGTTTTGGGGGGGGTTTTTTGGTTTGGGAGTGGTGTTACTGTTGGTGTGTCAGGTGTGGAGCGTATGTTGTGTCAGGGGTGTTGCTGTTTTTTTTATGGTTGTGTTTTGGTGTGTAGGGTTTTGGTTATGGTTGTGTCGGTGGTGTGCTGTTTGGTTGTGTCAGGTGGTGTAGCTGTTATGGTTGTGTCAGGTGGTGTAGCTGTTATGGTTGTGTCAGGTGGTGTAGCTGTTATGGTTGTGTCAGGTGGTGTAGCTGTCATGGTTGTCAGGTGGTGTAGCTGTTAGGTTGTGTAGGTTTGGGTAGCTTTATGGTTGTGTCGGTGGTGAGTGTTATGGGGGTTTTGGGCAGGTGGTGTAGTGTTATGGTTGTGTCAGGTGGTGTAGCTGTCATGGTTTCAGGTGGTGTAGCTGTTATGGTTGTGTAGGTTGTAGGTATGGTTTTTGGGCAGGTGGGGTAGCTGTTATGGTTGTGTAGGTGGGTGTAGCTGTCATGGTTTGTCGGTGGTTTTTGCTGTCATGGTTTGTCAGGGGGTGTAGCTGTCATGGGTTTTGTCAGGTGGTTTAGCTGTCAGGGGTTGTGTCAGGTGGTGTACTGTATGGTTGTGTTGGGGGGTGTAGCTGTTATGGTTGTGTCAGGTGGGTCTGTCAGGGTTTGTAGTGGTGTACTTTTATGGTTGTTCAGGTGGTGAGCTGTCTGGGGTTTTGTCAGGGGGTGTGCTGTATGTTTTGTCAGGTGTTGTGCTGTCATGGTTGTGTAGGTGGTTAGCTGATGGTTGTTCAGGTGGGTAGCGTTTTTGGTGTGTCAGGTGGGGTTCTGTTTTTGGTTGTGTCAGGTGGTGTAGCTTTGGTTTTATGGTTGTGTCAGGTTTTGGGGTTTAGTGTTATGGTTTGTCAGGTGGTGTAGCTGTATGTTGTGTCAGGTGGGGTAGCTGTTATGGTTGGTCAGGGGTGTAGCTGTCAGGTTTTGGGAGGTGGTTAGCTGTCATGGTTGTGTCAGGTGGGTAGCGTTTGGGTTTTGTCAGGTGGGGGTATGTCATGGTTGTGTAGGTGGTGTAGTGTTATGGTTGTGTCAGGTGGTGTATGTCATGGTTTTTGTCAGGTGGTGTAGCGATGGTTGTGTAGGTGGGTAGCTGTCATGGTTGTGTCAGGTGGTGTAGTGAGGTTTGTGGTGTTTTAGTGTTTGGGGGTCAGGTGGTGTAGGTTGGTTGTGTCAGGTGGGGTTAGCTGTTATGGTTGGTCAGGTGGTGTTGTGTTAGTTGTGTCGGTGGTGTAGCTTTATTTTGTGTCAGGTGGTGTAGTGTCATGTTTGTCGGTGGTGTAGTGTTTGGTTGTGTCAGGTGTGTACTGTCATGGTTGTGTAGGGGGTGACTGTTATGGTTTTTGGGAGGGGTGTACTGTCATGTTGTGTCAGGTGGTGTGTGTTATGGTTGGGGTCAGGTGGTGTAGTTTTTTAGGTTGTGTCAGGTGGTGTAGCTGTTATGGTTTGTGGGAGTGGTTTTAGCTGTCATGGTTTTGTCGTGGTGTAGCTGTTTGGTTTTGGGCGGGGGGTTAGTGTATGTTGTGCAGGTGGTGTAGCTGTCATGGTTGTGTAGGTGGGGTAGCTGTCATGGGTTTTGTCAGGTGGTGTGGTGTCTGGTTGTGTCAGGGGTGAGCTGTCATGGTTGGTAGGTGGTGTAGTGTCATGGTTGTGTAGGTGGTGTAGCTGTTTTGGTTTTTGTCAGTGGTGTGGTTATGGGGGGTCAGGTGGTGTGCTTCATGTTGTGTCAGGTGGTGTAGTGTTTAGGTTGTGTCAGGGGTGTAGCGTAAAGTTGTTTCAGGGGGTGGCTTTATGGTTGTGTCAGGTTTGGGGAGTGTCATGTTGTGTCAGGTGGTGTAGCTGTTTTGGTTGTGTCGGTGTGTTCTAGGTTTTTCTGGTG
>NC_069458.1:34227192-34229692 GCF_026875155.1 Cherax quadricarinatus | reverse complement strand
AGAGAGAGGGGAAGAGGGGAGAGAGGGGGGGAAGGAGAGAGAGAGAAGAGAGAGTAGGGGAGAGAGAGGGGAAGAGAGAGAGAGAGGAGAGAGAGAGAGAGAGAGGAGAGATGAGGGAGAGGATGAGTGAGAGAGAGGGAGAGACGAGAAGAGAGAGAGAGAGAGACAGGAGACAGAGGAGAGAGAGAGACGAGAGAGAAGAAGGAGATGAAGAGAGAGGAGAGGGAGAGAGGGAGAGAGGAGAGGAGAGAGGGGAGAGAGAGCGAGAGAGAGAGTGAGAGAAGGAGATGAAAAGAGTGAGAGGAGAGGAAGAGCAGAGAGAGAGAGAGAGACAGTATACATTTACAGAAAAGTTTTTCTCTAACCACACCTCCACCTTACAGCACACTGCCCACTACCATACATACCAATAATAGTGACGTTTTGCTCCTTGTCGGCGTCCGTGGCGTCCTTGGTGGCGTGCTGGCGCCACATGAGCATCCACTGACCATAGTGACCCACGATGCCCCTGCCAGGGATAGAGTCAGGGGTGCCCACGGTGCTAGAACTGCCCCCGTCACCACTTAACACACTGCCAGTCCTGCTGTCCTGACGACCCAGTCCACTATGTGTGCTGCTGCCTTCCACCACACCCACCTGTAGCTTCCACTTCCTGGGGTCACATAACATACCTTGTGGTCACATAATATACCCTGTGGTCACATAATATACTTTGTGGTCACATAATATACCTTGTGGTCACATAATATACCTTGTGGTCACATAATATACCTTGTGGTTTAATAAAAATAAACCCTTTTGGTCACATAATTTTACCCTTTTGGTCACTTTAAAATACCTTGTGGTACATAATATCCTTGTGGTCACATAATATACCTTGTGGTCACATAATTACCTTGTGGTCACATAATATACCCTTTGGGGCACTAATATACTTGTGGTCACATAATATACCTTGTGGTCACATAATATACCTTGTGGTCACATAATATACCTTGTGATCACATAATATACCTTGTGGTCACATAATATACCTTGTGGTCACATAATATACCTTGTGGTCACATAATATACCTTGTGGTCACATAATATACCTTGTGGTCACATAATATACCTTGTGGTCACATAATATACCTTGTGGTCACATAATATACCTTGTGGTCACATAATATACCTTGTGGTCACATAATATACCTTGTGGTCACATAATATACCTTGTAGTCACATAACATTCCTTGTGGTCACATAATTACCTTGTGGTACATAATTCCTTGTGGTCACATAATATACCTTGTGGTCACATAATATACCTTGTGGTCACATAACATACCTTGTGGTCACATAATATACCTTGTGGTCACATAATATACCTTGTGGTCAAAATAATATACCTTGTGGTCACATAAATATACCTTGTGGTACATAACATACCTTGTGGTCACATCATATAGCTTGTGGTCACATAATATACCTTGTGGTCACATAATATACCTTGTGGTCACATAATATACCTTGTGGTCACATAATTTTACCTTGTGGTCAAATAAAATTTTCCTTGTGGTCACATAATTTTACCTTGTGGTTTACATAATTTACCTTGTGGTCACTTTTAAAATAGCTTGTGGTCAAATTATATAGCTTGTGGTCACATTTTTATAGCTTGTGGTCACATAATTAGCTTGTGGTCCAAAAATATAGCTTGTGGTCACATAACATACCTTGTGGTCACATAATATACCTTGTGGTCACATAATATACCTTGTGGTCACATAATATACCTTGTGGTCACATAATATACCTTGTGGTCACATAATATACCTTGTGGTCACATAATATACCTTGTGGTCACATAATATACCTTGTGGTCACATAATATAGCTTGTGGTCACATAATATAGCTTGTGGTCACATAATATAGCTTGTGGTCACATAATATAGCTTGTGGTCACATAATTTTACCTTGTGGTCACATAATTACCCTTTTGGTCAATAATATACCTTGTGGTCAATAATATTACCTTGTGGTCACTTAAATTACCTTGTGGTCACATTAATAACCTTGTGGTTTATAATATACCTTGTGGTCACATAATTTACCTTGTGATCACATAATTACCTTGTGGTCACATAATATACTTGTGATCACATTTTAAATTTCCCTTTTGATCACATTTAAAATACCTTGTGGTCACATAATATACCTTGTGGTCACATAATATACCTTGTGATCACATAATATACCTTGTGGTCACATAATATACCTTGTGGTCACATAATATACCTTGGGCACATTATACTTGTGGTCACATAAAATTTTGCTTTACAACACTCCAGCTGTAGTAGCGTAAAAATATGTTGCCAGCTTTTGCACTACACATGTCAGTGGCCAGTAGTCACCCACATGTCAGTGGCCAGTAGTCACCCACATGTCAGTGGCCAGTAGTCACCCACATGTCAGTGGCCAGTAGTCACCCACATGTCAGTGGCCAGTGTCACCCAC
>NC_069458.1:34189692-34222192 GCF_026875155.1 Cherax quadricarinatus | reverse complement strand
TTTTCGGTTTAATTCTACCAAATTTATTACAAATAATTTTAATAATAAATCCAAAACCATCACTTTCTCTTCATCTTGTCTGGCCACGTTCATTCCTCTCCAACACAAGTCTCAAAAATAATGTAGAGAGAGGGAGAGAGAGAGTGAGAGGAGAGAGGAGGAGAGAGAGGAGAGGAGAGAGAGAGAGACGAGAGACAGAGAGACAGAGAGAGTGACGAGAGAGAGGACAGACAGACAGGACAGAGAGAGAGAGACAGAGACAGGAGAGAAGAGAGAGAGAGACAGACAGGACAGACAGACAGAGAGAGAGAGGGTCAGAAGGACAGAGAGAGAGAGAGGAGAGAGGAGTGAGACTGAGAGAGGAAAGAGAGAGAGAAGAAGAGAGAGAGAGAGGAGAAGAGCGAGACAAGACAGACAGACAGACAGAGAGAGAGAGACAGAGAGAGACGAGAGAGACAGAAGAGGAGAGAGGAGAGACACGAGAGAGACAGAGAGAGAAGAGAGAGAGAGTGCGGAGAGAGAGAGAGAGAGAGAGGAGAGAGAGAGAGAGAGAGAGAGAGAGTGAGAGATGACAGAGAGAGTGAGAGACAGAGAGACGAGAGAAAGAGAGAGAGAGAGAGAGAGAAGAGAGAGAGATAGATGAGAGAGAGAGAGAGAGAGAGAGAGACAGAGAGAGACAGAGACAGAGACAGAGAGAGAGAGACTGAGAGGAGAGAGAGAGAGAGAGAGAGAGAGACGAGAGAGAGAGGACAGACAGAATGACGAGAGAGAGAGACAGAGACAGAGAGAGAGAGAGAGGAGAGTGTCAGAGACAGAGAGAGAGAGACAGACAGCAGACAGACAGTGGAGACAGTGCAGAGAGAGTGAGACAGAGACAGAGGAGAGAGAGAGTGAGGAGGAGATGAGAGAGAGAGGAGGACAGAAGAGAGGAGAGAACGAGAGAGGAGAGAGAGAGGAGAGAGAGAGAGTCGACAGAGAGAGAGAGAGAGAGAGAGAGAGAGAGAGAGAGGAGAGAGAGAGAGAGAGAGAGAGTGAGAGAGAGAGAAGAAGAGAGAGACGAGAGGAGAGACTGAGAGAGTGGGAGAGAGAGAGGAGAGGAGAGCGAGAGAGAGAGGGAGAGAGAGAGAGAGAGAGAGAGAGTGAGAGTGAGAGAGAGAGTGAGAGACAGAGAGAGAGAGACAAGAGAGAGATGAGAGAGACGAGAGAGACAGAGAGAGAGAGGACGAGATAGAGGGAGGAGAGAGAGAGAGAGGGAGAGAGAGAGAGAGAGAGAGAGAGAGAGAGAGAGAGGAGAGAGCAGAGAGTGAGAGACGAGAGACAGAGAGAGAGAGAAAGAGAGAGAGGAGAGAGAGAGAGACAGAGAGAGAGAGACAGAGAGGAGAGAGAGAGGAGAGAGAGAGAGAGTGAGAGAGAGAGAGCGAGGAGAGTAGAGAGCAGAGAGAGAGAGAGACGAGACCGAGGAGTGAGGAAAGAGAGAGAGAAGAGAGAGCCAACCTCAACCACACAAAAGGTCGTACCGGTGTGTTATTGCCCATCCTTATTTCTGTTACAATAAAGATTATTATTGTTCCTCTGTCTCTTCAACCCCAGAAATATTGTATACTGTGTATGTACCTAGCAGTAAGTAGGTACCTGGGTGTTAGTCACCTTACACCTGCTGTCACTGTTCACCCAGCACTAAGTAGGTACCTGGGTGTTAGTCACCTTACACCTGCTGTCACTGTTCACCTAGCAGTAAGTAGGTACCTGGGTGTTAGTCTCCTTACACACTGCTGTTCACTGTTCACCTAGCATCTAAGTAGGTACCTGGCTTTTTCGGTGTTAGTCACCTTACACCTGCTGTCACTGTTCACCTAGCAGTAAGTAGGTACCTGGGTGTTAGTCACCTTACCTCTGCTGTCACTGTTCACCTAGCAGTATGTAGGTACCTGGGTGTTTGTCACCTTACACCTGCTGTCACTGTTCACATGAGGAAGTAGGTTACCTGGGTGTTGCACTCCCCCTTAACCTTGCTGTCACTGTTCACCTAGCTCAGTAAGTAGGTACTGGGTGTTGTCACTTAACCTGCTGTCACAGTTCACCTTGCAGTAAGTAGGTTACCTGGGTGTTAGTTCACCTTACACCTGCTGTTCTCGTTCACCTAGCAGAAGTAGGTACCTGGGTGTTAGTCACACCTACACCTGCTGTCACTGCTTCACCTGCAGTATGTAGGTACCTGGGTGTTAGTCACCTTACTAATGTGTCACTGTTAACCTAGAAGTAAGTAGGTACCTGGGTGTAGTCACCTTACACCTGCTGTCACTGTTCAACTACGTACAGTGGGTACCCTGGGTGTTAGTCACCTTACACCTGCTGTCACTGTTCCACTAGCAGTAAGTAGGTACCTGAGGGTTTGTTTTCAGTCACCTTACAACCTGCTGTCACTGTTCACCCAGCACTAAAGTAGGTACCTGGGTGTTAGTCACCTTACACCTGCGTCACGTTCACCCAGCGGTATGTAGGATACCTGGGTGTTGTACACCTTAAACCTGCTGTCACCTGTTCACCATAGCTGTAAGTTGGTACCTGCGGTGTTCGCACATTATCACCTGCTGTCACTGTTCACTAGCAGTTCTGTAGGTACATGGTGGTTAGTCACCTTACACATGCTGTAACTGTTCACCTAGCAAGTAAGTAGGAGGAGAATCCTGGGTGTTAGTCACCCTTACCCTGCTGTCATGTTCACTAGACAGTTAGTAGGTACCCATGGGTGTTAGTCACCCTTACACATGCTGGCAATCGTTCACCCAGCTGTTAGTAGGTACATGGGTGTTAGTCACCTTACACTGCTGTCATGTTCACCCAGCAGTAAGTAGGTACCTGGGTGTTTGTCACCTTTCTACTTGCTGTCATCTGTTCACTACGCAAGTTAGTAGGTACCTGAGTGTTGTCACCTTACACTCTGCTGTCCACTGTTCAACCCAGCACTAAGTAGGTACCTGGGTTGTTAGTCACCTTACACCTGCTGTCATGTTCACTCACCGCTGTAAGGAGGTACTGTGTTGATATTAACTTTACACCTGCTGTCACTGTTCCACCTAGCAGTAAGTAGGTTCCTGGGTGTTAGTAATTACACCTGCTGTCACTGTTCACCCTGCAGTAAGTAGTACATGGGTGTTAGTCACCTTTACACTGCTGTCACTGTTCACCTGCAGTAAGTAGGTACCTGTGTGTTAGTCACCTACAGTGCTGTCACTGTTCACCAGCATAAGTTGGTTCCTGGGTGTTAGTCACCTTTACCTGCTGTCATGTTCACCTAGACAGTAAGTAGGTAACATGGGTGTTAGTCACCTTACACTGGCTGTCACTGATCACCCAGCAGTAAGTAGGGTACATGGGTGTTAGTCACCTTCACTCTGCTGTCACTGTAACCTAGCAGTAAGTACGGTACCTGTGTGTTACGCTCACCTTACACTGCGATGTCACTGTTCCACACCATGCACTCAAGTTAGGTAACCTGGGTTGTTGTCAACTTACACCTGCTGATACATGTTCAACTAGCCAGTAAGTAGGTACCTGGGTGTTATCACCTTACAACCTGCTGTCACTGTTCAACCTAGCGTATGTTGGTTACCTGGGTGGTTAGTCACCACTTACACCTGCTGTCACTGGTTCACCCTAGCAGTATGTAGGTACCTGGGTGTAGTCACATTCCTCTGCTGTCACTGTCTAACCTCAGCACGTATGTAGGTACTGGGTGTTAGTCACCTTACACCTGCTGTCACTGTTCACTGGCAGTATGTAGGTACCTGGGTGTTAGTCAACTCTACCTCTGCTGTCATGTTCCACCTCGCAGTAAGTAGGTACCTGTGGTGTAGTCACCTTACTCTGCTGTCACTTGTTCACCTAGCAGCTATGTTGGTACATGGGGTTTGTTAGTCCCTTACACTTGCTGTCCACTGTTCACCCTAGTCAGGACAGTAGGTGCTGGGTGTTAGTCACCTTACACTGCTGTCACTGTACACCTAGCAGTAGTAGGTACCTGGGTGTTAGTCACCTTACACCTGCTGTCACTGTTACACTAGCAGTAAGTAGGTATCCTGGGTGTTAGTCACCTTTACACTGCTGTCCACTGTTCCCTAGAGTAAGTAGGTACCTGGGGGTTAGTACCTTACACCTGCGGTCCCTGTTCGCATGACACTCCTAGCCTTCCTCTACCATCACATGACCCTCCAGCTTCCTTACCATCACATGACCTCCTAGCCTCCTCTACATCTCATGACCCTCCTAGCTTAAGTCTACCTTCCACATGACCCTCTAGCCCCCTCTACCATCAACATGTCCCTCCTAGCCTCCACTCTACCATCCACTGACCCTCCTAGCCTCCCCCGTACCCATCACATGACCCTCCTAGCCTCACTCTACATCACATGGACAATCTAGCTCCCTCTACATCACATGACCCTCCTAGCCTCCCTCTTCCATCCCCATGACCTCCTAGCCGCCCTCTACTACTCCACATGACCCTCCTAGCCTTCAATTCTACTATCCACTGACCTCCAAGCTCCTCTCCATCCACATGACCCTCACTAGCTCCTTACCATCCACATGACCCTCTAGCCTTCCTCTAATCCACATGACCCTCCTAGCTACCCTCTACCATCCACATGATTCCTACTCCCTCTACATCCCGCATGACCTCCTAGGCCTCCCCTCTACCACCACTTGACCCTCCTAAGCCTTCCTCTATCATTTCCACATGACCCTCCTAGCCTCCCTCTACCATCCACATGACCCTCTAGCTCCCTGTACATCCCACATGGACCTCTAGCCTCCCTCTACCATCAACATTGACCCTCCTAGCCTCACTTACCATCAATGACCCTCCTAGCCTCCCTTACCCATCCACATGACCCTCTAGCTCACTCTACCATACACATGACTCTCCTAACCTCCCTTACATCCTCATGCGCTATTAGCCTCCCCTCTACCATCCACATGAATCTCCTAGCTCCTTTCATCCACATGACTCTCCTAACCCCCCTACCTTCACTGGACTCTCCTAACCTCCCTCTACCATCCACCATGACTCCTAGCCTCACTCTACCATCCACATGATACTAGCCTCCCTCTACCATCCAATGACCCTCTCCCGCCTACTCTACCATCCACATGGAACCCCTTCTAACCTCCTTACCATCCACATGACTCTCTGAGCCCTCCCTTTACATCCTACTGACTCTCCTAACCTCCCCTCTACCATCCACATGACTCTCGTACCTCCTGTAAAATCCACATGACTACTCATTACCTCCCTCTTCCATCTCATGGACTCTCATAGCCTACCTCTTCCATCCACATGACTCTCCCTAACGTCCCTTCTACCATCACATGACTCTCCTTAACCTCCCTCTACCATCCCACATGACTCTCCTATACTACTCGCTTACCATCCACATGGACTCTCATAACCTCTCTTACCATCCTCATGACTCTCCTAACCTCCCTCTCCATCACATGATCTCCTAACTCCTCTTCCTTCCACATGACTCTCCTAACCTCCTTCTAACCATCCTCATGGACTCTCCTCACCTCACCTATACCATCATAATGCACTCTCCTAACCATCCTCTACATCCACATGACACCTCCTTGCCTCACTTACATCACATGACCCTCCTAGCCTCCCTCTACCATCCACATGACCCTCCTAGCCTCCCTCTACCATCCACATGACCCTCCTAGCCTCCCTCTACCATCCACATGACCCTCCTAGCCTCCCTCTACCATCCACATGACACTCCTAGCCTCCCTCTACCATCCACATGACCCTTCTGCCTCCACTCTACTTCCCATGACCCCTCCTAGCCTCCCTCTACCCTCCACATGACATCCTAGCCTCCCTCTATCTTCACATGCCCCTCTAGGCTACCTCTTACCATCCTCATGGACCCTCCGAGCTCTCTCATAACATCCACATGCCTCCTAGCCTCACGTACATCCACAAGGACCCTCCTGGCCTCTCTCTACCATCACTGACCCTCCTAGCCCTCCTTACCATCCACATGTCCTCTAGCCTCACTCTAAATCCACATGACACTCCTAGCCTCACTCTACCATCCACATGACCCTCCTAGCCTCACTCTACCATCCACATGACCCTCCTAGCCTCCCTCTACCATCCACATGACCCTCTAGCCTCAATTCCCATCCACAGACACTCCTAGCCTCACTATACCATCCACATGGGACCCTCCTAGCCTCTCTCCCATCACATGACCTCCTAGCCTTTCCCTTACCATTCAATGGAACCCTCCTCGCCTCCCTTCATCAACATGACCCTCCTAGCCTTCATCTACCTATCCACATGACCCTCCTGCTCCTCTACCATCCACATGACCCTCCTAGCCTTACTCTACCATCCACATGACCCTCCTAGCCTCCCTCTACCATCCACATGACCCTCCTAGCCTCCCTCTACCTTCCCACATGACCTCCTGCCTCCCTTACCAATCAACCATGACCCTCCTAGACCTCCCTCTACCATCCCACATGAACCCTCCTAGCTCCTCTACCTTCCACAGGAACTCCTAGCCTCCTCTACATCCACATGACCCTCTAGCTCCCTTACCATCCCATGACCTCCTAGCCTCCCTTACCATTCACATGACCCTCTAGCCTCCCTCTCATCCACATGAAACCCTCCTAGCCTCCCTCTACCATTCCAATTGACCCTCCTAGCCTCCCTCTACCATCCACATGAACCCTCCTTGCCTCCCTCTAACCATCCACATTGACCTCTAGCCTCCCTCTACATCCACATGTAAATCCTAGCCTCCCTTCTACCATCCACATGACCATCTGCCTCCCTCTACCATCCACATGCACTTCTTGCCTCCCTCTAACCATCAACATGACACTCCTAGCCTCCTCTACAATCACACATGACCCTCTAGCCTCCCTTACCATCCACATGACACTCCTAGGTCTCCCTTACCATACACATGACCTCCAGATCCCTCTTCCATCCACATGACCCCCTATCCTCCCTCTACATCCTCAGGACAAGCTAGACCTCCCTCTACCATCATCATGACCTCCTATCCTCCTCTACCATCCACATGACCTCCTAGCCTCCCTCTACCATCCACATGACACGCATAGCCTCCCTCTCCTTCCTCATGACCCCTCCTAGCCTCCTCTCCCATCCACATGAACCTCCTAGCCAATCCTCTACCATCCAGGACCCTCCTAGCCTTCACTCCTGTCTTATCACGCTCTTACAGTTAGTTTTCATGACCTTAGTTACCTTAAGAGATTGCAATCTGTAAGGACATGTGTCCCTCTCTCTCTCTCTCTCTCTCTCTCTCTCTCTCTCTCTCTCTCTTCTCTCTCTCTTCTCTCTCTCTCTACTTTTCTCTCTTCAATACACAGTAGAGACCAGCGAAGAGGCGGGCCAGGAGCTATGAATCCGACCCCTGCATCACCGTTAGGTGCAGTACACATACACGCACACCACACACACACACTACCACACACACACACACACACACACACAAACCTCACCACACACACACACCCCTACAACGCCTCAGTGTCTATCGACATGATGCTAGGACAAAATGGTAACTATCCAGCACCCACTGTGTGAGGCCTGGAGGACAGCACACTGTTGTGAGCCTGGGGAACCAGAACCACCTGTGTGGCCTGGCGGACCCCGCCACCCCCCCCCCCCCCCCATATGTGAGCCTTGAGGATCCAGCACACCTGTGTGAGCCTGGAGACCAGCCACCTTGTGAGCGGAGGACCAGCACCACTTGTGTGAGCCTGGAGGACCCAGAACCACTGTGTGAGCCTGGAGGACCAGCTCCACATGTTGTGCAGCCTGAGAGGACCAGCACCAACTACGTGTGAGTGGAGGTCCCAGAACCTGTGTGAGCTGGAGGACCAGCACAACCGTTGAGCTCTGGAGGCTCCAGCACCACCTGTGTGAGCCTGGAGGACCCAGCACCACCTGTGTGAGCCTGGAGGACCCAGCACCACCTGTGTGAGCCTGGAGGACCCAGCACCACCTGTGTGAGCCTGGAGGACCCAGCACCACCTGTGTGAGCCTGGAGGACCCAGCACCACCTGTGTGAGCCTGGAGGACCCACAACCACCTGTGTGAGCTGGAGGACCCACCACACCACGTGCGTGATACCTGGAGGGACCAGCACCACACCTGTGTGAGCCTGCGAGGACCAGCCCACCCACCTGTGCTGGCCTGGAGGACCCAGCACTTGTGTGGGAGCCCTGGACGGACCAGCACAACCTGTGTGAGGCCTGGAGGACCCAAACACCTGTGTGAGCCTGGGAGGACCATGCACCACCTGTGTGAGCCTTGCGATGGACCCAAAGGCTCCACCTTGTGTCGAGCCTGGAGGACCCAGCACCACTGTGTGACCTGAGGACCCAGAACCACCTGTATGAGCCTGGAGGGACCCAGCACACCTGTGTGAGCTGGGGATCCAGCACACCTGTGTGAGCTGGAGGACCCCAGCACAAACTGTGTGAGCGTGGAGGACCCAGCACCACCTGTGTGAGCCTGGAGGACCCAGCACCACCTGTGTGAGCCTGGAGGACCCATGCACCACCTGTGTGAGCCTGGTGGACCAACACACCTGGTGAGCCTGGAGGATCCAGGCACCCTGTGTGAGCTGGAGGACCCAGCACCACCTGTGTGAGCTGGAGGACCCAGCACCACTAGTGTGAGCCTGGAGGACCCAGCACCACCTGTGTGAACCTAGAGGACCCAGCACCACCTGTGTGAGCCTGGAGGACCCAGCACCACCTGTGTGATCCTGGAGGACCCAGCACTACCTGTGTGAGCCTGGAGGACCCAGCACCACCTGTGTGAGCCTGGAGGACCCAGCACCACCTGTGACTCACCTGTCACTCCCAGGTGGCAGCAGATGGTTCTCTGGTACAATAACAAGGTCGCCGATGCGGTGAACCACTGCGGCATCAATGATCTTGTTGAGCGTGGTCATTGCGGTAAACTGCAGCTCTGGACCCGCACGCAGGCCGCCACACAGCGCACCAGCATGGACCCTGGGGCTGCCGCTCCGCCTCCCGCTGCTGGATCCCGCAAGGATGGCGCGGCCTGCGGCGCTCTCTGCTGCGCAGGATCACTGCCCGCTGCCCGCTCAGCACTCGGATGTTCGGTGTAAGCGCAGGGAAGAAGTTAAGTGAGTCTCAGCAAAGTTACATTCGCTATTGTTCTCAATCTACTAGTATATTACACTTATTTACAATTAATAATAATAATAATAATACTATAATAATAATAATAATAATAATAATAATAAAACTAATTAATAATATACTTACATGGTATATATATTTTTTCAATTATGTTAATGCAAAAAATTAATAATTTTGTACCAAAAGAACCTTAGAAAACTTACCTGGACCTTATTATAACATGTGGAAGATATTTCTTTAGCATAATCCAACTGAAAATATTTTGATTTGTTTCAATAATTTAAATATTAAACAAAACACAAGTGATAATATATTTTTTTTCCGCTAGGTTCAGAATGATTTTGGCGAAATTATTGCATACACAAATTTTCGCTTGTCTTATTCGGCAAGAAGAGTGTTGCTATTTGTGCCAAAATTTCATGTTTTACATATTCGGATCGACACACAACACCCACACACACACACATATATATTTATCTATATATAATATATAAATATATATTATATATATATATATATATATTATATATTATATATATATATATATTCATTATATATTATATATATATGAGAGGTTATATGGTGGCGCCAATCATAACATGGTTACACAGTGTTATCAGCAGATCAGCGTGCCTTGCATCAGATTATCGGAAAAATACTCGTCTATCAGATAACGAAGAGAGTTGTATTGTCGGCTAATGTGTGTGTGACTGATAGCTGGGGTTCTCAGGACTGATCGCTGGGGTTTTCAGACTGCCTCTACATGGAGGTGTTCCGGGGGTCACACGCCCGGGGCCTGGTCATGACAGGCGGGTGGTGGGATCAGGGACTGATCAACCAGGCTGTTACTGCTCGACGCAAGCAAAACGAGGTAAAGAACACAGGGCCCGGCTGGTCAGGTGTTAGACTTTAGGTGTCTGTCATAGCTCCTCTTGAAGACAGCAGGGATCTTGAAGACAGCCAGGGTCTTGAAGACAGCCAGGGATCTTGAGACAGCCAGGGATCTTGAAGACAGCCAGGGGTCTTGATGACAGCCAGGGATTTGAGCACAGCCAGGTGGATCTTGAAGACAGCAGGGATCTTGAAGACAGCCAGGGATCTTGAAGACAGCCAGGGATCTTGAGACAGCAGGGATCTTGAAGACCAGCAGGATCTTGAAGACAGCAGGACGGTAGGGGTCTTGAAGACAGCCGGGATCTTTGAAGGACTGTCAGGGGTCTTGAAGGGAAGCTGGGGTTTGAAGCACAGCCAGAGATCTTAAAGACAGCCAAGTAGATTTGGAAGACAGCCGGGATCTTGAAGACAGCCAGGGATCTTAAAGACAGCCAGGGATCTTTGAAGACAGCCAGGGATCTTGAAGACAGCCAGGATCTTAACACACAGCCAGAGACTTAAACACAGCCAGGGATCTTGAAGCAGCAGGGATCTTGAAGACAGCCAAGATCTTAAAGACAGCCAGGGCTCTTGAAGAAGCCAGGGATCTTGGAAGACAGCCATAGATCTTAAGTCAACGAGATCTTAAAGACAGCCAGGGATCTTGAGACAGCCAGGGATTCTTAAACACATCCCGAGATCTAAAGACAGCCAACGGAGATCTAGAAGTCAGCCAGGGATCTTTAAAACACAGCCAGGGAACTTGAAGTAGCCAGGGATCTTGAAGGACAGCCAGGGATCTTAAAAACAGCCGAGATCTTAAACTCAGCAAGGGGACTTGAAGATAGCCAGGGATTTGAAGACAGCCAGGGATCTGAAGACAGACAGGGATCTTATTACACAGCCAGGGAACTTGAGATAGCCAGGGATTGAAGACAGCCAGGGATCTTAAACACAGCCAGAGATCTTTACACAGCCAGGGGAACTTGAGACAGCCAGGGATCTTAAACACAGCCAGGGATCTTAAACACGCCAGGGACTTGAAGATAGCCAGGGATCTTGAAAGACAGGCCAGGGGTCTTGAAGACAGCCAGGGACTTAAACACAGCTAGGGAATGAAGATAATTAAACCATGGTCTTGAAGGACAGCAGGGATCTTAAACAAGCAGAGATCTAAACACAGCAGGGAACTTGAAGACAGCAGGGATCTTAAAACACAGTCAGAGATTTTAAAGACACAACAAAAAAAAAAAAACAAAAACAAAAAACAGGAATTGAAGAAGGCCAGGGAATCTTGAGACAGCAGGGGTCTTGAAGGACAAGCCAGGGATCTTAAGACAGCCAGGATCTTGAAGACAGCCGGGATATTAAGAGACAGCCAGGGTTGTTGAAGACAGCCAGGCGATCTTAAGAGAAGCAGGTATGTCATGAAGACAGCCAGGGATTAAAGACAGCAGGGATCTTAAAGGGACAGCGGGATCTTAAAAGAGACAGCAGGGTGTTGAAAAACAGCAGGGATCTTAAAGACTGCAGGGATCTTAAAGACAGCAGGGATCTTTATGACAGCCAGGGATCTTAAAGCCGCCAGGGATCATAAGAGACAGCAAGGGTGTTGAAGACAGCCAGGGGATATTAAAGACAGCAGGGATCTAAAGACAGCCAGGGATCTTAAAGACAGCCAGGGATCTTAAGAGACAGCCAGGGTGTTGAAGACAGCCAGGGATCTTAAAGACAGCCAGGGATCTTAGAGCAGCCAGGGGGTTGAAAACAGCCAGGATCTTAAAGACAGCCAGGACTTAAAGACTGCAGGGATCTTAAGAGACAGCCAGGGTGTCGAAAAGCAGGGGGTCTTTTGGTAATCCCCCTTATGTTGCTGGGAGGTGGATAACACATAGGTACTACTTCACTGCTAGGGAAAACAAGGAACAGAGGTGTCTTAGGTGAAAACCCACGTCCCAATATTTCCACCCGTACCGGGGATTCGAAACCCTGGACCCCATTGTGTGAGTTAAGTGCGCTACGGACCCAGCCACGGGACCCAGATGTAATTCAAGTATCCTCGGCAAAAAGATGACAGATGGCACTCTCCAGCGTTCATCGGACCCAGCTGACCCACAGTGATTTTTTCCGTTTTTTTGGGCTTTTCGACTAAGACCCACACTCCCTTGGGTGGACACTGGCAATAATTGACTTATAACCTGCTGTACCTGCCTACCTTCTAGGTGCTAATTAATATTCTTAATGAGCTATGACATAGCATTTAAAATGAAACTGTCTGTGTGAGGGATTTATTACCTGTGGTCTGTGTGAGGGATATATTACCAGTGTCTGTTGTGGGATATATTATCCGTGTCTGTGTGGTGGGATATTTTACAGTGTCTGTGTGTGGGATATATTAACAGTGTCTGTGTGTGGGATATATTAACAGGTTGTGTGAGGGATAACATTACGTGTCTGTGTGAGGGCTATATTACCAGTGTCTGTGTGAGGGATATTTTACCAGTGTCTGTGTGAGGGCATATATTACCAGTGTCTGTGTGAGGGATATTTTACCAGCTGTCTGTGTGAGGGCTATATTACCAGTGTCTGTTGTGAGGGATATATTACAGTGTCTGTGTGAGGGATATTTACCAGTGTCTGTGTGAGGGAATATATTACCAGTGTCTGTGTGAGGGGATATATTTCCAGTCGTCTGTGTGAGGGATTATTACCAGTGTCTGTGTGAGGGATTATTATTACCAGTGTTGTGTGAGGGATTATTATTACAGTGTTGTGTGGGATATATTACCAAGTGTCTTATGTGTGAGGGATATATTACCAGTGTCTGTGTGAGGGATATGTTACCCGTGTCTGTGTGAGGGATATAATAACAGTGTCTGTGTGAGGGATATAGTAACAGTGTCTGTGTGAGGGATATATTACCATGTCTGTATGTGAGGGATATATTAACAGGTGTCTGTGTGAGGGATATATTAAAGTGTCTGTGTGAGGGGGGAGGGGGGGGGGGGGGCGGGGGGGGAGGGGGGGGGGGGGGTTGGGGGGTTGGGGGTGGGATATATTAACAGTGTCTGTGTGAGGGATATATTAACAGTGTCTGTGTGAGGGATATATTACCTGTGGTCTGGGTGAGGGATATAAACGTGTCTGTGTGAGGGATATATTACCGGGTCTGTGTGAGGGATATATTAACAGTGTCTGTGTGAGGGAATAATTCCAGTGTCTGTGTGAGGGATATATTAACAGGTGGTATGTGTTAGGGATATTTACAGTGTCTGTGTGATGGATATATTAAACAGTGTCTGTGATGAGGGATATTATTCCAGATGTCTGTGTGAGGGATTTATTAACAGTGTCTGTGTGGGGATATATTACCAGTGTCTGTGTGACGGGATAGATTAACAGTGTCTGTGTGAGGGCTATATTAACAGTGGTGGTGAGGGATATATTACAGTGTCTGTGTGAGGGATATATTAACCGTGTCTGTGTGAGGATATATAACAGTGTACTGTGTGAGGGATATATTAACACGTGTCTGTGTGAGCGATATATTAACAGTGTCTGTGGGAGGGATATATAGACAGTGTCTGTGTGTGGAATTATATTAAACAGTGTCTTGTGTGAGGGAATTATATTACCAGTCGACTGTGTTGAGGGATATATTACCAGTGTCTGTGTGAGGGATATATTAAACAGTGTCTGTGTGAGGGTATATTAACATGTCTGATGTGCGGGTATATTAACATTGGTCTGTTGAGAGGATATAATAACAGTGGTCTGTGTGAGGATATATTTAACAGTGTCTGAGTGGAGATATATTAACTCAGTGTCTGTGTGAGGGATATATTAAACAAGTGGTTTGTGTGAGAGATTTATTAATAAGTCTGTGTGCGGGATATATTACCAGTGTCTGTGTGATGGATATACTAACAGTCGTCTGTGTGAGGGATATATTAACAGTGTCTGTGTGAGGGATTATATTACCAGTTCTGTGTGAGGGTATATTACAGTGTCTGTGTGAGGGATATATTTACCGTGTCTGTGTGAGGGATATACTAACAGTGTCTGTGTGAGGGATATTTGAAACGTGTGTGTGGGATTTATTATCAGTGACTTGTGTGAGGGATATACTAACAGGGTGCTGTGTGAGGGATATATTAACAGTTGTGGGGATATTATTAACAGTGTCTGTGTGAGGATTTATTACCGTGTCTGTGGGAGGATATATTCCAGATGTCTGTGTGAGGGATATATTACCGTGTCTGTGTGAGGGTCAGGTATATACCAGTGTCTGTGTGTGGGATAATTTCAGTGTCTGTGTGCCGGGATATATTAACAGTGTCTGTGTGAGGGATAAATACCAGGGTCTGTGTGAGGGATATAATACCAGTGCTGTGTGAGGGATATATTAACAGTGTCTGTGTGAGGGATCTATTACAGTAGTCTGTGTGAGGGATATACTCTCATAGTATACTGCATGGCAGTAACATGGGAGTAATTGGAGTACATGGGAGTAGCTGGGTAGTAATGGGAGTAGCTGAAGTACATGGGAGTTGGTGGGATCACATGGGAGTAAACAGTAGATGGGAGTACGTGGGAAGTATGATGGGATATATGTGGGAGTACATGGGAGTAGGGTGGGATCACATGGGAGCAAACAGTACATGGAGTACATGGGAGTAAACAGTAATGGGCGTACTTTGGAGTACATGGGAGTAGGTTGGATCACATGGAGTAACAGTTATTGGGAGTACATGGGAAGTAGGTGGGATCACATGGGAGCAAACAGTTACATGGGAGTAAAAAGTACCATGGGAGTAGGTGTGTCACATGGGAGTAAACAGTAGATGGGCGTACATGGAGTAGGTGGGATCACATGGGAGTAAACAGTAGGATGGGAGTACATGGGAGTAGGTGCGATCAACAATGGGAGTAAAACAGTACATTGGGTATAATGGGAGTACGGTAGGGATCACATGGGAGTAAACGCTTACTGGGAGTAGGGGGATCACATTGGGAAGCAACATGTACATGGGAGGTAAACGGTAGAATGGGGGAAATAGGGTACATGGGAGTAGGGTGGGAACCATGGATGTAAAACAGTAATGGGGTAAATCAGTAGATGGGAGTACATGGAGTAGGTGGGATCACATGGGAGCAAACAGTACATGGGAGTAAACAGTAGATGGGAGTACATGGGAGTAGGTGGGATCACTTGGGAGAAACCAGTACTTGGGAAGTAAACAGTAGATGGGAGTACATGAGTAGGTGGGATCCATGGGAGTTAACAGTTGTGGGGAGTACATGGACAAAGCAATGTTAGGGAAGTGCCGTGAAGACGGGTATACTGTGTACAAGATGATCTTGTCGACAGGAGAGACACAAACCACTGGTTAAAAGTCAAGAGTGTAACCACTGAGGGGCACCCCTCTCAGATCAACATCATGTACCATCTCCTTATTATCCAAGTGAGATGGAATGGATTTTGAGAGGCGAGCTGCCCCTCAGTGATTCGCCTGTTACAAGTGAAGAGGGATGGATTTGAGAGGAGCTTGCCCCCCTCAGTGATTTCTGCCTGTTTCAAAATGCAGAGGGTTGATTGAGAGGGAGCATGCCCCCTCAGTGATTACGCCTGTTACAAATGAGAGGGATGGATTTGAGAGGGAGCTGAACCTCAGTATTACGCCTGTTACAAGTGAGAGGGCTGGATTTGAGAGGGTCTGCCCCCTCAGTGATTACGCTGTTACAAGAGAGTGGATGGTTTTGAGAGGAGCTGCCCTATCTGTGGGTACGTCTCTGTGTCGTCATGATCTGTACCTCATCTTAGACGTATATAAGTCTCTCACTGTGGTTCAGGTTAATGTTCCAGAACTTTGAACAGAGCTTCTTCTCCAGGGCTTGGGGACTGACTACCTCAAAACTACGCTTCAAGGAAGGGGACTGATGACAACGTCCTTCACATCTCTACTACCTCTTCTGTACTCGACTGCAGAAGCCTGTGATGCAGCGGAACGTTTCTCAAGACAACCTAATGTTGTATATACATATGTTATCAAGTGGTCGGTATAGGAGCTACAATGGGTTGTTGGTACATATGTTCATTCATGTGGTCGGTATAGGAGCTACAATGGGTTATTGGGACATTATTACAGTGACTTCAATTGTATCATCGTTGTTCTCGTGCAGTACACACTGGACGTGAGTACCAACCTTGAGAATCAATGTGTAGAGAGAGATCTGAAACAGGTGTGTTAAATGAGTTTCTGAAATGTCCACATTTAGTTGCAACTTGTGTCCTTTTACTTTACATATGTCGGTTAATTCTACCAACTTTATTACAAATAATTTTAATAATAAATCCAAAACCATCACTTTCTCTTCATCTTGTCTGGCCACGTTCATTCCTCTCCAACACAAGTCTCAAAAATAATGTAGAGAGAGGGAGAGAGAGAGTGAGAGGAGAGAGGAGGAGAGAGAGGAGAGGAGAGAGAGAGAGACGAGAGACAGAGAGACAGAGAGAGTGGACCCAGACCCCTGTGTGACCCTGGAGGACCCGCCCACCTGTGTGACCCGGGAGGCCCCACCCCCCCACCTGTGTGAGCCTGGGGGGACCCAGCACCCCCTGGTGAGCCTGGAGGACCCAGCCCACCTGTTGAGCCTGGAGGACCCAGCCCCACCTGTGGAGGCCTGGGGACCCAGCACCCCGTGACTCCCCTGTCACTCCCAGGGGCGCAGTGGTTCTCTGGTACAATAAAAAGGGTCCCCGATGCGGTAAACCCACTGGGCATCATGTTTGTTGAGCGGGGTCATTGCGGTAAAATGCGCTCCTGGACCCCCAAGCAGGCCCGCCACAGCCGCACCAGCAGACACTGGCGGCTGCGGCCCCCCGCCTCCCGCTGCTGGACCCGCAAGGGGAGGGCGCGGCTGCGGCGCTCTCGGGCCCGCGGATCACTGCCGCTGCCGCACAGCACCTCCAGGATGTTCTGTGTAGCGCGGGGAAGAAGATAAGGGGTCTCAGCAATTACTCGCATCTATTCCTCATTACTTGTATCTTACACTTATTTACAAATATTAAAAAAATAAAATAATAATAATAAAATTTAATAATAATAATAATAATAAAATAATAAATAAAAAAAAATAATAAATAATAATAAAAAAAAATAAAAATAATAATAATAATAATATAATTACTAATGGTATTATTTTTTAAATTATGTTAATGCAAAAATTTAATAATTTTCCCCAAAAAACCCTTAAAACTTACCTGACCTTTTTATAAAAATGGAATTTAATTTGATAAACCAATGAATTATTTTAGATTTGTTTTCAAAATTTAATAATAAACAAACACATGAAATATTTTTTTTGTTGGTCAGAATGATTTTTGCGAAATTTTGCATACACAAATTTTTACTTTCTTATTTGGGAAGAGAGTGTTGCATTTGTGCCAAAATTGCTGTTTTACCTATCGGCACGACCCCCCACAACACACATACACACACACATACAAACACACACACACCACACAACACACACACTCACACAACACCAACACACACACATACACACCCCACACACAACACACACACACACACCACACACACACACCACACACCATACAACCACATAAACACACAACATGGTTTCAGGGGCGGGAAAAACCTTGTCACAAACTACTGGAGTTCTATGACATGGGACAGAGAAAGACAACAGAGAGAGGGTGGGGGGATTGCATTTCTTGGACTGCAAAAGGCGTTTTTGACACGTTCCACACAAGGATTGGTGCAATAACTGGGGGACCCAAACAGGGTTAAAAAGGGAAGGCACTACAATGGATCAGGGAATACTTGTCAGGAAAACAGCAGCGAGTCCATGGTACGTTGGCGAGGGTGTCAGAGGGGGCACCTGTGACCAGCGGGGTCCCGCGGGGTCAGCCCTAGGACCAGTGCTGTTTCTGGTATTTGTGAACGACATGACGGAAGGAATGGGACTCTGAGGTGTCCCTGTTTGCAGAGGACGTGAAGTTGATGAGAAGAATTCACTCGATCGAAGACCAGGCAGAACTACAAAGGGGTCTGGACAGGCTGCAGACCTGGTCTAGCAATTGGCTCCTGGAGTTCAATCCACCAAGTGCAAAGTCATGAAGATTGGGGAAGGGCAAAGAAGGCCGCAGACGGAGTACAGTCTAGGGGGTCAGAGACTACAAACCTCACTCAAGGAAAAAGATCTTGGGGTGAGTATAACACCAGGCACATCTCCTGAAGCGCACATCAACCAAATAACTGCTGCAGCTATGGGCGCCTAGCAAACCTCAGAACAGCATTCCGACATCTTAATAAGGAATCATTCAGGACCCTGTACACCGTGTACGTTAGGCCCATATTGGAGTATGCGGCACAGTTTGGAACCCACACCTAGCCAAGCACGTGAAGAAACTAGAGAAAGTGCAAAGGTTTGCAACAAGACTAGTCCCAGAGCTAAGAGGTATGTCCTACGAGGAGAGGTTAAGGGAAATCAACCTGACGACACTGGAGGACAGGAGAGATAGGGGGGACATGATAACGACATACAAAATACTGAGAGGAATTGACAAGGTGGACAAAGACAGGATGTTCCAGAGATTGGACACAGTAACAAGGGGACACAGTTGGAAGCTGAAGACACAGATGAATCACAGGGATGTTAGGAAGTATTTCTTCAGCCACAGAGTAGTCAGTAAGTGGAATAGTTTGGGAAGTGATGTAGTGGAGGCAGGATCCATACATAGCTTTAAGCAGAGGTATGATAAAGCTCACGGCTCAGGGAGAGTGACCTAGTAGCGATCAGTGAAGAGGCGGGGCCAGGAGCTCGGACTCGATCCCCGCAACCTCAACTAGGTGAGTACAACTAGGTGAGTACACACACACACACACACACACACACACACACACACACACACAACACACACACACACACACACACACACACACTCACACACACACACACACAACACACACACCACACACACACACACACACACACACACACACACACAACACACACATATATATATATATATATATTAATATTATATATATATATATATATATATATTATATATGAGTAGGTTATATGGTGGCGCCAATCATAACATGGTTACACAGTGTTAATCAGAGATCAGCTGTGCCTTGCCCATCAGATTATCGGAAAAATGCTATGTCTATCAGATAACGAAGAGAGTTGTATTGACGGCTAATGTGTGTGTTGACTGATAGCTGGGGTTATCAGACTGATAGCTGGGGTTATCAGACTGATAGCTGGGGTTATCAGACTGATAGCTGGGGTTTATCAGACTGATAGCTGGGGTTATCAGACTGATAGCTGGGGTTATCAGACTGCCTACATGGAGGGGTGTTCCGGGGGTCAACGCCCCCGGGGCCTGGTCCATGACCAGGCCGGGTGGTGGATCAGGGACTGATCAACCAGGCTGTTGCTGCTCGACGCACGCAAACCGACGTAAGAACCACAGCACGGGTGGTCAGGTGTTGACTTTAGGTGTCTGTCTAGCTCCCTCTTGAAGACAGCCAGGGGTCTTGAAGACAGCCAGGGATCTTGAAGTCAGCCAGGGATCTTGAAGACAGCCAGGGATCTTGAAAACAGCCACGGATCTTGAAGTCAGCCAGGGATCTTGAAGACAGCCAGGGGTCTTGAAGACAGCCAGGGGTCTTGAAGACAGCCAGGGATCTTGAAGACAGCCAGGGATCTTGAAGACAGTCAGGGGTCTTGAAGACAGCCAGAAATCTTAAAGACAGCCAGAGATCTTGAAGACAGCCAGGGATCTTGAAGACAGCCAGGGATCTTGAAGACAGCCAGGGATCTTGAAGACAGTCAGGGGTCTTGAAGACAGCCAGAGATCTTAAAGACAGCCAGAGATCTTGAAGACAGCCAGGGATCTTGAAGACAGCCAGGGATCTTAAAGACAGCCAGGGATCTTGAAGACAGCCAGGGATCTTGAAGACAGCCAGGGATCTTAAACACAGCCAGAGATCTTGAAGACAGCCAGGGATCTTGAAGACAGCCAAAGATCTTAAAGACAGCCAGGGATCTTGAAGACAGCCAGGGATCTTGAAGACAGCCAGGGATCTTGAAGACAGCCAGGGATCTTAAACACAGCCAAAGATCTTAAACACAGCCAGAGATCTTGAAGACAGCCAGGGATCTTGAAGACAGCCAAAGATCTTAAAGACAACCAGAGATCTTAAAGACAGCCAGGGATCTTGAAGACAGCCAGGGATCTTAAACACAGCCAGAGATCTTAAAGACAGCCAGGGATCTTGAAGACAGCCAGGGATCTTGAAGACAGCCAGGGATCTTAAAGACAGCCAGGGATCTTGAAGACAGTCAGGGATCTTAAAGACAGCCAGGGATCTTGAAGACAGCCAGGGATCTTAAACACAGCCAGAGATCTTAAAGACAGCCAGGGATCTTGAAGACAGCCAAAGATCTTAAAGACAGCCAGGGGTCTTGAAGACAGCTAGGGATCTTGAAGACAGCCAAAGATCTTAAAGACAACCAGAGATCTTGAAGACAGCCAGAGATCTTGAAGACAACCAGAGATCTTGAAGACAGCCAGAGATCTTGAAGACAGCCAGGGATTTTGAAGACAGCCAGGGATCTTGAAGACAGCCAGGGATCTTGAAGACAGCCAGGGATCTTGAAGACAGCCAAAGATCTTAAACACAGCCAGAGATCTTAAACACAGCCAGAGATCTTAAACACAGCCAGGGATCTTGAAGACAGCCAGGGATCTTAAGAGACAGCCAGGGTGTTGAAAACAGCCAGGGGGTCTATTGGTAATCCCCCTTATGTATGCTGGGAGGTGACTAACACATAGGTACCTACTTACTGCTAGGGAAACAAGAACAGCAGGTGTCTTAAGGAAACACGTCCCAATATTTCCAACCGTACCGGGGATCGAACCCTGGACCCCATTGTGTGAGTTAAGTGAGCTACCGACCCAGCCACGGGACCCAGATGCAAATTCAAGTATCCTCGGCAAAAAAGATGACAGATGGCACTCTCCAGCGTCATCAGGACCCAGCTGACCCACAGTGGGCACTAAGACCCACACTCCCATGGGTGGACACTGGCAAACTCGACCTTATAACCTGCTGTACCTACCTACCTTCAAGGTGCTAATTAATATTCTTAATGAGCTATGACATAGCATTTAAATGAACGTCTGTGTGAGGGATATAATAACAGTGTCTGTGTGAGGGATATATTACCAGTGTCTGTGTGAGGGATATAATAACAGTGTCTGTGTGAGGGATATATTAACAGTGTCTGTGTGAGGGATATATTACCAGTGTCTGTGTGAGGGATACATTAACAGTGTCTGTGTGAGGGATATATTACCAGTGTCTGTGTGAGGGATATATTAACAGTGTCTGTGTGAGGGATATATTACCAGTGTCTGTGTGAGGGATACATTAACAGTGTCTGTGTGAGGGATATATTACCAGTGTCTGTGTGAGGGATATATTAACAGTGTCTGTGTGAGGGATATATTAACAGTGTCTGTGTGAGGGATATATTAACAGTGTCTGTGTGAGGGATATATTAACAGTGTCTGTGTGAGGGATATATTACCAGTGTCTGTGTGAGGGATACATTAACAGTGTCTGTGTGAGGGATATATTAACAGTGTCTGTGTGAGGGATATATTAACAGTGTCTGTGTGAGGGATATATTACCAGTGTCTGTGTGAGGGATACATTAACAGTGTCTGTGTGAGGGATATACCAGTGTCTGTGTGAGGGATATATTAACAGTGTCTGTGTGAGGGATATATTAACAGTGTCTGTGTGAGGGATATATTACCAGTGTCTGTGTGAGGGATATATTAACAGTGTCTGTGTGAGGGATATATTAACAGTGTCTGTGTGAGGGATATATTAACATGTCTGTGTGAGGGATATATTACCATGTCTGTGTGAGGGATATATTAACAGTGTCTGTGTGAGGGATATATAACAGTGTCTGTGTGGGATATATTACCAGTGTCTGTGTGAGGGATACATTTAACAGTGTCTGTGTGAGGGATATATTAACAGTGTCTGTGTGAGGGATATATTAACAGTGTCTGTTGGAGGGATATATTACCAGTGTCCCGTGTGAGGGATACATTAACAGTGTCTGTGTGAGGATATATTAACAGTGTCTGTGTGAGGGATATATTAACAGTGTCTGTGTGAGGATATATTAACAGTGTCTGTGTGAGGGATATATTAACAGTGTGTGAGGGATATATTAACAGTGTCTGTGTGAGGGATATATTAACAGTGTCTGTGTGAGGGATATATTAACAGTGTCTGTGTGAGGGATATATTAACAGTGTGTGAGGGATATATTAACAGTGTCTGTGTGAGGGATATATTACCAGTGTCTGTGTGAGGGATATATTAACAGTGTGTGAGGGATATATTACCAGTGTCTGTGTGAGGGATATATTAACAGTGTCTGTGTGAGGGATATATTAACAGTGTTTTGTGTGAGGGATATATTAAACAGTGTCTGTGTGAGGGATATATTAACAGTGTCTGTGTGAGGGATATATTACCAGTGTCTGTGTGAGGGATATATTACCAGTGTCTGTGTGAGGGATATATTAACAGTGTCTGTGTGAGGGATATATTAACAGTGTCTGTGTGAGGGATATATTAACAGTGTCTGTGTGAGGGATATACTAACATGTCTGTGTGAGGGATATATTAAAAAGTGTCTGTGTGAGGGATATATTACCATGTCTGTGTGAGGGATATATTACCAGTGTCTGTGTGAGGGATATATAACAGTGTCTGTGGAGGATATATTACCAGTGTCTGTGTGAGGGATATATTAACAGTGTCTGTGTGAGGGATATATTACCAGTGTCTGTGTGAGGGATATATTACCAGTGTCTGTGTGAGGGATATATTAACAGTGTCTGTGTGAGGGATATATTAACAGTGTCTGTGTGAGGGATATACTAACAGTGTTTTGAGGGATATTAACAGTGTCTGTGTGAGGGATATATTACCAGTGTCTGTGTGAGGGATATATTAACAGTGTCTGTGTGAGGGATATATTAACAGTGTGTGAGAGATATATTAACAGTGTCTGTGTGAGGGATATATTAACAGTGTGTGAGAGATATATTAACAGTGTCTGTGTGAGGGATATATTAACAGTGTGTGAGAGATATATTAACAGTGTCTGTGTGAGGGATATATTACCAGTGTCTGTGTGAGAGATATATTAACAGTGTCTGTGTGAGGGATATATTAACAGTGTGTGAGGGATATATTACCAGTGTCTGTGTGAGGGATATATTACCAGTGTCTGTGTGAGGGATACATTAACAGTGTCTGTGTGAGGGATATATTAACAGTGTCTGTGTGAGGGATATATTAACAGTGTCTGTGTGAGGGATATATTACCAGTGTCTGTGTGAGGGATACATTAACAGTGTCTGTGTGAGGGATATATTACCAGTGTCTGTGTGAGGGATATATTAACAGTGTGTGAGGGATATATTAACAGTGTCTGTGTGAGGGATATATTAACAGTGTCTGTGTGAGGGATATATTAACAGTGTCTGTGTGAGGGATATATTAACAGTGTGTGAGGGATATATTAACAGTGTCTGTGTGAGGGATATATTACCAGTGTGTGAGGGATATATTAACAGTGTCTGTGTGAGGGATATATTAACAGTGTCTGTGTGAGGGATATATTAACAGTGTCTGTGTGAGGGATATATTACAGTGTGTGAGGGATATATTACCAGTGTCTGTGTGAGGGATATATTACCAGTGTCTGTGTGAGGGATATATTAACAGTGTCTGTGTGAGGGATATATTAACAGTGTGTGAGGGATATATTACCAGTGTCTGTGTGAGGGATATATTAACAGTGTCTGTGTGAGGGATATATTAACAGTGTCTGTGTGAGGGATATATTAACAGTGTCTGTGTGAGGGATATATTAACAGTGTCTGTGTGAGAGATATATTAACAGTGTCTGTGTGAGGGATATATTAACAGTGTCTGTGTGAGGGATATATTACCAGTGTCTGTGTGAGGATATATTAACAGTGTCTGTGTGAGGGATATACTAACAGTGTCTGTGTGAGGGATATATTAACAGTGTCTGTGTGAGGGATATATTACCAGTGTCTGTGTGAGGGATATATTAACAGTGTCTGTGTGAGGGATATACTAACAGTGTCTGTGTGAGGGATATATTAACAGTGTGTGAGGGATATATTAACAGTGTCTGTGTGAGGGATATATTACCAGTGTCTGTGTGAGGGATATATTAACAGTGTGTGAGGGATATATTACCAGTGTCTGTGTGAGGGATATATTAACAGTGTCTGTGTGAGGGATATATTAACAGTGTCTGTGTGAGGGATATATTAACAGTGTCTGTGTGAGGATATATTAACAGTGTCTGTGTGAGGGATATATTAACAGTGTCTGTGTGAGGGATATATTACCAGTGTCTGTGTGAGGGATATACTAACAGTGTCTGTGTGAGGGATATAATTACAGTGTCTGTGTGAGGGGTATATTACCAGTGTCTGTGTGAGGGATATACTAACAGTGTCTGTGTGAGGGATATATTACCAGTGTCTGTGTGAGGGATATATTACCAGTGTCTGTGTGAGGGATATATTAACAGTGTCTGTGTGAGGGATATATTACCAGTGTCTGTGTGAGGGATATACTAACAGTGTGTGAGGGATATATTAACAGTGTCTGTGTGAGGGATATATTAACAGTGTCTGTGTGAGGGATATACTAACAGTGTCTGTGTGAGGGATATACTAACAGTGTGTGAGGGATATATTAACAGTGTCTGTGTGAGGGATATATTAAACCCGTGTCTGTGTGAGGATATACCAACAGTGTGTGAGGGATATATTAACAGTGTCCCGTGTGAGGATATACTAACAGTGTGTGAGGGATATATTAACAGTGTCTGTGTGAGGATATACTAACAGTGTGTGAGGGATATATTAAACAGTGTCTGTGTGAGGGATATACTAACCGTGGTGAGGGATATATTAACAGTGTCTGTGTGAGGGATATACTAACAGTGTGTGAGGGATATATTACCAGTGTCTGTGTGAGGGATATACTAACAGTGTGTGAGGGATATATTAACAGTGTCTGTGTGAGGGATATATTACCAGTGTCTGTGTGAGGGATATACTAACAGTGTCTGTGTGAGGGATATACTAACAGTGTGTGAGGGATATATTAACAGTGTCTGTGTGAGGGATATATTACCAGTGTCTGTGTGAGGGATATACTAACAGTGTGTGAGGGATATATTAACAGTGTCTGTGTGAGGGATATATTAACAGTGTCTGTGTGAGGGATATATTACCAGTGTCTGTGTGAGGGATATATTAACAGTGTCTGTGTGAGGGATATATTAACAGTGTCTGTGTGAGGGATATATTACCAGTGTCTGTGTGAGGGATATATTACCAGTGTCTGTGTGAGGGATATATTAACAGTGTCTGTGTGAGGGATATATTACCAGTGTCTGTGTGAGGGATATATTAACAGTGTCTGTGTGAGGGATATATTACCAGTGTCTGTGTGAGGGATATACTCTCATAGTATACTGCATGGCAGTACATGGGAGTACATGGCAGTACATGGGAGTAGCTGGGAGTACATGGGAGTAGCTGGAAGTACATGGGAGTAGGTGGGATCACATGGGAGTAAACAGTAGATGGGAGTACATGGGAGTATGTGGGAATATGTGGGAGTACATGGGAGTAGGTGGGATCACATGGGAGCAAACAGTACATGGGAGTACATGGGAGTAAACAGTACATGGGAGTACATTGGAGTACATGGGAGTAGGTTGGATCACATGGGAGTAAACAGTACATGGGAGTACATGGGAGTAGGTGGGATCACATGGGAGCAAACAGTACATGGGAGTAAACAGTACATGGGAGTAGGTGTGATCACATGGGAGTAAACAGTAGATGGGAGTACATGGGAGTAGGTGGGATCACATGGGAGTAAACAGTAGATGGGAGTACATGGGAGTAGGTGGGATCACATGGGAGTAAACAGTACATGGGAGTATATGGGAGTAGGTGGGATCACATGGGAGTAAACAGTACATGGGAGTAGGTGGGATCACATGGGAGCAAACAGTACATGGGAGTAAACAGTAGATGGGAGTACATGGGAGTAGGTGGGATCACATGGGAGTAAACAGTACATGGGAGTAAACAGTAGATGGGAGTACATGGGAGTAGGTGGGATCACATGGGAGCAAACAGTACATGGGAGTAAACAGTAGATGGGAGTACATGGGAGTAGGTGGGATCACATGGAGCAAACAGTACATGGGAGTAAACAGTAGATGGGAGTACATGGGAGTAGGTGGGATCACATGGGAGTAAACAGTAGATGGGAGTACATGGGACAAAGCAATGTTAAGGGAAGAGCGTGAAGACGTGTATACTGTGGACAGATGATCTTGACGACAGGAGAGACACAACCCACTGGTAAAAGTCAGAGTGTAACCACTGAGAGGGCACCTCCCTCTCAGATCCAACATCCAGTACCATCTCACTTATTACAAGTGAGATGGATGGATTTGAGAGGGAGCTGCCCCCTCAGTGATTACGCCTGTTACAAATGAGAGGGATGGATTTGAGAGGGAGCTGCCCCCTCAGTGATTACGCCTGTTACAAATGAGAGGGATGGATTTGAGAGGGAGCTGCCCCCTCAGTGATTACGCCTGTTACAAGTGAGAGGGATGGATTTGAGAGGGAGCTGCCCCCTCAGTGATTACGCCTGTTACAAGTGAGAGGGATGGATTTGAGAGGGAGCTGCCCTCTCAGTGGGTACCGTCTCTGGTGTCGTCAAGATCTGTACCTCATCTTAGACAGTATATAAGTCTCCTCACTGTGGCTTCAGGTTTACATTGTTCCAGACTTTGCAACAGAGCTCTTCTCCAGGCTGAGGGACTGACTACCTCAAAACTACGCCTTCAAGGCTGATAGACTGATGACAACGTCTTCACATCTCTACTACCTCCTCTGTACTCGACTGCAGAAGCCTGCTGTGCAGGCGGAACGTTTCTCAAGACACCTAACTGTTGTATATACATATGTTATCAAGTGGTCGGTATAGGAGCCTACAATGGGTTATTGGTACATATGTTATCAAGTGGTCGGTATAGGAGCCTACAATGGGTTATTGGTACATTATTCCAGTGACTTCATTGTACCTTCGTGTTCTCTTGCAGTACCACACTGAGACGTGAGACCCACCTTGAGAACACTGTGAAGGAGAGAACTGAAACAGGTGTGTAAATGAGTTTCTGTACATCTCTCGTAGAAGTCAATAATGTTGGAGGATGCTGCTAGCAGATTCTTGGTGATAAAGCCAAGATACTCAGGGCTGGACGACAGCCTCTTCAGGAGGCCTATGCTCCTCTCAGCCTCAGCAACTGTGGTTTTTCCTGTCGGAAAGGAACACATCTTCAGCACAATGGGGTTTAACATCTATTGGCTACACCATGCTTAGTAGAACTGAACGTGACCCAGACAAGAACTAGCACCTGAGATAAGGATCAAACTATCTCTCACATGTATATAGTCAACACAAAAGGTGGTGTAGGCTCGATACTACGTTTGCAAATTCATGTAAGTGTGAAGGGTATATTTGCAGGAATTTCTGGAATGTGTCAACACTTAACAAGTGGGGTCCCCCAACAAGTAGTTCTTGTACCACCACTACAACTACCACAACCATAAGTACTCACCAGCGCTCTCAGAGTCCATACCCTCCTCGTGGAGCTGGCGTATCCGTCTGCGAGTACCAAGATGACACAGTGTTTCCCAGGTCAACTCCTGCAAAACAAGGTCAAATAAAGGTCACGTAACTACTGTAGGTATTTCTCAAGGTCATCCAGGTCACTTCCTGCAAGACAAGGTCAACTGAAGGTCACACAGTTGGTGCAGGAAGTGCTCAAGGTCACCCACGCCAGCTGACCTGTTAAGCAAGGTCAATCAAGGTCATGTAACTACTCAGTAAATTTTGTTTACAGGTGTAAACAAAATTTAGACGTGTAAGTTACTGTAAACAGAGCCAGGGTGAGGAACTGTGTTTACATCTGTTTGCTTATTTGATAAACTAACTTAAAATTACATTAAAAATTATTGAAGTTTGTGGCGGCCTCCTGCCAAATTAGCGGTTAAATTGTTAACCTTCCGGCCGGCAGTACCGAGGGTACGTCATCAAACATAATGTGGGGACTGCTGAGCCGGTCTTAGAAGCAGTATTTAGCAGAACACCTGACGGTATACATCTACAGGCAGTACAGAGTATTCGTCTGACCATCTTATGGTATATATCTGCTGGCTTTAGAAGTGCTCACCGCAGCTCACTGAGTCTGATGGCCTCAGTTACTTGACGGCCGCGTTCAGTGAACTCGCAATGTAGTGCGTTCTGCAAACGGTACTCACCAGACCACCTTACGGGGTATATCAACTGGTCTTAGAGGCAGTAGACAGTACTCGCCAGACCACCTTACGGTGTATATCAACTGGTCTTAGAAGCAGTAGACAGTACTCACCAGACCAACTTACGGTATATATCAACTGGTCTTCAAGAGTATTCACTTGACCGTCACGGTATACATAAGGCCTGTTCCCGTGTGACAGAGAGAAGATAGGGTCGGAGTGACACTGAAATGGGCTGGCACCGTAGTGTGACACTGGCGGAGTGTAACACTGAAGTAAGATAATAGGATCGTAGTGGAACACTGAGAGACGAGGGTGTCGTGACACTGAAGAAGATAGGATTGTAGAGTGACAGTGTGGACAGTCTGGCCTCTGACAAGAAAGTCGCTATGCGGGTGTGAGATGTAATTAATTCATTATTTTAGCCGATATATATAGTAACACAGTAGTGTCAAAGTTGTGTAGGGTCACGAATTTAAATTTATTTTAGGATTTGTTTGTACAAAGATGCTAATTATAATTTATTATTGTAACGTGTATGTTATCAGAGGTTAATATTTATAGAATACCTCTAGATCAAAGACTGTTTTTATATAATATTGAAGATAATTTATCTTATTGCTTATTTTGTATCCCGAACTCTTATATTACGACACTAATGGAAGACCAATTGGTGTTTTTGTAATAAACTTAAATCAACCATATATGTATGTATATATAATATATATATATATTATATATATATATATATATATATATATATATATATATATATATATATATATATAAAATATATTCAACAAGTCGGCCGTCTCCCACCGAGGCAGGGTGACCCAAAAAAGAAAGAAAATCCCCCCCAAAAAATACTTTCATCATCATTCAACACTTTCACCACACTCACACATTATCACTGTTTTTGCAGAGGTGCTCAGAATACAACAGTTTAGAAGCATACACATATAAAGATACACAACATATCCCTCCAAACTGCCAATATCCCAAACCCCTCCTTTAAAGTGCAGGCATTGTACTTCCCATTTCCAGGACTCTAAGTCCGACTATAAGAAAATAACCGGTTTCCCTGAATCCCTTCACTAAATATTACCCTGCTCACACTCCAACAGATCGTCAGGTCCCAAGTACCATTCGTCTCCATTCACGCTCACGCACGCTTGCTGGAAGTCCAAGCCCCTCGCCCACAAAACCTCCTTTACCCCCTTTCTCCAACCCTTTCGAGGACGACCCCTACCCCTCTTTCCTTCCCCTATAGATTTATATGCTTTCCATGTCATTCTACTTTGATCCATTCTCTCTAAATGACCAAACCACCTCAACAATCCCTCTTCTGCCCTCTGACTAATACTTTTATTAACTCCACACCTTCTCCTAATTTCCACACTCCGAATTTTCTGCATAATATTTACACCACACATTGCCCTTAGACAGGACATCTCCACTGCCTCCAACCGTCTCCTCGCTGCTGCATTTACCACCCAAGCTTCACACCCATATAAGAGTGTTGGTACTACTATACTTTCATACATTCCCTTCTTTGCCTCCATAGATAACGTTTTTTGACTCCACATATACCTCAACGCACCACTCACCTTTTTTCCCTCATCAATTCTATGATTAACCTCATCCTTCATAATCCATCTGCCGACACGTCAACTCCCAAGTATCTGAAAACATTCACTTCTTCCATACTCCTCCTCCCAATTTGATATCCAATTTTTCTTTATCTAAATCATTTGACACCCTCATCACCTTACTCTTTTCTATGTTCACTTTCAACTTTCTACCTTTACACACATTCTCAAACTCATCCACTAACCTTTGCAATTTTTCTTTAGAATCTCCATAAGCACAGTATCATCAGCAAAAAGTAACTGTGTCAATTCCCATTTTGAATTTGATTCCCCATAATTTAATCCCACCCCTCTCCCGAACACCCTAGCATTTACTTCTTTTACAACCCCATCTATAAATATATTAAACAACCATGGTGACATTACACATCCCTGTCTAAGACCTACTTTTACCGGGAAGTATTCTCCCTCTCTTCTACACACCCTAACCTGAGCCTCACTATCCTCATAAAAGCTCTTTACAGCATTTAGTAACTTACCACCTATTCCATATACTTGCAACATCTGCCACATTGCTCCTCTATCCACTCTGTCATATGCCTTTTCTAAATCCATAAATGCAATAAAAACTTCCCTACCTTTATCTAAATACTGTTCACATATATGCTTCAATATAAACACTTGATCTACACATCCCCTACCCACTCTGAAGCTCCTTGCTCATCCGCAATCCTACATTCTAATTCTTTTAATTATAACTCTACCGTACACTTTTCCTGGTATACTCAGTAAGCTTATTCCTCTATAATTTTTACAGTCTCTTTTGTCCCCTTTCCCTTTATATAAAGGGACTATACATGCTCTCTGCCAATCCCTAGGTACCTTCCCCTCTTTCATACATTTATTAAACAAAAGTACCAACCACTCCAACACTATATCCCCCCCTGCTTTTAACATTTCTGTCATGATCCCATCAGTTCCAGCTGCTTTACCCCCTTTCATTCTACGTAATGCCTCACGTACCTCCACCACACTTACATTCTGCTCTTCTTCACTCCTAAAAGATGTTATACCTCCCTGGCCAGTGCATGAAATTACCGCCTCCCTTTCTTCCTTAACATTTAAAAGTTCCTCAAAATATTCTCGCCATCTACCTAATACCTCCCTCTCCCCGTCTACTAACTCCCCTACTCTGTTCTTAACTGACAAATCCATACTTTCCCTAGGCTTTCTTAACTTGTTTAACTCACTCCAAAAATTTTTCTTATTTTCATTAAAATTTCTTGACGGTGCCTCTCCCACTCTATCATCTGCTCTCCTTTTGCACTCTCTCACCACTCTCTTTACCTTTCTTTTACTCTCTCTATACTCTGTTCTTAACACTTCTGCATTGTAAAAACCTCTCATAAGCTAACTTTTTCTTATATCACACCCTTTACTTATACATACATTTATATATGAAAGTTCTGGAATATATCTCCTGTGGCTTGCATGTCTGTGTATATACTGTGAGGTCTGTGTATATACTGTGAGGTCTGTGTATATACTGTGAGGTCTGTGTATATACTATGAGGTCTGTGTATATACTGTGAGGTCTGTGTATATACTGTGAGGTTGTGTATATACTGTGAGGTCTGTGTATATACTGTGAGGTCTGTGTATATACTGTGAGGTCTGTGTATATACTGTGAGGTCTGTGTATATACTGTGAGGTCTGTGTATATACTGTGAGGTCTGTGTATATACTGTGAGGTCTGTGTATATACTATGAGGTCTGTGTATATACTGTGAGGTCTGTGTATATACTGTGAGGTCTGTGTGTATATACTGTGAGGTCTGTGTATATACTGTGAGGTCTGTGTATATACTGTGAGGTCTGTGTATATACTGTGAGGTCTGTGTGTATATACTGTGAGGTCTGTGTATATACTGTGAGGTCTGTGTATATACTGTGAGGTCTGTGTGTATATACTGTGAGGTCTGTGTATATACTGTGAGGTCTGTGTATATACTGTGAGGTCTGTGTGTATATACTGTGAGGTCTGTGTATATACTGTGAGGTCTGTGTATATACTGTGAGGTCTGTGTATATACTGTGAGGTCTGTGTATATACTGTGAGGTCTGTGTGTATATACTGTGAGGTCTGTGTATATACTGTGAGGTCTGTGTATATACTGTGAGGTCTGTGTATATACTGTGAGGTCTGTGTATATACTGTGAGGTCTGTGTATATACACTGGTAGTTTACATTAATCAGTATTTTAGGTATTAAAGTATTCTTTATGG
>NC_069458.1:34169724-34189192 GCF_026875155.1 Cherax quadricarinatus | reverse complement strand
GGGTTTTTGCAACAAGGCTACCCGGACTAAGGGGCATGTCCTACGAGGAGAGGTTTAAGGAAAATCGACCTGACGACACTGGGGGAAAAAAGGGAATGATAGGGAGGACATTATAACGACATATAAAATACTGCGAAGAATCTACAAGGTGGACAGAGAGAGGGATGATCCAGAGACGGGAAAACAGTAACAAAGTCACAATCGGAAGTTGAAGACTCAGAGAGTTACATGGATGTAGGAAGTATTTCTTCAGCCAAAGAGTTGTCAGGAAGTGGAATAGTCTGGAAAGTGATGTAATGGGGCAGTATCCTTACAGAGTTTTAAAGAAGAAGAAATGATAAAACTCATGGAACAGGAAGAGTGGACCAACTAGCCCCAGTGAAGAGGTGGGGCCAGGAACAATAACTCAACCCATGCAACCATATTAGGTGAGTACACACAACACAACCACCAAACAGCCACGCACCACACCCCCCAACACACACACACCCCACACACCCACACACACACACACACACACACACACACACACCAGGCTACAAGCCTGGTCCAGCAACTGGCTCCTTGAATTTACCCTGCCAAATGCAAAGTCATGAAGATTGGGGAAGGGCAAAGAAGACCGCAGAAAACAATATAGTTTAGATGGCCAAAGACTGCAAACCCTCACTAAAGGGAAAAAAGATCTGGGGGTGAGTAAACCCCGAGCATATCTCCTGAGCGCACTTTCAATCAGATAACTCTGCAGCATACGGCGCCTGGCAAACCTACGGATACCCGTTCCGATACCTCAGTAAGGATTCGTTTAAGACTCTGTATAACCATCTACGTCACGGGCCCATACTGGAGAAATGCAGCACCAGTTTGGAATCCACACCTAGTCAAGCACGTCAAGAAATTAGAGAAAGTGCAAAGGTTTGCAACAAGACTAGTCCCAGAGCAACGGGATGTCCTATGAAGAAAGGTTGAGGGAAATCGGCCTGAAGGGCACTGGAGGCCAGGAGGGTCAGGGGAGACATGATAATGACATATAAAATACTGCGCGGAATAGACGAGGTGGACAAAGACGGGATGTTCCAGAGAGGGGACACAGACACAAGAGGTCACAATTGGAATTTGAAGACTCAGATGAATCAAAGTGGATGTTAGAAGTATTTCTTCAGTCCCATAGAGTAGTCAGGCCATGGAAAAGCCTCGAAAGTGATGTGGTGGAGGCAGGAACCATACATAGTTTTAAGGCGAGGTATGATAGAGCTCTGGGGCAGGGAGAGAGAGGACCTAGTAGCAATCCAGCGATGAGGCGGGGGCCAGACTGTGAATCTACCCCTGCAACCACAAATAGGTGAGTACAAATAGGTGAGTACACACACACACACTTGCTGTGACAGAGGTGCGCGCCTGCGCTGCAACATGCCTTGAGACGTGCCCGGGCCAAGTGTAAGGAACCCCGACATATGAAAGTTTTGTAGCCCGGACTTTCCTGCCGTGTACCGAGGCTACCACGCTGCTACCTCAGGACTACCACGCCTGCTACCTCAGGAAACCACGCTGCTACCTCAGGACTACCACCTGCTACCCTCAGGACTACCACGCTGCTACCTCAGGTGACTACCACGTGCACCGTCAGGACTACCACAGCTGCTACCACAGGCTAACCACGCTGCTACCCTTCAGGACTCACCACGCTGCTACCCAGGACTACCACGCTCGCCTACCTCTCAGGACTACCACGCTGCCTACCTCAGGACTACCACGCTGGCACCTCAGGACTACCACGCTGCTACCCTCAGGACTCCACGCTGCACCCGGGGGGGGGGGGCGGGTCCGACTACCACGCGCTACCTCAGGACTACCACGCTGCTACCTCAGGACTACCACGCTGCTACCTCAGGACTACCACGCTGCTACCTCAGGACTACCACGCTGCTACCTCAGAACTACCACGCTGCTAACCCTCAGGACCACCACGCTGACTACCTCAGACCACCACGCTGCAACCTCAGGACAACCACGTTTGCTACCTCAGGACTACCACGCGCTGCTACCTCAGGACCACCACGCCTGCTGACCTCAGGACCACCCACTCTGCTACCTCAGGACTACCACTTGCTACCTCAGACTACCACGTTTTGCTACCACAGACTACCACGCTGCTACCGTCAGGCCTACCACCTGCTACTACCTCAGACTACCACGCTTGCTACCTCAGGACTACACGCTGCTACCTCCAGAATACCACGCTGCTACCGCAGGACAACCACGCTGCTACCTCAGACTACACGCACGCTGCTACCTCAGGACTACCAAGCTGCTACCCTCAGGACTACCTACGCTGCTGACCTTAGACTACCACGCTGCTACCTCAGGACTTACCACGCTGCTAACCTCAGGACTACCACGTTGCTTACCGTCAGGACTACCAACGCTGCTACCCAGGAAACAACCACGCTGCTACCTCATAGGACTACCCACGCTGCTACTCAGGACTACCCGCTGCTAACCTTCTCAGGACTCCACCTGCACCGTCAGGACTACCACGCCTGCTGCTACCTCAGGACTACACGCTGCTACCGTCAGGACTACCACGCATGCACCTTTCAGGACTATCCTACGCTGCTACCACAGGACTACAACCTGCACCCTCAGGACTACCACCTGCTACCTCAGGACTACCACGCTTGCTACCTCAGGACTACCACGCAGCTACCCTCGGCCTACCACGCTGCTACCTCAGACTACACGCTGCAACCTCAGACCTACACGCCTGCAACCTCAGGACTACCAACGCTGCTCCTCAGGACTACCACGCTCTACCTCAGGACTACCACGCTGCTACTCACTCTCAGTGTTTTGTGCAGTTATATACTGCCTGCACAAAAACAGTATTATGCACACAGTGTGTGTGGTATGTGTGTGTGTGTGTGGTGGTGTGTGTGTGTGTGTTGTGTGTGTGTGTGGTGGTGTGTACACAAAATTTACTTTGATCATAATTGAGAGAGTAAGTAATGAATAATATTGGTGTAGCGGTGAACTGGAACCCTCAACACCATCCTACAACCGACAGCCTTCAAACCTAACAAACTATATTCACAAAGTAAACAGTAACGTAAACAATGAAAGAAATGAACAACCACCACCACCACCACCAACAACAACAACTACCATCACCAACAACCACCACCACAATAACAACCACAACAGGGTCTTCAGCGCGCCTATAAATCATTTCGGGAACACACACACACACAAAAAAAAAAGCCATTCTCGAGGTGTACAAATTTCCTGCCAGACACCCTGGTAGGGTGACGGAGGCAACATACCACCGAGGTTATTTCTGGGCCCCGTAAATCACCGCTTGTGATTTCCACATGTAAATGAGGGAACAACATTCCCCCCCTTCCACCTCCCCCCTTAATAGCCTAAACAAACACACGACTAGCATTTGTTTTCCCCTCCTGAGGCGAGGCGGAGTCAAGGTGCTGGATTCGTGTGAACGGACCCCACGGGCTCACTTCTAATTTCTGGACCACCCTAGCCCGCTTCCACACATTTCCCCCTTCCTCTCTCTCTCTCTCTCCTCTGATTCTTACGTACTTCTACCTACCTCATTCTCACACTCTTCAGTCCCTCCTCCCTTCATTCTTATTCGATTCTCACCCTGTCCACTACTATTATAACAACAATAATCTTTATTTCTAAAATTATATGATACAACTTACAGACCATAAGTGACATTAAAGATGTCAGTTATGGTCAATTTTGTTCCAGGATGCGACCCACACCAGTCGACTAACACCCAGGTACCTACTTCACTGCTAGGTGAATACGGACAGCAGGTGTCTTGAGGAAATACGCCCCAGTGTTCACACCCGTACCGGGGATCGAACCACGGGCACTCACAGTGTGTCCCACCATGCACGCTGTGTGTTACCCTTACTTGGGAATTATCACTGTAGGAGAAGGTAATTACCAAGTGATAGTAACTGCAGCTCAGGCTGACACTACTGAAGTCTGCCAGCTCAGGCTGACACTACTGAAGTCTCCCAGCTCAGACTGACACTACTGAAGTCTGCCAGCTCAGGCTGACACTACTGAAGTCTGCCAGCTCAGGCTGACACTACTGAAGTCTCCCAGCTCAGGCTGACACTACTGAAGTCTGCCAGCTCAGGCTGACACTACTGAAGTCTGCCGCTCGGCGGGACACTACTGAAGTCTGCCAGCTCAGGCTGCCCACTACTGAAGTCTCCCAGCTCAGGCTGACACTACTAAAAGTCTGCCAGCTCAGGCTGACACTACTGAAGTCTGCCAGCTCAGGCTGACACTACTGAAGTCTGCCAGCTCAGGTGACACTACTGAAGTCTCCCAGCTCAGGCTGACACTACTGAAGTCTCCCAGCTCAGGCTGACACTACTGAAGTCTCCCAGCTCAGGCTGACACTACTGAAGTCCCCCAGCTCAGGCTGACACTACTGAAGTCTCCCAGCTCAGGCTGACACTACTGAAGTCTCCCAGCTCAGGCTGACACTACTGAAGTCTCCCAGCTCAGGCTGACACTACTGAAGTCTGCCAGCTCGGGCTGACACTACTGAAGTCTCCCATTTCAGGTTGACACTACTGAAGTCTCCCAGCTCAGGCTGACACTACTGAAGTCTGCCAGCTCAGGCGGGACACTACTGAAGTCTCCCAGCTCAGGCTGACACTACTGAAGTCTCCCAGCTCAGGCTGACACTACTGAAGTCCCCCAGCTCAGGCTGACACTACTGAAGTCTGCCACCTCAGGCTGACACTACTGAAGTCTGCCACCTCAGGCTGACACTACTGAAGTCTACCAGCTCAGGCTGACACTACTAAAGTCTGCCAGCTCAGGCTGACACTACTAAAGTCTGCCAGCTCAGGCTGCACTACTGAAGTCTGCCAGCCAGACTGACACTACTAAAGTCTGCCAGCTCAGACTGACACTACTAAAGTCTCCCAGCTCAGGCTGACACTACTAAAGTCTGCCAGCTCAGGCTGACACTACTAAAGTCTGCCAGCTCAGGTTTGACATAATAAAGTCTGCCAGCTCAGGCTGACATACTAAAGTCTGCCAGCTTCAGGCTGAACACTACTAAGTCTCCCAGCTCAGGCTGACACTACTAAAGTCTGCCAGCTCAGGCTGACACTACTAAAGTCTGCCAGCTCAGACTGACACTACTAAAGTCTGCCAGCTCAGGCTGACACTACTAAAGTCTGCCAGCTCAGACTGACACTACTAAAGTCTGCCAGCTCAGGTGACACTACTAAAGTCTGCCAGCTCAGGCTGGACACTACTAAAGTCTGCCAGCTCAGGCTGACACTACTAAAGTCTGCCAGCTCAGGCTGACACTACTAAGTCTGCCAGCTCGGGCCTGACCACTACTAAAGTCTGCCAGCTCAGGCTGACACTACTAAAGTCTGCCAGCTCAGACTGACACTACTAAAGTCTGCCAGCTCAGGCTGACACTACTAAAGTCTGCCAGCTCAGGCTGACACTACTAAAGTCTGCCAGCTCAGGCTGACACTACTAAAGTCGCCAGCTCAGGCTGACACTACTAAAATCTGCCAGCTCGGGGCTGACACTACTAAAGTCTGCCAGCTCAGGCTGACACTACAAAAGTCTGCCAGCTCAGATGACACTACTAAAGTCTGCCAGCTCAGATGACACTACTAAAGTCTGCCAGCTCGGGCTGACACTACTTTTGTCTGCCAGCTCAGACTGACACTACTAAAGTCTGCCAGCTCAGACTGACACTACTAAAGTCTGCCAGCTCAGACTGACACTACTAAAGTCTGCCAGCTCAGGCTGACACTACTAAAGTTGCCAGCTCAGGCTGACACTACTAAAGTCTGCCAGCTCAGGCTGACACTACAAAAGTCTGCCAGCTCAGGCTGACACTACTAAAGTCTGCCAGCTCAGGCTGACACTACTAAAGTCTGCCAGCTCAGGCTGACACTACTAAAGTCTGCCAGCTCAGACTGACACTACTAAAGTCTGCCAGCTCAGACTGACACTACAAAAGTCTGCCAGCTCAGGTGACACTACTAAAGTCTGCCAGCTCAGGCTGACACTACTAAAGTCTGCCAGCTCAGGCTGACACTACTAAAGTCTGCCAGCTCGGGCCCTGACACTACTGAAGTCTGCCAGCTCAGACTGACACTACTAAAGTCTGCCAGCTCAGACTGACACTACTAAAGTCTGCCAGCTCAGGCTGACACTACTAAAGTCTGCCAGCTCAGGCTGACATACTAAAGTCTGCCAGCTCAGACTGACACTACTAAAGTCTCCCAGTCAGGCTGACACTACTAAAGTCTGCCAGCTCAGACTGACCTACTAAAGTCTGCCAGCTCAGGTGACACTACTAAAATCTGCCAGCTCAGACTGACACTACTAAAGTCTGCCAGCTCAGACTGACACTACTAAAGTCTGCAGCTCGGGGCTGACACTACTAAAGTCTGCCAGCTCAGGCTGACACTACTAAAGTCTGCCAGCTCAGGCTGACACTACTAAAGTCTGCCAGCTCAGGCTGACACTACTAAAGTCTGCCAGCTCAGGCGGGACACTACTAAAGTCTGCCAGCTCAGGCTGACACTACTAAAGTCTGCCAGCTCAGGCTGACACTACTAAAGTCTGCCAGCTCAGGCTGACACTACTAAAGTCTGCCAGCTCAGGCTGACACTACTAAAGTCTGCCAGCTCAGACTGACACTACTAAAGTCTGCCAGCTCAGGCTGACACTACTAAAGTCTTGCCAGCTCAGACTGACACTACTAAAGTCTGCCAGCCCCAGATGACACTACTAAATTTCTGCCAGCTCAGGCTGACACTACTAAAGTCTGCCAGCTCAGGCTGACACTACTAAAGTCTGCAGCTCAGACTGACACTACAAAAGTCTGCCAGCTCAGGCTGACACTACTAAAGTCTGCCAGCTCGGGATGACACTACTAAAGTCTGCCAGCTCAGAATGACACTACTAAAGTCTCCCAGTTTCAGGCTGACACTACTAAAGTCTGCCAGCTCAGGCTGACACTACTAAAGTCTGCCAGCTCAGACTGACACTACTAAAGTCTGCCAGCTCAGACTGACACTACTAAAGTCTGCCAGCTCAGACTGACACTACTTAAGTCTGCCAGCTCAGGCTGACACTACTAAAGTCTGCCAGCTCAGGCTGACACTACTAAAGTCTGCCAGCTCAGACTGACACTACTAAAGCTGCCAGCTCAGGCTGACACTACTAAAGTCTGCCAGCTCAGACTGACACTACTAAAGTCTGCCAGCTCAGGCTGACACTACTAAAGTCTGCCAGCTCAGACTGACACTACTAAAGTCTGCCAGCTCAGACTGCCCACTACTAAAGTCTGCCAGCTCAGACTGACACTACTAAAGTCTGCCAGCTCAGGCTGACACTACTAAAGTCTGCCAGCTCAGGCTGACACTACTAAAGTCTGCCAGCTCAGGCTGACACTACTAAAGTCTGCCAGCTCAGGCTGACACTACTAAAGTCTGCCAGCTCAGGCTGACATACTAAAGTCTGCCAGCTCAGGCTGACACTACTAAAGTCTGCCAGCTAGGCTGACACTACTAAAGTCTGCCAGCCCCAGGCTGACACTACTAAAGTCTGCCAGCTCAGGCTGACACTACTAAAGTCTGCCAGCTCAGATGACACTACTAAAGTCTGCCAGTCAGGCTGACACTACTAAAGTCTGCCAGTCAGGCTGACACTACTAAAGTCTGCCAGCTCAGGCTGACACTACTAAAGTCTGCCAGCTCAGGCTGACACTACTAAAGTCTGCCAGCTCAGGCTGACACTACTAAAGTCTGCCAGCTCAGGCTGACACTACTAAGTCTGCCAGCTCAGATGACACTACTAAAGTCTGCCACTCAGGCTGACACTACAAAAGTCTGCCAGCTCAGACTGACACTACTAAAGTCTGCCAGCTCAGACTGACACTACTAAAGTCTGCCAGCTCAGGCTGACACTACTAAAGTCTGCCAGCTCAGGCTGACACAGTATTCTAGTATTCAAAAAAATATACAAAATTTCCTCTATCCGTTTATCCAAGTCCCGCCTCCACCCGTTTATCCAAGTCCTTCCTCAATAACGGCAGCTCACACGCGAACGGTTACTGTTTTTTTGGCAATCAACGCCTGAATTTCGTAAATTATATGTTGAGACTGTACCGTTGACAACGGTACAGTGTCCTGTCACCGTTGTGAACAGTGACACGACACTGTACCGTTGTGAACGGTGACACGACACTGTACCGTTGTGAACGGTGACACGACACTGTACCGTTGTAAACGGTGACACGACACTGTACCTTTTGTAAAACGGTGACACGACACTGTACCGTTGTGAACGGTGACACGACACTGTACCGTTGTGAACGGTGACACGACACTGTACCGTTGTGGAACGGTGACACGACACTGTACCGTTGTGAACGGTGACACGACACTGTACCGTTGTGAACGGTGACACGACACTGTACCGTTGTGAACGGTGACACGACACTGTACCGTTGTGAACGGTGACACGACACTGTACCGTTGTGAACGGTGACACGACACTGTACCGTTGTGAACGGTGACACGACACTGTACCGTTGTGAACGGTGACGTAAGTGCTGAAACATTTTTTAACGTTACGTTACAACGTACTGAACGTTACGTGACAACGTATTGAACGTTACGTGACAACGTACTGAACGTTACGTGACAACGTACTGAACGCTACGTGACAACGTACTGAACGTTACGTGAGAACGTACTGAACGCTACATGACAACGTACTGAACGTTACGTGACAACGTACTGAACGCTACGTGACAACGTACTGAACGTTACGTGACAACGTACTGAACGTTACGTGACAATGTACTGAACGTTTCGTGACAACGTACTGAACGTTACATAAGAACATAAGAAAGGAGGAACGCTGCAGGAGGCCTGTTGGCCCATACTAGGCAGGTCCTTTACAATTCATCCCACTAACAAAACATTTGCCCAACCCAATTTTTAATGCCACCCAAGAAATAAGCTCTGATGTGAAAGTCCCACTCAAATCCAACCCCTCCCACTCATGTACTTATCCAACCTAAATTTGAAACTACCCAAAGTCCCAGCCTCAATAACCCAAGTAGGTAGACTGTTCCACTCATCAACTACCCTATTTCCAAACCAATACTTTCCTATGTCCTTTCTAGGTGAGGCCTTACCAATGATGTATAAAGCTGCAGTATGACCTCTGGACTTCTGTTGCTTACACTTCTTGATGGAACATTAAAATGGTTTAAAATACCGACAGGTTGTTAGGTAAGACACATATGCAACAGTTAGGTATCTTTATTATGAAACGTTTCGCCTACACAGTAGGCTTCTTCAGTCGAGTACAGAAAAGTTGATAGAAGCAGAAGATACTTGAAGACGATGTAATCAGTCCATCACCCTTAAAGTTTTGAGGTGGTCAGTCCCTCAGTCTGGAGAATAGCATTGTTCCATAGTATGAAACAATATTGTTTCATACTATGGAACAATGCTCTTCTCCAGACTGAGGGACTGACCACCTCAAAACTTTAAGGGTCATGGACTGATTACATCGTCTTCAAGTATCTTCTGCTTCTATCAACTTTTCTGTACTCGACTGAAGAAGCCTACTGTGTAGGCGAAACGTTTCATAATAAAGATACCTAACTGTTGCATATGTGTCTTACCTAACCACACTTCTTGATATAAATCCCAGTAATCTATTTGCCTTATTACGTACGCTTAGGCATTGCTGTCTTGGTTTAAGGTTGCTGCTCACCATAACCCCCAAGTCCTTTTCGCAATCTGTATGGCTAAGTTCTACATTATTTAACTTATAAGTGCTAGGGTTATGGGCACTCCCAATCTTCAGAACCTTGCATTTATCTACATTGAACTGCATCTGCCACTTTTCTGACCAAGAATAGAGTTTGTTTAAATCCTCCTGAAGTTCCATAACATTACGTTTGAATCAATTATCCTACCTATCTTTGTGTCATCGGCGAATTTGCTCATATCACTAGTAATTCCCTCATCAAGATCATTGATATATATTATAAACAACAACGGGCCCAAGACTGATCCCTGTGGAACGCCACTTGTTACAGATCCCCACTCGGATTTAACCCCATTTATGGACACTCTCTGCTTCCTGTCAGTGAGCCATGACTCGATCCACGAGAGCACTTTTCCCCCAATGCCATGATGTGATACAGTTCAGATGGGCTTGTGAGGTCTCTAGGGAGACCTAATTATATGGTCACACCTGCCTTAGCAAATGTCGGGTAGTCACGCCCACGTCTGAGGTCTTTTGTTCTTAACAGCGTCAGACCTCGGCGTCAGGTCGTAACACGTGGTACATACACCATTGGGGAGGGGGTACTTTGACTACGATATAAGCCCAGTGAACAGCGGGGCAAAGAGGTTGTTGGTGACAGGTCCCTCGAGCGAGAGCTCTGGACAGCCGCGTGTGTAGTGGACCACGCATTGGGAATCTCGGGTCAGCTGGTCGGTGAATTAAGAGAGAGTACTAGTCCGTGTTACTGATAACATCTACCCTTCCCCCTGGTAATAAGTCTCATAGGTCAATTGTTATATTGTGTAAATTTCCATCAGGATATGTTGTATTCTAGCCCTTTTATGTTATTAAGTAAACTATAGCCATAGTTCCCATTTTTATTTGTACCTTCATATGCTATTCCCTATTTTGTTAAGCACTGGGATATACAGGAGACGTGCTCACTCGCTGGGATACCTCCGGTAGAGTGGGTAGAGGTCTCACAATGAGCTGCCACTTTCTTTAACAGTCTATGGTGCGGAACTCTATCAAAAGCCTTACTAAAATCTAAGTAAATAATATCAAATTCTTTATCGTGGTCAACAGCCTCAAAAGCTTTACTGAAGAAAGTTAATAAATTAGTTAGACAAGACCGGCCTCTTGTGAATCCATGCTGAGTATCATTAATCAAGCTATGCTTATCGAGATGGCTTCTTATAATCTCAGCTATAATTGACTCTAGTAATTTGCCTACAATTGAGGTCAGGCTTATTGGGCGGTAATTTGACGGTAACGACTTGTCCCCTGTTTTAAAAATAGGAATTGCATTAGCCATCTTCCACATATGAGACACTACACCTGTTTGAAGAGTTCCATTTTGCATTCCTTAAGAACCCTTGAAAAAACCTCATCAGGACCCGGCGACTTATTTTGCTTCAGTCTATCTGCTTCACAACCATTTCACTAGTGACTGTGATGTTACATAATTTATCTTCTTCTAGCCCACTATAAAAATTAATTACTGGAATATTGTTAGTGTCTTCCTGTGTAAAAACTAAGAAAATAATTATTAAAAATCGAGCACATTTCATTCTTTTTGTCAGTAAGGTGCCCATAGTTATTTTTAAGGGGACCTATCTTATCTCTAACTTTTGTTCTATAGACCTGGAAAAAACTTTTTGGGTTAGTTTTTAGAATCCCTAGCAACTTTAATTTCATAGTCCCTTTTAGCTTTTCTTATCCCCTTTTTAATGTCCCTCTTAATGTCAATATACTGATTCATAAGATGACCCTCACCTCTTTTGATACGCCTATAAATTCCTTTCTTATGCCCTAGTAGATATTTGAGCTTATTATTCATCCATTTTGGGTCTTTTTCTATTTGATCTAATTTCTTTTTATGGGATAAACGTTCTTTGAGCAGCATGTATAGTGTCAGAAAACTGTCATATTGATAGCTCGCTTCGTTACCCAGTCAACAGATAAGTGTTCTCTAAGCCCATCGTAATCTGCTAAGCGAAAATCTGGGACTGTTACTGAGTTATCGCTACTATCGTACTTCCATTCAATGCTAAATGTAATTGATTTGTGGGTCGCTAGCACCATTCCTCTGAAATCTCTAAATTAAATTTAAAAAGGGATTCATTGTTTGCCATAACTAAGTCAAGCAGGTTATTTCCCCTTGTAGGTTCTGTCACAAACTGCTTCAAAAAACAATCCTGAACTACTTCTAAGAAGTCGTATGATTCTAAATTCCCAGTCAAGAAATTCCAATCAATATGACTAAAGTTAAAGTCTCCTAGAATTACTACATTATCGTGCCTTGTGGCCTTAACAATTTTTCCCCCCCATAGTAGTCTCCCTTGGTCCCTATCTAAGTTTGGGGATGGTATATCACTCCTAAAATCAGTTTTTCATGCCCCTCTGAAAATTCTATCCAAACAGACTCTGTATGTGTTACTTCAGACTTAATACCCGTTTTTATGCAACATTCAAGCGATCTGGGACATACAATGCCACCCCACCCCCCTTCCCGATACTTCTATCACTTGGAACAATTTAAAACCCTGAATATAAACATTCTGCAGGCATGTCCCGATTTTTTGAATTAAACCACGTCTCAGTTAAGGCAAATACTTTCAATGTTACCTGCACTAGCAACTAATCTCAACTCGTCCATCTTATTCCTAGCACTACGGCAATTAGCATAATAAACATTGAAAGACTCTCCTTTCTCTTTACCCTTCCTGCTCATTTCTGTTTTTCTACAAAAACCAAAGTCCCTGGTTTTTCCCAATATCTATCTCGTTCTTATTATTACTAGTTCCCCTAGAACTCGTAAAAATTACTACACTGGGACTTAAATGTTTCCTGCCAAAACCCATACCACTAACTATTCCTAGTTTAAAGTCCTAACTGCTCCCTCCACTGCAGTTTCCAGTGCTACCCCCCCGACCTAGATAAGTGGGAAACCCCCTCCCTGGGATACATGTCATTTCTGCCATAGAGAGGTCCCAGTTGTCAAGAATGTTACCGCATTTTCCTTACAGTATTTGTCCAGCCAGCAATTGACACCAAATTTCCCTGGACAACCATTCATTTCCAACTCCTCTCCTTGGCAAAAAACCACATATGACAGGGTTCCCACCCTTACTCCCAATTATTTCTATTGCTGACCTATACCTGCAATCAGGGCTTCACTCCTACGTCTGCCAACTCGTTGCCTCCAGCATTGAGACAGATAATAGGATTGCTCCCATTACCTCTCATGATGTCATCCCGACGGCTAAAAAAATATCCTCCATCCCACCCCAGGAAAGCAAACTCTCTGTCTCCTACTCCTGTCCTTCAAGCAGAACGCCCTATCCATATACCTAACTTGGCTATCCCCAACAACAACATATTCTTACCTTCCTTAATGTCTTTCGTCGTGACGTTCCCAGTAGTCGACTTTACATTTTTGTCGGGTTTCACTGAGAATGGGATTAGATGTTTCCACAACAGTTTTTCCCCGGCAGTCTCTTTCTTCTTCATCGTTTCTACCTTTCCATTCGTCCTCTTGATCGTCAACTTCGTTCCATGCTGTCCACCACTGACCAGTTTCCCTCTTGACCTGAGGACTCAAAACAGGAGGATACTACGAATCTTCTTGTTTTCCTCGGTCAGTCGCCGAATCTCCAACTTCGCCATCCTCAATTCTTCTTTAAGCTGTTGGTAAAGTTGCTCGATGGAGGGCATCTTGCTTCAATTCGTAGACAGCGCGCAAACAGGTCTTCACAGAGCTAAGTACACGTCAACACTGTTAAGTACGTGACAACGTACTGAACGTTACGTGACAACGTACTGAACGTTACGTGACAACGTATTGAACGTTACGTGACAATGTATTGAACGTTATCACAGAAGAATATTGTGTTGTATGTTCAAGTTTAAGTTGTATGTAGTGAATGTTGGCCCTCCCCTCCCTCCCTCCCCTCCTCCTTCACTCCTTCACTCCCTCCTTCCTTCCTTCCCTCCCTACCTTTCACTCCTTCCCTCCCTCCTTCCTTCACTCTTTCCCTCCCTCCTTCCCTCCCTCCCCCTTCACTCTTTCCCTCCCTCCCTCCTTCACCCCCTCCCTCCTCCAATGACTCCCTCCCTCACTCCCTCCCTCCTTCCCTCCCTCCCTCCCTCCCTCCTTCCTTCCTTCCCTCCTTCCTTCCTTCCCTCCCTCCTTCCTTCCCTCCCTCCTTCCTTCCCTCCCTCCTTCCCTCCCTCCCTCCTTCACTCCTTCCCTCCCTCCCTCCTTCACTCCTTCCCTCCTTCACTCCTTCCCTCCCACCTTCACTCCTTCCCTCCCACCTTCACTCCTTCCTCCCTCCCTCCCTCCTTTCCTCCCCTCCCTCCTCCACTCCTTCCCTCGCACCCTCCTCCACTCCTTCCCTCCCTCCCCCACTCCTTCCCTCCTTCACTCCTTCCCTCCCTCCCCCACTCCTTCCCTCCTTCACTCCTTCCCTCCTTCACTCCTTCCCTCCTTCCCTTCCTCCCTCCCTCCTCCACTCCTTCCCTCCCTCCCTCCTCCTCCACTCCATTCCCTCCCTCCCTCCCTCCTTCCACTCCTTCCCTCCCTCCCTCCTCCCCTCCTTCACTCCTTCCCTCCCTCCCTCCTTCACTCCTTCCCTCCCTCCCTCCTTCACTCCTTCCCTCCCTCCCCCACTCCTTCCCTCCTTCACTCCTTCCCTCCTTCCTTTCCTTCACTCCTTCCCTCCTTCCCTTCCTCCCTCCTCCTCCACTCCTTCCCTCCCTCCCTCCTCCACTCCTTCCCTCCCTCCCTCCCTCCTCCACTCCTTCCCTCCCTCCCTCCTCCACTCCTTCCCTCCCTCCCTCCTTCACTCCTTCCCTCCCCTCTCCCCTCCTTCACTCCTTCCCTCCCTCCTTCACTCCTTCCCTCCCTCCCTCCTTCACTCCTTCCCTCCCTCCCTCCTTCACTCCTTCCCTCCCTCCCTCCTTCACTCCTTCCCTCCCTCCCTCCTTCACTCCTTCCCTCCCTCCCTCCCTCCTTCACTCTTCCCTCCCTCCCCCCTCCTTCACTCCTTCCCTCCTCCATTCCTTCTCTTCGTTCCTTTATTTTCGTTGTACAGTCACGGAACTCTAGGAGATTCGTGTCGGGTGTATGTGCGTGTTTGTCAGTTACTGTTTGTACGTGTCTTCAAGAATGTGTGTAAATGTGTGTGTGCGCGCGTGCGTGTGTGTGTAAATGTGTGTGTGTGTAAATGTGTGTGTGTAAATGTGTACTCACCTAGTTCTCACCTAGTTGAGGTTGCGGGGGTCGAGTCCGAGCTCCTGGCCCCGCCTCTTCACTGATCGCTACTAGGTCACTCTCCCCGAGCCGTGAGCTTTATCATACCTCTGCTTAAAGCTATGTATGGATCCTGCCTCCACTACATCGCTTCCCAAACTATTCCACTTACTGACTACTCTGTGGCTGAAGAAATACTTCCTAACATCCCTGTGATTCATCTGTGTCTTCAGCTTCCAACTGTGTCCCCTTGTTACTGTGTCCAATCTCTGGAACATCCTGTCTTTGTCCACCTTGTCAATTCCCCTCAGTATTTTGTATGTCGTTACCATGTCCCCCCTATCTCTCCTGTCCTCCAGTGTCGTCAGGTTGATTTCCCTTAACCTCTCCTCGTAGGACATACCTTCTTAGCTCTGGGACTAGTCTTGTTGCAAACTTTGCACTTTCTCTAGTTTCTTTACGTGCTTGGCTAGGTGTGGGTTCCAAACTGGTGCCGCATACTCCAATATGGGCCTAACGTATACGGTGTACAGGGTCCTGAACGATTCCTTATTAAGATGTCGGAATGCTGTTCTGAGGTTTGCTAGGCGCCCATATGCTGCAGCAGTTATTGTGGTTGATGTGCGCTTCAGGAGATGTGCCTGGTGTTATACTCACCCCAAGATCTTTTTCCTTGAGTGAGGTTTGTAGTCTCTGACCCCCTAGACTGTACTCCGTCTGCGGCCTTCTTTGCCCTTCCCCAATCTTCATGACTTTGCACTTGGTGGGATTGAACTCCAGGAGCCAATTGCTGGACCAGGTCTGCAGCCTGTCCAGATCCCTTTGTAGTTTCTGCCTGGTCTTCGATCGAGTGTATTCTTCTCATCAACTTCACGTCATCTGCAAACAGGGACACCTCAGAGTCTATTCCTTCCGTCATGTCGTTCACAAATACCAGAAACAGCACTGGTCCTAGGACTGACCCCTGCGGGACCCCGCTGGTCACAGGTGCCCACTCTGACACCTCGCCACGTACCATGACTCGCTGCTGTCTTCCTGACAAGTATTCCCTGATCCATTGTAGTGCCTTCCCTGTTATCCCTGCTTGGTCCTCCAGTTTTTGCACCAATCTCTTGTGTGGAACTGTGTCAAACGCCTTCTTGCAGTCCAAGAAAATGCAATCCACCCACCCCTCTCTCTCTTGTCTTACTGCTGTCACCATGTCATAGAACTCCAGTGGGGTTTGTGACACAGGATTTCCCGCCCCTGAAACCATGCTGGCTGCTGTTGATGAGATCATTCCTTTCTAGGTGTTCCACCACTCTTCTGATAATCTTCTCCATGATTTTGCATACTATACATGTCAGTGACACCTGGTCTTTTAGTTTAATGCTTCATGTCTGTCTCCTTTTTTAAAGATTGGACTACATTTGCTGCTTCCATGCCTCAGGCAATCTCCCTGTTTCGATAGATGTATTGAATATTGTTGTTAGGGGTACACATAGTGCCTCTGCTCCCTCTCTCAATACCCATGGGGAGTTATTTTGGCCCCTTTGCCTTTGAGGTATCTAGCTCACTCAGAAGCCTCTTCCCCTTCTTCCTCGGTTGTGTGCACTGTGTCCAGCACTTGGTGGTGTGCCCCACCTCTCCGTCTTTCTGGAGTCCCTTCTGTCTCCTCTGTGAACACTTCTTTGAATCTCTTGTTGAGTTCTTCACTTTCCTTCACGGTCATTTCCTGTTGTCTCTCCTCCTTCCTTCCTTAGCCTGATTACCTGGTCCTTGACTGTTGTTTTCCTCCTGATGTGGCTGTACAACAGTTTCGGGTCAGATTTGGCTTTCGCTGCTATGTCATTTTCATATTGTCTTTGGGCCTCCCTTCTTATCTGTGCATATTCGTTTCTGGCTCTACGACTGTTCTCCTTATTCTCCTGGGTCCTTAGCCTTCTATATTTCTTCCATTCCCTAGCACACTTGGTTTTTGCCTCCCTGCACCTTTGGGTAAACCATGGGCTCATCCTGGTTTTTTCATTACTCCTGTTACCCTTGGGTACAAACCTCTCCTCAGCCTCCCTGCATTTTGTTGCTACATATTCCATCATCTCATTAACTGGCTTCCCTGCCAGTTCTCTGTCCCACTGAACCCCGTTCAGGTAGTTCCTCATTCCTGTGTAGTCCCCTTTCTTGTAGTTTGGCTTCATTCGTCCTGGCCTTCCTGCTTCTCCCTCCACTTGTAGCTCTACTGTGTATTCGAAGCTTAAAACCACATGGTCACGGGCCCCCAAGGGGGTCTTTCATATGTGATGTCCTCGATATCTGCACTACTGAAGGTGAATACTAAGTCCAGCCTTGCTGGTTCATCCTCTCCTCTCTCTTTGTAGTGTCCCTTACGTGTTGGTACATGAAGTTTCCAGTCCCAAACCTGCATCATCTTAGCCCTCCATGTATCTTGGCCCCATGTGGGTCCAAGTTCTCCCAATCGATCTCCTTGTGGTTAAAGTCACCCATGATCAGGAGCTTTGCCCTGCATGCATGAGCTCTTCTGGCCACTCTAGCCAGTTTTGTCAACCATTCGCTCTATTGCTCTCGTCTTTACTCTTGCCTTGGCCTCCTGCTGTTCTGTGTGGGTTATACATCACTGCTATTACCCCCTTGGGACCTCCAGAGTGAAGTGTTCCCCCTATGTAATCACTTTCTTCTCCGCTATCTCCTCTCTCCAGCTCATCAAAATTCCAGCGATTTTTGATCAGCAACGCCACTCCTCCACCCCCCCCCTGTTCCCTCTGTCTTTCCTCAGGATTTGGTACCCGTTGGAAAGATGGCGTCTGTTATCATACCTGAAGCTGGTTTCTGTAAGAGCTATGATGTCCGGTGATGCTTCTTTGACTCTTTCGTGCCACTCCTCCCACTTATTTGTTATTCCATCAGCGTTTGTGTACCATACCTTCAGTTTCCTTTCCAACACTGTGGTTTGGGGGGCCTGTGGGGGTGGGGGACCTGGTGGCATACTGTGGGATTCTATAGCTCGATGTTGGGTGGAGGCTGTGGGTATGGATTGTAGGTGTGTTGGGATGGTGTGATAGGTTGTATGGTTCTGAGAGTAGTTTTGTGTGTGCTGGGCCCTTGCTGTTCTGTCCTGCTCGACTGACCCCTGCTGATTCCTCCTTGTCTCTTTTCCTAGCTCCTTTCGTTTTTTTGTCCTCTCCCTCAGCGCTGTCGTTCTGATTTTGTTCTGTCTCTGTTAGAACACCCTCTTGTACTCTTCCGAGTATTTCAATCGTGGTTTCTCTTGGAGGATCCTGTTTCCGCACTGTTTCCGTCCTGAGAATCAGCTTGATTGGTCGGTTTCTCCCCTTCGAGTACCCCCCTATTCTCTGAAAATTTACAATCTCGTCCATCTCTTCACCTATTTTCCGTGATGATTTTCCCCAATCTCCTTTCCTTCTTCCCGCTTCCTTTCAGTGTGTGTCCTTTCCTCTCTCTCCTGAAGCCCATGGATAAACACTGATTTTGCCCTTTCTTCCTCCCATTGCCTCACCCTCTGTGGGCTCTGGATCCTGCCTGTATGTGGTCAGTTTTCTCCTTGATTTTTCCAGTGGCCCTTGATAGCCTTGTTGTGCCTCAGCATTCGACCTATCACCCTCTCCATCTGCAACCCGTGATCTTCCCTTTCACTCCCCTTGGTCCTCCTTTGGGAGATTGTGTGACCTTAGCATAATTCATAATTCCTTCCTTCCTGTTCAGCCTCGCAGCTTCATATGTGTGTCTTCTCTGGTCACTGCCCCTGTAACTCGCTCCAGCCTATTTATCTCAACTTCTAGGACCCTTATCTTGGCTACTGCAGTTTCGACTTGTGCCTCCCAATTCTTTGTTTCCTGCTCCAACCTCCTTTCCAATTTCACAGAGAGCTTTTTTTTCTCCATTTTTTCAGAAAGCTCTCCTAATTTTTCTCCCACTCTTGTTCCATCCTTTTCCACTGCTCCTCCATCCACTCCTCCCTACCCGAACCATTCTCATCTGATCCTTGGTTCCTGCGATGTAAATGTGTGTAAATGTGTGTGTGTGTGTGTGTGTGTGTGTGTGTGTGTGTGTGTGTGTGTGTGTGTGTGTGTTGTGTGTGTGTGTGTGTGTGTGTGTGTAAATGTGTGTGTGCAAATGTGTGTGCGTGCAAATGTGTGTGCGTACGTATAGAGTCACCTAGTTGTATTTGCAAGGGGGTTCGAGATTTAGCTCCTGTACCCGCCTCATAGCCATTTAATCGGCATCACTGACTTCTGGCCTCTTGAGCACTGTCATACCTACTCTTAAACGGTGTACTGAGTTTGCCTCCACCGTTGCCCCATTCAACTCATTCCACTTTCAACCAGCCTGAAACTAAAAAAAAATACTTTTCCCGATTTT
>NC_069458.1:34147158-34169224 GCF_026875155.1 Cherax quadricarinatus | reverse complement strand
ATTACAACCTTTTGGGACAATTCAAAGTTAAAAAATGGGCCTTTAGTAAAATGGAGTAGATAATGATGAGATGACAAGTTACATCTCAGTGATTCCAATAAAACTTGAAGACGGAACCCCTGTTATTGGGTTCCCGGATTGTAAATGATTTCTGGGACGGGAAAAATAGTTTCGAGGGTTTTAAGCCAAATCGGAAAATTTCCCTTTAAAAAAAAAAGAAAAAGCCGGGGGGTTTCTTTTTCTTTTTTTCCTATAACAATTTTCAAAAAAACAATAAGAACCTTTGTTTTCCCAAAGGGGCATTTTTCAACGCATAGGCAAACATGATTGGATCATGAGTAAAATTATGTATTGGTGTTTAAATTTTCTAAAAAGACAATCTCGAATACAAGCATGGTAAATAAATGGAAAGGTAAGTTGGGTACCCCCCTCTTAATCTAAAAAAAAAACCCAATTGGAACAGTACAGAATGGGTACTACGGGAAGGAAAAGTTTGGCAATTCCCCCCTTCAAATCTTTTTTATTATGAGAAATCCTTATCCCCTTGGGTATTGGGGGTGGAAAAATATCGAAATTTTGGGAGCAAAGGTATTGAAATACCAATTATTAGCAAGGTGTTTTACCGAACGGAAAAAAACTTGGATTTTTCTAATAGGGCAAAACTTGCCTTAAATAAATAGGTAATTTAATTTGGATAGAAGGGTTTGTGTTCTAGTTCCGACTAACCTGGTTTTATACATGCTAAAAAACAGGAAAGGGGATTAGTCCTACCATTTTTTAGTGTCCCAAAGGGGTTCGAATTGAACCTTCAATATGGATTAATTCCCTTAAATATAAAATAGCGGGTAAGATCCCCAAGGGACAAAGAGTTGAATAACTTTAGCCCAATTCCTTTACCCTTTCTTTTTGACTTTCATAAAGAATTTTTACCTTATTAAAACTTTTCCTAATTTTGGTTCAGGCCCTTAAAAACAATGATCTATTTAAACATGCTAGGGCATTAAACAGCTGAGAAAAAAAAAACCACGGGGTTTCTTGACTTGTAAGCTTTGTACGTTTCCAAGACTTGTATAAAAGTAATATTTAAAGGGTCCCCCCTTTTTCAGTTACCCCAAGAACAAAACCAATTTGGGGCGCCCTTTGGGGAGGAAATCTTTCCCCATTTCAGGGTGTCCCCCGGGAATTCCTTGGTTTTTTTTTATCATATGCCTTAAAGCTTCAATTACAACCAATATTGAATAATTAGTTTTTCAGAGGTCAAATAGAAAATGGTTTTCGAATTTAAAAAATTTTTTTGGAGAGGATAAAAAACTTTCCATTTCAAAATATTCTTGGTTTGGTGTAAGGGTTGGGGGGGTCTTAACATATGTGGAAATTTCACAACCCGAGGAAATTTCTTAGGTGACTTTTGGGGGGTTGTATACGGGGGGGAAAATTTTTGATGAGCGGGAGGTGTGACCGGAGAACTAAAGAGTTAGTGGTGGATTGGCTTTGGGGTAGGTTAAAGGGGTTTTAAAAGGGTTTGGAATGTAACCTTGCCCCGGGGTAGGGGTTTGGAATTTAAATTTCCCTTGTTTAAGTAAAATGGGGGGTTGGGGTGGGAGGGTAATCCCTTTTAAGGACAAAAGGATATTCAAGAACTCCAGTGGGGGGTTTTTTACACTGTTCTGGGGTTCGGGAGGTCGGGTGAGAAAAAAGGGTTGGTTGATGACTAATGTAAGACGTGGTGGTTTGGCCTTTTTTTCGTTGGGTTTTAGACCCAAAGGACTCTAAATGTGAAAAAAGGGGGGTTCATCGGGGTGGGGGGGAGAGGGGGTTGGGGGTGGGGGAGGTAAGGGGGTTGTACTTTAATGGGGGGGTGGAAAGGGATTTTATTTGATTTTGTTGAGGATATTTTTGGGTTTTCGTTACGGGTTTTTGGGATGTTAAAAGAGACGGTCCGGGGGGTCCCGGGGGCCTGGTGAGGGTAGGTAGCGCCCGGAGGTTCTGCGGGGTTTGTACCGTAAAATTCCCCATAAAAAATTGGGGGTTATAGGGGAATTTTTCTTTTAACCCTTAATTTTAACACTGGGGGTTAAGGGACTTAGGGGGTTTAGGTTTGCCATGGGAATTGGGGTCAAAATCGGTATTGAGTAGGAGGGGTTTGGGGGAGTGAAGCAATTGCCTGTGTTTTTGGAGAAAAGGGGGAAAACTGCTTTTCATGTGGCATTTTTTTTTGTGATTTTTGGGGGTGGTGAGATCTTTGGTTTGGGGAAAGGGGTTTTTTTCATTCGGGATGGGGGGGGAAGTATTTAAACCCCTTTGGGGCTTTAACGTTAGAGTGAGCGGGGTTCCGGGGGAAAGGTTTGGGCAGGCTCTCATGCCCTGTGGTAGCTGATTTCTTGAAATTTTTTCTTGGGGTATGAGGGACGAAAGGGGGAGTGATTAGGAAAAAAGGCAAGAGCGTGGGTATTATAGGATAGCTTGTGGAAAAAAATTTAAAGGGGGGGGGGGGAAGGAAGTGGGGAACCATTTTTTCCTGGGGGCTTTTGTCCCTCATGTGAAACGTTTTTACCCCAAACTGGATTCGGGGTAAAGCTGCTGGAGGCTGCTCTCGTCGGCTGGGGTTTAAAAAAAAGGTGTGTTTGGTTATTTTTAGTTTGTGTAAGCGTTCTTTTAATTGGGTATGTGGGGTGACTGTACCCCAAGTGGTTTTGTAGGGTTTTAATGCCCGTTTGGTGGGGTCACGGGTATGTTTTTGCAGAGCAAAGTGCAAGAGTCTGTGTTACTTTTTTGTTTTTTGATGACCCCTCGGGGTTTTTTTGGCCTTTGGGGAAACCTCTGGAGGGTTTTGCTCCTCACGGGCCTTTTGTTCTGTCCTGTGTTTTTATTGATTAAAATGGCGGCAGACGGGAAAAATTACCCCTCTCTTGGGGGCCCCTTTGTTTTGTTGTTTTGGCCGGGTGGATTTGGGGTTAACTGTCTTGTTTTTTGGGTTTTAAAAAAACACAGTTTTTGTTATTTTTTTTTTTAAGGGCGAACCCAAAGGTTTATTTGTCTTTGTGTTGTGGGGTGACAAGGACACTACTTCCGATATTTTGGTGAAAAGGTTCTTAGGGTGGTGGTGGTGTTGGGCATAACCTTTTTAGTGTACCGATACCGGTAAAACGGGGGAAATAGGGGTTGTATTAGCTATTTTAAAGGGGGGCTGGACGTTCATTAGTTTTTGGTGGGGGCCGTTTATATGTTGTTGAGAGTGTAGTGTGAAATATTTTAATTCCTGCTTAATTTCTGGTTCTATGTAGGGGGTTCGCCCTTTTTGAATATTGGGGGGGTTTTCATGTTTTTGTATTACTCATTGGGTTCAAATAACCTTTTAGGCCGGAGGGTTTTTTAAAACCTTTTTGGGTTTGGGCCCCCTTTTTTGGTTTTCTGTTTTGTTAGCTTCTTCAAAATTTCTGTTAAAAATGATTTAGCACGGTTAAAAAAATGCTGTTTCCCCCCGGGTTATTGTTGTATAAAAGAACCACGAGTTCATCCCGGGAATTACTTTTGGTTTTCTATTACAAAAACACATTTTTAAACCAATACCCTGTACTAGAGGGTATGTTCATATTTGTGTTTTTATAGTTTTTTTGGGCATTTGTTAGGGTCATTATACTTTACTTTTAAATAATTTGTGGCATATATTTTTGGGGTGTGACAGTTGTTGCAATGGCTTTAGTCTTTGTGTTACTACCCTTATATAGAAAACCTTGGGGTTGCTGTGCAATTTGATTTGTTTTTGTTGATAATAGTTTTTGACAAGGTACCCCTAAAAAATGAAAAACCCCAGGGAAAATTTTTTCCCTTTTTGGTAGGTTTAATTGCCCCAAAATTTTGTGGGGTTTACCTCTCAATGATGTAACGCCCTAGTGAGTTTTTGTCTTTTGCGTTTTTAACTGTTGGTTCATGGATGTTTTATAGAAACTTGTTTCGAAAGAAAAACCCTGGTGTTTGTAGTGAATCATTTTCCCTTCTTATTCTTTTATTATTATTAATTATTATTATTTTTAATTTTTTTTTATGATTTTTTATTATTAATTTTATTATTATTTTTTTTATTTTTTATTATTTAATTGGAAAATTTTTGTATTTTTGGAAAGGGTTTTTTTAAAATATAATAAAAAAAATACAGTTTCCTAAGAAAATAAACTAAGGTCAGGTCTTCGTCTCTCAGCCTTGAGTAGGGAGGCGTGTGCTTTTGGCCAAACCCCCTGGTTTGACTGGGGGGCATTTAATTATTTTAAAACATGGCGGGGGGCTTGCCCGCCGGGGGAGTCAATACAGTCTGTATTGTTTTAACCAGTGGAGTATCACGGGGCCCCGTTATGGAGTATTTCCCAACCGGAAATTTAAAAAGGGGGACACCTACGGCGTAGTTCGGGAAGGTTTTTTTGGGGAAAATTGCCTTGAATGGAACGAAGGGATATTTTTTAAAAATTAAATTTCGACGGAAATGTATGGACAGGGGTTTAAAACAAGTTTCGGGAAGGGGCCCAAATACCTGTGAATCATGCGTCAGGTGATTGCATGATGTATCAATTTTATTCCCTTGGGTGAAGATCGGAATGTCCCATTTGTGGCGGATGAAATCGGGACAAAAGGTTTCCCAGAGTAAATTGGGAGGGTACACAGGGTTTTACTCCCGGGGAAGTGGTCAGCGGGTTACTTATAGGGGATACCGGGGGAAACTACTCTGAAAAGTGATGATACACATCCTATACCGTTTTAAGTGGTGAGGGAAAGGGAATTTCCAAAAACCCCAGGTATTTGTGACATACGCAGGGCAACGAAAACCCCTTGTCTTTGTGTGGGGGGGGGAGGAAAACCCTGGGCAGCGCAATTGGTAGAGGACTTGGAGACAACGACCTGCAAAAAACGTGGGAAACGTAGAGGGGGGAAAGAGGGGAGCAAGAACACCCTTTTTTTCGACACTGACTCCGCGGAGTCGTCATGGATTTGAGGAGGTTGAAAGGGCCCCAAGAAGGGGGGCAGGGTTTACGGTGGGGGGGGACCCCCCTTTCCCTTTGGGACGTGGTTCAGGCATTGGAGGAAAATTCATCGCAAAAGTGAATGAAAGCAAGGATAAGAAATTCCAAACCGTTTGTGGATATTTCGGGCAGGGGGGGGGGGCCCGTTTCAGGAAGAAGGCACATCCTGGATTTTGGGGAAACTATTATGGAGGACGGGGGGGGCGAAGGTATTTTCGTCCAAAGGGTGTGCCCAAGGTTTGTCTTGTCGGTAAATACGGTGGGGGTTAAAGGTTTTTTTTCCGGGGTTTATAAACTTGAGACGAGATCCCAGGCCCGCGGTACGACCGAAAGCGCGCAGCAGGGGTTTTAAAAGTTTCAGATGAAGTGCTTACCCCCGCACAACTTTTGGGGAAAAAAACATGGGCGGATGTCACGCGGGGGGTTTCCCAAAAGACACTCAGGACGGGGAAATCGAGTAAGAGTGAAAAAAAAAGGGGGGGGGGGGGGATAAGAGTGAAATGGGGCGTTTCGGGGAAAAAAAAAGGGTTTGTGTCAAGAGGGAAACCCCTTTGTCGGTTTTAATTGCTTGACATTGAACTTTCAAGGGGTTTTGGGGTTTCGCAGAGAAAGTGTGAGGGGGTTTTAGGGAGTTTTTGGAGCGTCATGGTTTTGGGCGTTGGGGTTCTTGCAGGAGCAAAAATTATAGACTTTGGTTTAAGGTTAAAGGGTTGGAAGGGGATATAAGGTGTAGGGTTGGGAAACATCGGCCCGATTGAAAGGCGGTGTGGCTATTTGGTAAAAGGAAAACTACCCCTTTTGGTTGTCGGGCATTGTAAAATGGGGGGGGGGGGGAGGGTGATAGTGGGGAAAGGGATTAGGGGGTCAGGTACAGAACTTTGGTGGGGTGGGTTTTGGCCGGCAGGGGAGACAACGCGTTAAGAATAAATTTGTGGGGGACGTTTTTGGTTTACTATTTGCGTGGTTTGCCGGGGGTTACCGGTTAGGAGGTGATTGGAACTGTGTGAAAAGGGGCTTTAAGGTTTTTGGAACCGAGGGGGGGGGGGCTTGTATGGGAACATTGGGAGAATTGTTATCAGGGGGGGTTTAAATTTTTGATATCTTTTGGGGGGGGGATTTTAGAGCAAAACCATTTATTAGGCTTTGGTTTTGCTGCTGGGCTCGTTTTGGTTTGTACGTCCCCAAAAGGGGTAAAAATCCCAAGGGGGGGGTGTTGGATTTTGGTTTTTTTTGATCATAGGGGTTTTTTATGGTGGATTTGGGTTTTGGGAGGGGTTCCCACGAAGGGGTAGGGGGTTTTGGGGAATTAAATTAAAGTTGCTGAAAGAAGAAAATATAGACAGTCATTTAAAACATTTTTTGGAAAGGGGGTTTGGGGGAAGAACCCCGGGGAAATTGGGTGATCTGGGTTAGGGGTTTGGGACTCGGTGGCGAAATCAGGTAAAAAGGTTTTTTAAATAAAAACAAAATGGGAGGGGAATATAATAGGTTAAAGTAGGGGTTTTCAATCAAAATCTTGAGGGGCATTTTAGGGCTTCCCTACGAACGAGGGAGGGTTAGTTCCCCGGTGGGGAATATTGGGGGTTTAAGGGGGCTTTGGGGATTTGCAAAATGAAAGATTTGTTTGGTGCACGCTTTTTTGGGGGGGTTGGAGGAGGTGTTATGGGGGGATAGGCCTTCGGCGTTGTTTTTGAGGGGACGGGCTTTTTTTAAAGAGGAAAAGGGGCGACGGAGTTTTGGATGGGTTTAAAACTGTTAAATTGTGGGGATGGGGGGGTTATAGGGGGGGGGAAAGGTATTGGGGTTGGGGGGACTGAAGGTATGAGTGGATTCTTGATGTAGGGGTTTGGGTTTCATATGCAAAACCCAAGGGGGGTATACAAAGTGAGCTTTAAGGGAAATGGGGGGTTTTAAGTGAAATGCGAGCTTGATGGTGGGAATGGGGGGAAAATTTTGGAAGGGACAAAATTAGGGAAAGGGGGAAATTTGGCAAGCTATAGCGGGGTGCAATTTTAAAGGGTTAAGGCACCGGGTGTAAAATTTTTTCCCAAATGTTTTTTATGTTAAAAATTTGGGAAGTATTGAGGAATTTTTAGTCAATTGTTCAATGTAATGAAGGAAGATGGGGCAAGGGTGAGCAGAAAAAAGGACTGTTGTTGTTGTATTGGGTCCCGGGAAGGGGTTTGGACAGAAAATGGTAGAAGATTACCGTGCAATACCCGTTTTTATGTGCGGGGGATTATAAGTTATTTGCAAGGGGTATTGGGGAAACAGAATCAAACAGGTTTTAGGTAAAGAATTGAAAGGAGGACAAAAATGGCAAAACCGGGTAGACAATGTATGAAGGGCTTTGGAGTTATTGGAGTTTTATAGAGCATGGGGGAAGGGGGGGGAGGGGGTGTTTTTTGGCTGGGATTGGAGGTTTGTTATGAAGCCGTAAAAAGGGATGCTTATGGAGTTTTATGCTTTGGGTTTGGGGTTTTTCGGGGGGAAAAATTTGGTTTCTTGGGCAAAAACTTTTTTACTGTGTCAGAAAAGAAAAATTTAAAGGTTAATGGACGACTGGGTTGGGGGTTTTTTTTGGGCTAAAGAGGGGAAAGGGGGGTTTGCGACAGGGATGCCCCCTTTTTCCCGCAAATTTTTTTTTTTGCATGTCTTCGGAAACCCTTTTTTATGGGGCCGTTAGGGGGGAAAATGGCGAGACCCGGGGGTTGGTTTTCCCAGGGAAAAGGGGAAGGGGTAAAGGGGGTTAGGTGGATGTAGGACGTCTTGGTGGGGGAAATTTTGGGGAAATTTACTTTAAGGTGGGGAAGGGTGAAAAGAGTTTTGGTGAGGTACGGGGGAAAAAATGTTTTTTTTGAGTAAATTTCCAAGTTTTTGGGATCTAGGGGATAGTGTACTTTAATTTGTGAGATGTTGAGGGTGGGGGGGCGTTGGAGATAAATTTTTTGATATGTGGGTTTATTTGTACATGGGGAAATGATAGGGATGCCAAAAAGGCAAATTCGAGGCGCACCGGGGTTTTGGATTTTTTAAAAAATTTTGGGGGGTTTTGGGAGGGCAAAGCAATTAACGTTCCCATAAAAGGGTTATAGTAACGAATGCCCTTTTTGTATAGCAAGTTAGGGCAGTGGTGGCAAAAAACCCGTTACGAGGGGGTGTGGTGAAGGGTTTTGCAACGCGAGTATTCAGATTTATAGGGGGAAAATGGGGGTTGTGACTGGCAAAGTAGGGGGTTTTGTCCTTCCCGTTAGCCAGGGGGGGCGGGGGCTTTCCCTCTTGAAAAAAACGTATTTTGATTGTGTTTTAAAAAGGGGGGTTTTGTGAGGGGGGGGTTGAGGGGGGGGGGTTTTGAAAAGATTTGCGCAGATATCCCAACCCGGTGGTGGAGGGGTAGGGATTTAATGTTTGGGGAGGCTATGTTGCGATTTTTTCCCTGAGGGTTTAAAGGGGACCCGGAAACAGAAAAAATTTGAAGGTTCTTGAGGGGGTTTGGGGGGTGGGTCTGGGGTGGCGGCAGTTGAGGGGGCATATTTTTGGTATCTGGGGTTTTTGTATGGAAATGTTTTTAAACAAACGTGTAAAACCAAGTGCCCAGGGGGGTTATTTTTGGGTTTTTTAAACGGGGGTTTTTTCCCGTCTGGGGTTTTTTTTTTAAAGGAGTTTAAAGGGGGAGGGTGGGGAGTGCCAAAGCTTTGGGGTTGCCCGGGAAACCATATTTACCCTGTGTCTTTTGAAATTGTTTAGAAGATTTGAGGGTCTGGTTTTTTAAGTATTGGGTTTAGGGGGTGGGGGGATTACGGGTGTTGTGGGTTTTTAATTTTAGTTAAAGGTGGGGGGAGTCAGCGGGGTGGTAAAATGCGGTTGGTATGTGGTCACTTTTTTATTTATATATTTTGGGGGCAATGAGGGGGTGGGAGCGAGGAAAGGAAAGGAGGTTAGGGGCCACGATGTATAAAAACAAAGTCCCCGCAATAGGGATCTTTATGGGGGAAAAAAAAGGGGGAGAAAAGCATTTATAAAGGGTTATCTTTAGATTCAGGTTAAAGGGAAATTTAAAAATTTTAAGTGTCAAGAAAGGGGTTTGCGGCGGGCTAGTTTCTTGAGTTGGCATGTGTATGGATGTTAGCGGTGGGGATGTTTGGTATAAATTTAAATAAGCTTCTTTTGTGATGTGTTTTTGGGTGGGGGTTATTTGTGTAAGATATTTTTTTTCCACATTTTTTTTCAAAAGGGTAATTAAATAAAATATGTAATAGTTTTTGTTGCCTACATTGTTTGAAAGTGGAGGGGTAAAATTCACAGTATTTGTGTGTTTAAAAGGTTTGAGGGACACAAGGAAAGGTTCAAAGGGTATTTTTGGGTTTTTTTTTTGCCCCCAAAATTGTGTTATACAAAGTTTAAAATTTGGGGTGTAGTTGTTTGTGGGTTTATAGGAAATTAAACATGCTTGTTGTATTTTTCCCTTTTCGAACTTTTTTTTAAAATTTGTCATTTCAATGTCTTTGATAGTATTATGCAATTTTTATTGTTCTTTGCCTTTTGGAAGGGGTTTTTTTTTTTTTTTTTTGGGTTTTATTTTATGTTCAAAGGGTTTTTGTATTTAATTGTACTTTAGACGGGTCACACCCTGAAAAAGGGTTTTTCATGCTATGTTTTTTAAAACGTAATTTTTTGGCGTAGGGTATACAGATATATTGGGACAGTTTATAGACGCATTCCTTTTGGGTCTGAGATTTTTGTAAACGGGATTTTTTGGGAAAAACCTGTAATGAGTGGTTTTAAGCTGTTTTCTTTTTTATTTTTTATTTGTATTTTGGAAATTTTGGATAAGATGTAGATTTTTCTAGTAGGATTATGATGTTAGAGACCCATACTTTTTCCTTTTTTTTTTATTTTATGTTTTCTGAATTGGGTTTAATAAATAAAATAAAAAAAAAAAAAACTAAGGCCCGGGGAGAGAATTGAAATTTAGGAAAAGATAAATAAAAAAGGGAATGGGGGATAAATAAAGAAACTGAGAAAGGTAAAAACAGAGTTACAGTTAGAGAGGGAAGGGGGGATAAAGGAGAAAATAAAAAAATTAATTTTTAAATGAAGGGGCGAAAGGGCAGGATGAGCAGAAACATGAGCCCTTCACAATGTTTACCTTCCCAGTGTCTTGATGGTCAAAAACCACAAACCAAGTCTGGTGAGCAATCTTAAATCTGACAAAAAACAAAACCATTCAAAAAACTATAGGGGTAATGTGCGGGGGGGAAAAATTTTTTTCTTCCCGCCCAAAAACTGCTACAAATTATCTCACTTTAAACCAAAAAGACACAAATTTAATTAGTGTTTGGGTTTAAATTTATCTTTGGGTTAAAACTAGGGGTTTTAAAACTCAAACATTTACGGTTTTTACATTTTAAAGGCAAAAAAAAAAAAAAACTCGAAATTGGTGGCCCAAGGGGAAACAAAATCTGTTAAAAAGGTAGCGCGAAAATTCCCAGCAAAATTTTTTTTTATTGCTCGAGGAAATGTCGATAAGTAAGTTTACATGTACAAAAATTTTGGGACCATTTCAAATCTTTTTCGCCTTCACGAAAAATATTTTAAGTTCTTGACAAGGCCCCGGGGTCATTTTGGACAATGAAAGGAAATTTGTAAACTTTTTAAAACAATTTCCCTCATTTTTCAAATCAGGAAATACACAAAATTTCCCTTTAAAAAAAAAAATTATTTGGGAACGAACAGACGAAAAATTAAACTATGCACGATTGGGGTAACAAATGACTGGCTTCAGACAAATGGGGAAATTAAAAATTTAACGAATCCCGGGCCCGGAATAAAAATGTTTGCAAGGGTTTTAAGGAATAAAAAAAGAGGAACTTCGCATATCTTGGCAATTTTCCTTTTAAATTTACCCTTTAAAAAGGGCAGGTGACAGGGCCTTGGCACCCAAACTGTAGCCCAAAAAGCCTTACCCCCATATTGGGAAAATGTATGGAATAAATATTTCCCGAGGAAATTTCCCGTACCCAAATCTTGAAATTCAAAAAGGGTTTTAATTTAAATTCTCAGCTGTTTTTAAAAAGGGGGGCCGTTCCTGTTTTCCCAAAATTTTTAATAATTTTTTTACTAAGGGACGGAGGAGGTAGATCGGGGAAACTGGATATGATATTTTTATAGGGACTTCGAAAGGGCTCTCGATAGGTTCCATATCAGGGGCTATTGAGGAAATTTAAAGGCCCACGGAATAGGGGGGAAAATATTTTCCGGGGTAAAAGGCAGGGTTTTGAAAAATAGGGGAGCAGAAAGTTTGCAAAAAAAAGGGGGAAAATCAGAATGGGGGCACTTCCCCAAGGGTGTTCCTCAGGGGTCATTTTTGGGCCCGTTGTTGCTCCCAATTTACATAAAAAAAAAAATATGGAAAATAAAGCCAAAATTTGCTGAAGGGAAAAAAAAGGCCAAACCAAATTTATTCTAAAGAGGGCATTTTAAACACTCCTTTATGATTTGAATAGGCTGATTTCAGTGGCGGAAAGTGGGAGATGCAAAAAATTTTTTTTTTAAAAAAGACAAATGGGAAAGTTCTAAATGTTAGACAGGAAAATAACCATGGCCCCCATATAAACTAAATAAGTAAAAATTTTTAATATTAAATGTTTTCGAGAAAGATTTTGAGTTTTGGTTAGCGGTAATCCCGAAACCCTGACAATAGGCATATGTGTTCGCAATTAAAGCCCGGGAAAAAAATGGTAAAAAATACCGACACAATGGAAAAAATAAACACAAATGCATTTTAATGTGAAACCTTTATTTACCCGTTTTTTACCCACACAGTGGGCTTTCTCAAATCCACCCCGGCCCTGGGGTTGGAAAGGGACGGGTATTTATAGTTTAGGGAAAGATAAATTAGACTGTCCCTTCTTTTGAACCATTCACCCCAAAAAAGTCCCAAAAGTTGAGGTCAGGTGAAGAAAAGCTGCATCTGAATCCAAACCCGGGGGGGGTTAAGAGTCTTGGGTAGCTTGGCAGGGGGATTGGGGCAAGGTAGACCCTTTTGCCCGTGTTTTAAGTTTTTTTGTGGGAAGGCGAAATGGTTCCCCGCTAAGTTATAGGGAAACCATTGTTCTGGGTTTAAATTGTTGGTTTTAGAGATAATCGATGATTCCAGATTTTTTCTGTATTGAGTGTTGTCTTCGTGGCAAAAAGGGGCTTGATTTCTGTAGTTTTAAATTTAAAAGGATGTGTGAATTTCGATGCTGTACACAGGCTTCCTTGTATCGTCAGTCCCGTTGCATATTGGTGTTTTTGAAATTCGTGTTTTTGGGGGTCCCTTGATGTTTCGCCCCCAAAATAATTTGTTGCAGTCATTACAAGGGATTATGTTAACCCCGCAGAGGATGGAGGCTTGTTTCCCTTTTTACTACTTTGGGGATGTTTTCCCCCTTTATGGTCGTGGGTTTTGGGGTAGATACTTTGGGAAAGATTTTTGGCAAAAAGTTGGAAAAATGTTTTGGGAATGGAGTTGTTGGGGGGGGAAATAAGTTTCTTTCTCGGAAATGTTTTTCTTGGGTGGTTGAAAATGGTTTTAAAGCCCCCCGTCTGCAGTCTCTGAGAAGGGATAGGAAATGGAGTTTGGAAAAAACTTGGGTTTAATTAAAAGTGCATTTTTCCTTTAAGGAACTCATTGCTTGGGGAAATTTTAAGTTAAAGGGGGAAGAAGCCTATAAAACACACCCCCCCTTTGGGGTTTTTGGGGTTTGTGGTGAGAGTTTGAAGTGGAAAGAAACGTTTTGGTTTTGGGGGGGTTTTCGATAGACTTTTAAAAAGAAGTTCGGGGTTTAGCTTTGCAAGCGAACATCAAGGAAAGGAAGAGGTTGCGACTTCTTCTTAAGGTGAACTGGATTGAAGGTCGACCCGGTTGAGCTTTTCTTGGAGACTTGAAAAGTTGAAGGTTTAGGAGTTATGAGGAGAATGTCTTCAACTAACGGAGCCAGGGGACAGACGAAGGAAAGATGGTGGAGAAAAAGTTTTGGGTTTTTAGATGTTCCATGATAAGTTCGCTGACCGAATCCTTTGGGGTTTATATCAAGAGTATAAATAATAGAAACCTCAGGTTGTTTTTTCAAATCTATATATTTTTTTGGGTAGGCCCCTTTAGATTATGCGCACAGTTTTGGGTCATTGTATTTCAGAATGAATATACGGGAAATCCGGAAAAGTACGAAGGAGGGGTGAAAAAAGATGATGTCATGTACGAAATCTTCCCTATAGGGCGACTGAGGGCCCCGAATCTGCCCTTTTAGAAAGGGGTTTGAATTTGGGGGGAAATTCCCCCCCAAAAAATTTTTTAAAAGGGGATGTAAATAGCGTGGCCAAAAAAAATGTAGCCTAGACCCGGACTAGCGCAATGGGTTTAAAATTGGACAATTTTTGAATTTAAGGGAAGGGTATAAAAAAAAACAATTGTTTGGTAAAAAATTATGGATTTTTAAAAAAATCCCGTACCGCCCTTGAAGTAAACGTTGTTTTAGTTTCGGGAAAAAGGTTAAAATAAGTATATAAATGGGTGTAGTTGGGGCCTGACTTTCTTGTGCTACTAGGGTAGATCCCTTTCCCTTCCTTAAGTTTAATGACCTGAATGACTTTGGTTTAAGGGGTTTGGGTTTTTAAACCGGGAGTGGTATTGGGCCTGCCCCGCTTGGGCCAGTGGCCTCTGCAGTGTTTCCTTTTTTTTTTTATGTTCTTATTTTAAAACCGGAACAGTAGAAGCGTAAAAAAAAGAGATGATTTCAATTAGTCCATTTTTACCTGAAAAAAATTTTTTTGTGGTTTTTCTGTTTCCCACCTCGATAGATTTTCCCTTCCCTTAGTGGACAGACTTACGGCTTGGGGTTGTAACTCATTTTTAGTTTTGATTGACGAAACCCACGATCAGGCAGGGCGTATCGACATTAAAAATTTCTTAGAACTTAATACAAAAATAGGGGATACTCGGAGAAAGAAAAAAAACGGGAAAGTGCCTCAAGGAACAGCGTTGGGCTCCCTTTCAGTAAAAAACCCGGGGGAAGCACTGATTTCCATACAGGGGCGGTAAGCAGAGGGGGGAAAAAGAAAAAAAAACCGGGGAGTGAATTTCCCCCAATAATCCCAGCAAACAAAATTTCCCGCCAAACAAATTTTTTTTGCCTTGGGCAAGTGCAGGGAAAGGTATACCCGGTAAAACAGGTGGGGCATGCACCCTTTTAACTTTACAAAAAATGCAGGCCCCCCACATGACAATAGGAGGGGGCAACTCCTGTTCATGGGGAAACCCTTTTTTTCCACCCCCAAAAAATGTCATCGTCACTCCAGGAAAAAAAAGCACGACGTAAACCCCGTCAGGGCAATTTTATCTAAAGGGGACAAGAAGACATAGACCCGCCCAGGGTAAAGGGGGGCAAAGAGTGGAGCCCTAACCTCTCCCCGAGAAGGGTGTTTTTTAGTGCCAGGAAGGAAAAAAGACCGGGAAGAAAAATTTTTGTAATCTTTAAAAAACCCAAATGGAACATTCTGGGAAAAGGGGGCACGGAATTTACCTTTCCCCTCCGAACAACAGATATTATACCAGAAGTAAAACCCCCCTAAAATTTCCCTCATTATAAATGCTTTTCTTTTCCCAAAAAATATGGGGGAAAGCCGCCCAAAAGACAAAAATTCCTTTTCATCAAGGGACTGCTCAATGAATCAAAGCAATGTTTGGGAGCTTTCAAAAGAGACCCCCCATAAAGGAAACAATTTTTTCCCAAAGAATTATGGATCCCAGGTTATAAAATTTTTCAGATGTGACGGGCAAAAAAGGTTGGGACGTCACAGAGCGAAACATTTGGGGTTTAGAACCACTGTCCCGGAAAATTTTCCCCCCAAATCCTGCCCCAAAAATCTTGCCCAGTGTGGGATTTTATCTTGAGACACCTAAAATGGAGGAGTGTAGCAAATAATATTTTTGCAAAGATCCCCCGGAGGCGGGTCAGGAAAAAAAATTTACACTCACAAGGTTATTAAATTCCCGGGGGCCAAATTTACCTTAAACCAATCTGCAACTGAAACAATGCGGGCCTCACCTTTACTAACAAATGACGATCTGATGCGTAAATAACCGTATCAAAGACAATACACTCAGATTTACAACATAATAGAGGTTTCAGGGGGGCATGTATGCAAAGGAAATCCTTACCAGCAAAATGTGGTTTAGTCATGGGGTGGAATTTACAAAAATTTAACTTCAAAACAAAAAAAACAAACAATGGGGAAAAAGTTTAACCCTATCCTAAATTAAAAAAGCTGGGGAAAATATCCTAAACAACACGGTTTCCCAAACCCATGCCTAGAAAAAAAATTAAAATTTTAAGTCTGTCAAGCCACCCGTCCATTAAGAAAAAAAAGGAAACTGTTAAAAATAGAAAAATAGAGCGTCCCTATAAGACAAAGGCAAAAAAATCACAGAGTTTCGAGAGGGGCCAAAATATCTTTAAAATAAAAGGGGGGGGCACTGGTCAATAAAATAGCAAATATCAAACTTAAGCCCGAAGGAATTTTTAAAAGGCGCAAGAATCTCAGGAAAAACTAAAAGGGCCCTAAACGAAATTTAAAAAAAAACTTTCCCTTTTGCCCCAAAACTAAGGAAAAAAAAAAGCATTAAGGGATTGGGCCCCCTGCTTAGGCAGATGGGACATACACAGGTTTTAGCGAGCCGTTGCCCAGAGGAAAGGGGTTTAAAATTTTTAAAGAATTCTTTTTTAACAAGACTCAAAAACTGGTTATCTCAAAAAACTCTGATATTATCCTAAAATCAGAAGACTTTAAAAAAGGGAAAAAAATTTAAATTTCAAACCCATGCACCTCCCCAGGCCCAACTCATGGGAAATCCCTTTCTCATCAAAAACTGCAAGAAGTCCCGAAAAAACGTTTCCCCTTTACATTTTTTTGGAGAGGGAGCATGGACACAGGGGTCATCATACATTCACTGAAAACAACAACCCCCCCCCCCAACCCCCTTTTAAAGGGCCAGTAAACAATTGCAAAGGAAATAAGACCCATAGACTGGGCATACATTCATAAAGAAATATTTGAAAGGGTTTTTAAGAAGCAAATATCCCGCCAATTTGTTTCCCATCAATTACACAGCCCAGGGGGAATCCCAGATTAAATTTAGTCACCCCCCTGTCCCCACTATGGGACACTTTTTACAAAGGGCCTGGATGCTAAAAGAGGATAAACAAAAAGCAGATGTAGTATACACGACTTTGCAAAAGCCTTAGAAAAATGTTTACCACTGTAAAAACGCACAAAAAAGAAATGATAAAGGAATTTAAAGGGAAAATTGGTATTGGGGTCTGTAAAATTTCCCAACAAAAATTTAAAAAAAAGAGCAATAGTATGCAGAGGAAAGTCCGAGGGAAACTACAGTGGAAAAGCGGGGTTTTCCCCCAAAGGGCCCGTAAATCGCGCCCAACCTATTCCTATCCCCAAATCTGACAAAGACAGGGATGTAAGCCCCTTTTTTTCCCTTTTCTTCCTTTGTGGGTGACACCCGAATCGCCCTGACATCCTCCATCGAAGACAGCATAGGGCTCCAAACGGACATCAATTCAAAACAATTTTTATGACCCAAAACTTTGGTATGGTGGGGTTTAAAGGGAAAAAGGGTTTGGGGAAGGGAAAAAAATATTCACAAGGGTGGGGGGGAGAGTGAGGTTTTGGATATAAAAAGGGAATGGGCCCCAACCCCCTTTGGTGCAATGTAAAAAATGTATGTGAATAATAGAAAAATTTTTGAGGAGGGGTAATACTAACCCATCAACCAAAACTTCAAACAGGGCCCCCACAAAACCCAAAATGAACTTTTATTGAAGGGAAAATTTCCCAATACTTAGATTATGGTTTTAGATGAATGGTTTAAAGAACCGACAAAGTTGTTAAATTAGACCAAAGGGGCAAAATCTTGGGTTTTCTTTTATTGAGGAAAAAGTTTCGCCACACAGTGGGTTCCTCAGTCCATTTCAAAGGAAAAACTTTTAAAAACAGAAAGGGAATTTTTGGTAACCTCCCTTTAACCTTTAGTCGATTGGGCAACCATCAATCTTGAATAAAATACGGCTTATGGGGGGAGAAGAGCCCTTTTAAACCTTTTTGGCAGGAGAGGTGCAGCAGTCCCTAGGTGGTTTTACATTTTTCCATTGTTGAAATGGGCGTTTCTAATTTAACAACGTGTCGGTTCCCTTGGGAACCAAATTTATCACCCAAACCTTTTCAAAAGGGGGAAAAGGGGAAAAGGGGAATTTTTTGGCGCAACAGAAGAGGAGAGGTTAACCCTTTTGACCAATATGTTCACAAAAAAGAGAATTTTAAAAAAAGGGGTTTGAAAGGGTAAACGTGACTATGGAAAATTTGAGTTGCTAGTGAACAAAATAATCCAAAGGGGGTTTTTTCAAGGGAAAAGGGGGAAGGGGAAGGAAAAAGTAGGGGCCCTGAAAATTGGGGAAAGGGCACTGACGGGGTAACGAACTGGAAAAGTTTTTTCCTTAATTTTTAAAAACTATTTTTTGTCAGTTTTTTTTCACAGGAAGATGTAAATGAGATTTCCCGTAATTAAAAAATTTCTTAGTTCCTTATGAAATTTTAAAATTTCCTAAAAATTAAATGTCACGAGGGGCATGGGTTTTTAAAAAGATAGACAAAAATAAGCAAAAAAATCCCCGGGAAACCCCATGGTTGTTTTCCGGGGACTTTAAGAAAGCAAGATGGGGCTTTTGTCAGCAATTAACGAGTGTGAAAAATTAAAATGGTATAAAAAAACCCACAGGTTTTTTGGTAAGGGCACTTTTGCAACATTAGGAATCTTTATTTCGAAAAAAGTTTTCGCCCCCCCCAAAACGTAGGATTTTTTCAGTCGGTACAGAAAAAATTGATAGAAGCAGAAGATACTTTAAGACATGTAATCATCCATCACCCTTAAATTTTTTAGGTGGTCAGTCCCCCCAAACTGGAGAAAGCATTGTTCCATAGTAAGAAAAAAATAAGGAGATGAAGTGACAGGATGGAGCCTTTTAAAGCGCCAACAAGGGGAGACGTAGGGCACTAAAGGGTAAGAACTAGATGTTGGGGGGGTCAGGTCCCCCTCAAAACCAAACCCTTCTCCCCTAGTGGGGAAATTGTCGGGAAATTGATTTCTTTATCAAAATTTTCTTTTAAATGGAAAAGAAGAAACCTACTGTGTAGGCGAAAAAGTTTCGAAATAAAAATTCCTAACTGTTGCATTTTGGGTCTTTAAACCCAACCCAAATTTAAAGAGTTTGTTTAATGCGTCCATCCCTTTCCGGTTTTTGTGCAAGTTGTGGAAGATGGCTAATGTGGTTTTCCCAAATTCAAAACAGGGGGGTAAGCCCCTTCCTTAAAAATTTCCATCCAAAAAGCTGACATCTATAGTGGGCAAAATTACTCGGTCAATTTAGCTGCATTATTAGAAGTCACCCCTTTAAAAGCATAAATTGTTAAAAGAAATTTTAAATATGGAATTTACGAGAGGTCGTTCCTGCCTGACAAACTTGCTGACGTTCTTCAATAGGGAAAATTTGAGGCAGTTTACAGTGATAAGGAAAAATTAATATTATTTGGGTTTTTGGGAAAAGGGCCCTTTAATAGAGTAAACCCCACAGGAGACCTTGAAAAAATTTGGGAGCACATGGTATAGGAGGGTAAAGTTTTAGCTGGGGTAGAGGGATGGCTTACCAAAAGGAAAAACAGAGAGTTACCCTTAATGGAGTGAAAAATTTTGAATGGGAAAATTTGTCACTAAGGGGGCGTTTCAAAAGGATATTTTAGGGGGCCCTCCTTGTTCATAATTTTACATTAATGACCCTTTATAAGGGATTACGGGAAATGAAACATGAGAAAGTTTTCTTATGATAAAAGGGTAAGGGCCTATAAATTTACCTTTTGAGGAGGATAGCAATGAACTTTCCCGGAGGAATTTTTGGGCAAAAAATTAAGTCCTGGTCTGAAAAATGGCAGCGATTTCATCGACCTTGTTGAAAAAATGTGTTGGGCCCCTTTTTGTTTTTCTTTTCAAAAATCACCCCCTTTCAGAAAACTTTTGGGGCTACCCCCTTGGGGTTTTGCCACTCGTGGTCCCGGCGAACCCATACATGGAACATCTAGAACCCCAACGTTTCTCCACCATTATTCCTTCGTCTGTCACCTGGCTCCGTTATGTTGACGACATTCTCCTCATAACTCCTAAACGCTTCAACGTTCAAGCTCTCCAAGACAAGCTCAACCAGGTCGAGCCTTCAATCCAGTTCACACTTGAAGAAGAAGTCGACAACACTCTTCCGTTCCTTGATGTCCTGCTCTGCAAAGCTGACCACGAACTTCGTTTTAAAGTCTATCGAAAACCCACCAACCAAAACGATCTTCTCCACTTCTACTCTCACCACGACACCAAAACCAAACGTGGTTGTAATTATAGGCTTCTTCCTGCGTGCACTCAGAGTCTGCAGCAACGAGTTCCTTGAGGAAGAATGCACTATAATTGAACAAATATTTTCTAAACTCCACTATCCTCGTCACTTCATCAGAGACTGCAGACGGCGAGCATTAAACATCTTCAACACACCCAGAGAAGACACTGCCGAGAAGAGATACATAGTCCTTCCCACCAACTCCATTGCCAAACACGTTTCCAACATCTTTTCCAATACCTCATTTCAAGTATCTACCTCCACAACCACGACCATCAAGGACATCACCAGTAGTAGACAGGACAAGCCTCCATCCTCTGCAGGGGTATACATAATCCCTTGTAATGACTGCAACAAGTTATACGTGGGCGAAACATCAAGGGACCTCCAAACACGTATTTCAGAACACCAATACGCAAGCAGGTCTGACGACACAAGGAATGCCTGCGTACAACACCGTAATTCACACAACCACTTGATAAACTACAGAAACTCAAGACTTATCGCCACAGAAGACAACACTCAATACCGACGAATCCTGGAGTCATCACTTATTTCTATATCCGACAACTTCAACCAGAATAGTGGCTTCTATGACATAGCTGAACCACTTGCCAAGAAGCTTCTTCATCGCTATCCCACATAAGAACACTGTAGAAGGTCTGCTCACAAACTTGTCCAGTCTCCTTTCCAAGCTACCCAAGATTTTAGACTCTATAACCCCACTCGGTACATCATCAGATGCAGCATTCTCCACCTGACCTCAGCACTCTGAACCTGACTATAAATACTCGCGTTCCTTCCACCCCAGGTAGTTCTGTTTGTGACTTGAAAAAGCCCACTGTGTGGGCGAAACGTAGTCAATAAAGGATCACATTATACTGCATTTGTGTTTATATTTCCAAGTGTAAGGTACTAGCCCTTGGTAATGAAAATAACCCTCGAAGCTATAATCAAGGTGAAGTAGAGCTTGATCATACAGAATGTGAAAAGGACTTGGGAGTCATGGTGAGCAGAAATCTAACGCCAAGACAGCAGTGCATTAGTGTGAAGACCTGTTTGTGTGCTCGTGAAGCGTGAAGACCTGTTTGTGTGCTCGTGAAGACCTGTTTGTGTGCTCTCTGTGAATCTGTACCAGGATGCCCTCTCTTGAGCAACTTTACCAGCAGCTGAGAGAAGAGCTCAAAGTTGCTAAGATGGAGATACGGCGATTAACGGAGGAGAACAAGAGGATTCGTAGTAATCCTTCTGTTGTGAGTCCCCAGGTTAAGAGGGGAGCTTGGTCAGTGGCCGGGCAACATGGAACCAAGCTGAAGATCAAGAAAACGGTTGGAGAGGCAGAAACAACGAGAAACCAGAAGACTACCGTGGAAACTTCCAACTCATTCTCGGTGCTACCTGACGAATGTGAGTGTTCTACTGGGAATGCCACAACGAGCACCAAAGAAGCATTGGCAGACGTGAGATAAGACATCCCTAGAAACCCCAACGAAGACCATCGAGAACGTCTTGACGAATTCTACAAGTGGTGTAATGCTACCTGGCGAATGTGAGTCGACTACTCAGAGCATCACGACGGACCACGCCAAGGAAGGTAAAAACATTGTTGTTGTTGGGGATAGCCAGATTAGGTACCTGGATAGGGCATTCTGCTTGAAGGATAGGAGTAGGAGGCAGAGAATGTGTTTTCCTGGGGCTGGGATGAAGGATATTGTTAGCCGTCTGGATGACATCATGAGAGGTAATGGGAGCAATCCTATTATCTGTCTCAGTGCTGGAGGCAATGATGTTGGCAGACGTAGGAGTGAGGACCTGATTAGCAGGTATAGGTCAGCAATAGAGATAATTAGGAGGAAGGGTGGGAAACCTGTCATATGTGGCATTTTGCCAAGGAGAGGAGTTGGAAATGAATGGTTGTCCAGAGCAATTTGGTGTCAATTGCTGGCTGGACAAATACTGTAAGGAAAATGCGGTACATTCATTGACAACTGGGACCTCTTCTATGGCAGAAATGACATGTATGCCAGGGATGGGGTTCACTTATCTAGGTGTGGGGTGGGAGCACTGGCCAACGCAGTGAAGGGAGCTGTTAGGTCTTTAAACTAGGAATAGTTAGTGGTATGGGTTTTGGCGGGAAAACTGTGAAGTCGCAGGGTAGTAACATGAGTACTAGGAGAACTAGTAATAGGCAAAATGAGGTGGATATTGGAAAGCCAGTGGCACTAATTGACAAGGACAGGAATAGGTTTAGTGGAATAACAGAAAGGAGCAGGAAGGGTAAAGAGAGAGGAGGGTCATTAAATATTTATTACACAAATAGTCGCAGTGCTAGGAATAAGATGGACGAGTTGAGACTAGTTGCTAGTGCAGGTAACATAGGTGTATTTGCCGTTACTAGGACGTGGTTTAATTCAAAAAGTCGGGACATGCCTGCAGAATGTCACATTCAGGGTTTTAAATTGTTCCAAGTAGATATAGAAGTATCAGGAAGGGGGGTGGGGTGGCATTGTATCTCCGAGATCGCTTGAACTGTTGCATAAAACGGGTTTAAGGGAAAAAAGGGCT
>NC_069458.1:34126534-34146658 GCF_026875155.1 Cherax quadricarinatus | reverse complement strand
ATCATCGCTTACCGAACACCTGGGTCAATCAGGGACAGACAGGCGCCATGAAATGCGGGTAACATCCAAGGTAGAAAATCATATCTTTCCAGACAAATGTCTATCCTAACCCAACCTACCTAAACCTAACTAATTCCTAACCTATACCAACCTCACCTAACGAACCTACCTAACTCCATCCAATCACCTCTATCCTTACCTAACCTAACTTAACCTAACCCAACCTAACTCCATCATACACCTCTTCCTAACCTAACCTAACCTATCTAACCCTAACCTGTAACTCCATCAAACACCCGATTACTACCTAAACTTAACCTAACCTAACCTTACCTAACCTACCGACCTAACTTCTACTGGCCTAACCTAACCTAACCTATCTAACCTAACCTAAAACCTAATCCTAACTTATCCTAAGCTAAACCTAACTAACTTATCCTAACCTAACCCTATCCTACCTAACATAAACCTAACCTAACTCCATCAATCACCTTATCCTAACTTAAACCTAAACCTAACCTAACCCAACCTAACCCATCAAACACTCTATCCTAACTAACCTAACTATCCTACCTAACCTAACTCCATCAACACCTCGAATACTACCTAAATTAACCTAACCTAACCTTATCCAACCTACCGACCTAAACCTAACTATCCTATCCAAACTCTGTCCTAACTAAACCTAACCATCCTAACCTAACCTAACCTAACTTATCTAAGTAACCTAACCTAACTTATCAAACCTATCCTAACCTATACTTATCTACCTAACTAACCTAACCTAAAATAACGACCCTAACCTAACTTATCCTAATCTAATCTAACCTAACCTAAACCTAACCTAACTTATCCAAACCTACTTCACTTTATTTGAACACCTTCAAAACCACTCTCATAACACATTTGAGACCCCCCCCCTTTTCTCAATATTTCATCCCAAACCTTTATATCTCACTACAGAACAACCCCAAGATTACTTCGAACACTCTCATAAAGCATTTGAGTACTCACATAAACACTTTTGAACATTTCCAAACAACACTGAAGCACTTCCAAAATATCATTTTGATTACTCTAATTTATCTACACTTACACATTTCATTAAATTACATCTCATCCCCCCACATACTCCTCCCTTCATTCTCCGATTTTACAACATTAGCACAAAAAAAAAACTAACTCATACCTTTTGACATGAGACATTACCATATCTAACGCACTGACTGACTTTGAACCAACTCTGAACACCATGATCTTTTCAAAAATGCTTGCACATCAGTTGAACACTTCAAAAAAAAACCATCAAACACCTCCCGAATACTCAATAAACACTACTGATTACTACCAATTCACCACTGAATACTACCATAATCCACCGTCAAAAATCACCAGAAAAACTAAGTTTAACATCACCATTAAACATCCTTTTTTATAGAAATCCCTTCAAATCCATATAACCAAGAAAATCTCCATTGGGCATAAAAAAAAAGCATGAACACAAACCTAATACGCAAACACTTAGACATGATCACCATCAACTGAAATCTCTCTTGTACACACATAATATAAGACAATCACCAACTACAATCACCCATATTCACTTACCTCAAATCACTAATATTCACGAAAACAATCATTTTTATAAACATTTCACACACACACAAAAAAAAAAAATCGTATTTGACAATATCTAGAGCACTCACCTCACTACCACGAACTCACGATGGTTCACTCTCACAGGACGACGAGTACCTCCAGTGACGTCACACTCCATTGTGTTACGTGGTGGTTGGTACATCACACCTAACCCCCACCCTGTTTCAACTGTTGTACCCTACATTATCTAAAGAACACTATATCCAAGACGATTACCTGATATTATGATCCCAACACCAAGATACAGAAAAACACACATTTTTATAATTATTCACACAAAAATCACGATCACCAATTCCATACCATGTTTACCGTATCTATCAACACTAATCACAAGATCCACCAAAAAATCTAGATATGCATCTCAAAACTACTATGATCACTGAAAAAACACTTATTTTTTAAACATTCGCACAAAATAAGACATACACAAAATACCACAAACACTTCCACCAACATCTAGAAATAACGTATAGAGCACTATAACTTACACTATACAAAAAAAAATAATACAAGACACCCACCATATTATACATTTCATTGCAATTTAAGGACATGAGACATACACACCAAATTAAGACTTTCCCTCCAACTAAGACATACCACATCATCCCTAAAACTTCCTTCCTTATTATTCCGTATATCTCCTAGAGCTGTTTTAACCCGACGGATCCATCACGGGTAGTAGGAGACAGAGTGTCGTAGGTGGTGTTGGAGTGGTGATGGTTCCTCTGCTCTACGTACGTGATGGAATCCGTCGGGCGTAAAAACAGCTCTAGGAGATATTACGGAATGAATAAGGGAAGGAAGTTTTAGGGGGATGTGTATGTCTTAGTTGGGAGGTGATTGTCTTAGTTTGGTGTGTATGTCTCATGTCTATAAATTTGCAATTGAAATGTATAATATGTGGGTTGTGTGTATTATTTTTTTTTGTGATAGTGATATGTTATAGTGCCTCATGTTTGTTATAGATGTTGGTGGGAAGTGTTGTGGATTATTTTTGTGTATTTTTATTTTTGTGCGAATGTTTAATAAAATAAAGGGGTTTTCGGTGATCATAGTAGTTTGAGATGCATGATCTTAGATTTTTTGGTGAATCTTGGTGATTAGTGTTGATTGATGACGGTAAACATGGTATGGAAGTGGGTGATCGTGATTTTTTGTCGTGAATAATTATAAAAATGTGTGTTTTTCTGTGATCGTGGTGTTGGGGATCATAAAATCTGGTAATCGTCTTGGATTTAGTGTTCTTAGATAATGTAGGGTACAAAGGTTGAAACAAGGGGGGGGGGGGTGTTAGGTGTGATGTTACCAACCACCAAGTAACACAATGGGAGTGTGACGTCAACTGGAGGTGAGCTCGTCGGTCCTGTGAGGTGAGACATCGTGTGTTGTGGTTGTTGAGGTGAGTGCGCTTAGTATTTGTCAAAATATTGATTTTTTTTTTTTTTTGTCTGTGTGTGAAATGTTTATAAATATGATTGTTTTCTGTGAATAGTGATTTTGAGTAGTGAATATGGGTTGATTGTAGTTGGTGATTGTCTTATATTATGTGTTTACAAGATATGTTTTCGTTGATGGTGATCATGTTCTAAGTGTTTGCGTATTTGGTTTGTGTTCATGCTTTTTTTTTTGTGGCCAAATGGGGAGGGAGTTCTTGGGTTATAGTGATTTGAGGGGTTTCTATAAAAAAGAGATTGTTAGATGGTGATGTTATAAACTTAGTTTCTGGTGGATTTTGTCGAGTGATTGTAGTATTCAGTGCGTGATTTTGGTAGTAAATCAGTAGTGTTTTTTGGGAGTATTCGGAGGTGTTTGATGGTGTTTTTTGAAGGGTTCAAATGATGATGCAGAGCATTTTTTGAAGAAGATCAGTGGTGTTCCGAAGTTGGTTTCAAGTTAGTCAGTGTGTAACTAGATATGGTAATGTCTATGTCTCATAAGTGTATGAGTTAGTTTTTTTTTTGTGCTAATTTATGTTGGAAAATCAGGAGAATGAGGGAGGAGTTTGGGGGGTAGGGATGAGATGTAATTAATGAAATGTGTAAGTGTTAAGATAAATTAGGAGTATCAAATGATATTTTGGAAGTGCTTCAGGTTGTTTGGAAAATGTTCAAAGTGTTTATGTGAGTACTCAAATGGCTTTTATGAGAGTGTGCGAAGTAATCTTGGGGTTGTTCTGTAGTGAGATGATAAAGGTTGTGGATGAGAGATATTGAGAAAAAGGGGGGGGGTCTCAAATGATGTATGAGAGTGTTTTGAAGGTGTTCAAAGTAAAGTGAGTAGGTTAGGATAAGTTAGGTTAGGTTAGGTTAGGTTAGATTAGATTAGGATAAGTTAGGTTAGGTTCGTTATTTTAGGTTAGGTTAGGTTAGGTTAGGATAAGTTAGGTTAGGTTAGGTTAGGATAAGTTAGGTTAGGTTAGCTTAGGATAAGTTAGGTTAGGTTAGGCTAGGATAGGTTAGGTTAGGTTAGGACAGGTTAGGATAGGATAGGTTAGGTTAGGTTCGGTAGGTTGGATAAGGTTAGGTTAGGTTAAGTTAGGTAGTATTCGAGGTGTTTGATGGAGTTAGGTTAGGTTAGATAGGTTTAGGTTAGGTTAGGATAGAGGGTTTGAATGGAGTTAGTGGTTAGGTAATAGGTTTTGTTAGGTTAGGATAGAGGTGATTGAAGGAGTTAAGGTTAGGTTTATGTTAGTGTTAGGAATGGTTAGGTTAGGATATGTTAGGTTAGGTTAGCTTAGGATAAGTTAGGTTAGGTTAGGTTAGGTTAGGATAGGTTAGGTTAGGTTAGGCCAGGTTAGGATAGGTTAGGTTTCGTAGGTTAGGTAAGGTTAGGTTAGGTTAAGTTAGGTTGTAATCGAGGGTTTTGATGGAGTTAGTTAGGTTAGGAATGGTTAGGTTAGGTTAGGATAGAGGTGTTTGATGGAGTTTAGGTATTGGTTAGGTTAGGTAGGTTCAGAGCTTAGGATAGTAGGGTGATTGATGGGAGTTAGTTAGGTTCGGTTAGGTGGGTTAGGTTAGGTTTAGGAATATTAAGGTTAGGTTAGGTTAGTTGGGTTAGGTTGTTTGAATTTGGCTTCTTGAAAGAGATGATTTTCTACCTTGGTGTTTACCCGCATTATTTCATGGCGCCTGTCTGTCCTGAGTTGACGCAGGTGTTCGGTTTAAGGCTATGTTTATTTAATCTACCTTGGGTTTGAACCGCCATTACACCATGTGTTGGGGAAGGGCTTTCCTGACCACCATTGAGTCTCTCAAGAGCGAGGAAAGTGTTTCTATTCGGAAATCGGTAATATTTCTACCAAATGAGGTGTGTTTTCCAACAAGAAAATATTGTTCGATTTTACGATAAAGTTTTCAAACCCCAACCTAATTTGAAATATCAAAATGGAGTCGTTCAAAGTAATTCTGGAGTACTATAATGTATTTTGGAAGTGTTCAATATATTTTTAGGTTTGGTTAGGATAGGTTCGGCTCTAGGTTAGGTTTGGGTTAGGTAAAGGTTAGGTTAGGTTAGGTTAGGTTAGTTAAGTTAGGAAAAACGGTTAGGATAGTGTTCGGCTAGCTTAGGGTTAGGATAAGATAGGTTAGGTTTAGGTGAGGATAAAGTTTAGGTCTAGGGAGGTTAGGTTAGGTTAGGTTAGGTTAAGTTAGGTTAGGCTAGGTTAGGTTAGGTTAGGTTAGGTTAGGTTAGGTTAAGTTAGGTTAGGCTAGGTTAGGTTAGGTTAAGTTAGGTTAGGTTAGGCTAGGATAGGTTATGTTAGGTAAGGTTAGGTTAGGGTAGGTGCGGCTAGGTTAGATTGGGTTAGGTTAAGATAGGTTAGGTAATGGTTAGGCAAGGTTAGATTAGGATAAGATAGGTTAGGTTAGGTTAGGCTAGGTTAGGTTAGGTTAGGTAAGGTTAGGTTAGGTTAGGTTAGGCTAGGATAGGGTTATGTTAGGTAAGGTTAGTTAGGGTAGGTTCGGTTAGGTTAGGTTTGGTTATGTTAGGTAAGTTAGGTTAGGTTAGGTTAGGTTAGGTAAAAGGTGGGGGTTTTTATAGGTTTTAATAAAAGTTATGTAGGGTTAGGTTAGGATGGTAGGGGTGAACACACCATAGGCTTCGGTTAGGTTAGGTTAGCTAGGTTAGGATAAGTTAGGGTTAGGTTAGTTAAGTTAGGTAGGACTAGGTTAGGTTTAGGTTAGGTTAGGTTAGGTTAGGTGCGTGTGTGTGTGTGTGTGAGTGTGTGTCTGTGTGAGTGTGTGTGTTGTGTGTGTGTTGTCGTGTGTTGCTGTTGTGTGTGTGTGTGCGTGTGTGGGTGTGTGTGTGTGTGTGTGGGTGTGGGTGTTGTGGGGCTGTGGGTGTTTTGTTGTCGAAAGTAGAGTATACCGAAAAGACGTTATAAGTGGCTTGATGCTGTGACTTTTCTGATGTAGTTGTCCCATTATTACTTTAATGAACTAAAAGGGTTAAAACGAGAAAAAAAAAATGGGAGGTGTGGGTGTTGTGACTTTCTGATGAAATTAGATAAAACGAGAAAAAAAAATTGTGGGTGTTGTGGGTGTTGTGGGATGTGGGTGTTGATCTTAGTTTATGGTGATTTTGGTGGTGTTTTGAGTGTATTCAGTGGTGTTATAGTATTCAGTGGTGTATTTGGGAGTACTCAAATGGTGTTTTTTGGAAGTGTTTCAGTGTTGTTTGGAAATGTACAAAGGTGTTTTGAAGGTGTTTTGAAGGTGTTCAAGGGTGTTTGAAGGTGTTCAAGAGTGTTTTGATTGAATTCGGCGGTGTTTTAGTAGTATTCAGTGGTGTAATTGGGAGTACTCAAATGTGTTTTTTGGAAGTGTTTCACGTGACGTTGATTGGAAATGTTCGAAGGTGTTTTTGAATGTGTTCAAGAGTGTTTTGAAGGTGATCAAGGGTGTTTGAAGGTGTTGAAGGGTGTTTTGATTGAATTCGGCGTTGGTTTTAGTAGTATCAGTGGTTGTAATTGGCGAGTAACTCAAATTGTGTTTTTTGAAGTGTTTCGTGTTGATTGGAAATGTTCAAAGTGGTTTTGAAGGTGTTCAAAGAGTGTTTGAAGGTGTTTCAAGGGTGTTTGAAGGTGTTCAAGGTTGTTGAAGGCGTTGAAGGGTGTTTTGATTGAATTCAGCGGTGTGGTTTAGTAGTATTCTGTGTGTAATTGGGGAGTACTCAAATGGGTTTTTGGAAGTGTTTCAGTGTTGTTTGGAAAATGTTCAAAGGTGTTCAAGGTGTTCAATGTGTTTTGAGTGTGTCAAATGTTGTTTGAAGTGGTTTCAATGGTGTTTGAAGGTGTTTGAACGTGTTTTGAGGTTATTCAAAGGTGTTTGAAGGTGTTCAAGGTGTGTTTTGAAGGTGTTCAAAGGTGTTTTGCGTTATTATTCAAAGACTGTTTTGAAGGTGTCAAGGGTGTTTTATGTGAGTATGCAAAGGTGTTTGAGGGTTATTCAAGGTGTTTTGTCAAGGTGTTCAAGGTGTTTATGTGATTAATCAAAGGTGTTTTTTGAAGGTGTACAAATGATTATGAGAGAACTTATGAATTTGTTCAAATGATGTTGCAAGAGTCATATAAAGGTGTTCTGGAGTATTCAGAGGTGAATTTGGGGGTGATCGCATATGTTTTTGAGTATTCAGTGTTGTTTGGAAATGTATAAAGGTATTTTTTTTTTGTGGAGTAATTCAAAGATTTATGAGTGTTTTGAAGATGTTCAAAGTAAAGTGCGTAGTTAACCTTCGTAATATGTAAAATTGTTATGTGAAATTTAACGAAAGTGGATGTAAGCATGTGGGAGACTTTCCATGATGCATGTATCCCCTTATTAACTTTAATGAACTAAAAGGGTTAAAACGAGAAAAAATTGGGGGGTATGGATGAAAATTGGTGAGGTGTTGGTTGGAGTGTGAGGGTTCTGGGAGGGTGGGGAGGAGGTTACTCGTGGGGAGTGACCTGAAAGAAACATGTCTAACTTGGTTTGTAAAGAAATTGAGGGTATTAACGAAAAACAGTGTTCCCTGCTATGGTCCCCGTTATTAATTAAAAGGGTAGACAATCTTCAACCTGTGTGCGCGTGGTTCCTCTGTTTTAGTTCATTTAACTAATGAGTGGAAATACTGACGTCCAACTGACCGCCGAGTAACCACCCTTTCTTAGTTCATTTAACTTAATAGAGGAAACTTTTAAGTTCATTTAACTTAATGAAGGAAAACTTTTAGGTCATTTTGACCTTGTTTTTAGACCTGTAGTAAGCATGCCCGCCATAGAGGAGTATCATTTTGAATGCTATACCCCCCAGGGGGGAATCCAAAAAACCTTGAATCCAAGGAGATGGAGTCTTGGTAATTATCGAGAAATTTTGGGTGTGAAAGATGGTACCCAAAAATTGATCCAAGGAGATGGAGACTTTGATTTCGAGAAATTTTTGGGCTGTGGGTGAAGTGAGAGGGGAACCTCAAAAATTTGATCCGATGGAGATGAGAATTTCCTGAAAACACCCATATGTGAGAATGCCAAAAACCTTGATCTCCCAGGAGATGGAGAATTTCGAAAACACCCATAGGGGGGATCGCAAAAAACTTGAATTCGAGGAGATGGAAAATTTCGAAAACCCCATAGGGAGGAATCCAAAAAACTGATTCCGAGAGATGGAGACTTTTTTCGAAACCGCCCATAGGGGGGAATCCAAACAACTTGGTAATATCGAGAAATTTTTGGGTTTGGGGGGTGAAAGTGGGAGGGGGATCCGAGGAATGGATACTTTGATATTGAAAAACCCCATATGGGGGAGTATCCCAAACTTGTATTATTCGAGAAATTTGGAGATGGGGGGTGAAGGAGGGGTACCCAAAAAAAACCTTGATCCGAAAGGAATTGAAATTCGAAAACCCCATAGGGGGGAATCCAAAACGTTTTAATTATCGGAAATATTTGGGATGGAGGTGAAAGTGAGAGGGAACCTCAAAAATTTGATCCGAGGAGATTAGAATATTCGAAACCCCCAAGGGGAGGGAATCCAAAACTTGTAATACGAGGAAAATTGGAGATGGGGGTGAAAGTGGAGGGGGAACCACAAAAATTTGATCCGAGGAGATGGAGAGCACAAGAAAATGAAATTTCAAACAAAAATTCGACAAAAATCGAAAAAAATTCGAGGCGCGGGGGCAGCCGGACGACGCTGTAGAAGGCGCAGCAGAAGGCTCGAAGGGGCGCGGGCGGGCACGCAGGGGTGGGCGGGGCGCGCGGGGCGGCGGGCGGGGCGCGCGGTGTGCGCGGCCGCGCGGGGCCGGCAGGGCGGGGCGCGCGGTGTGCGCGGGCCAGCGCGCGCGACGGCGGGGTCGCGATCGTAAGGGTGGTCGCGAAGGGTGGGGGTTCGTGGCGGGAGGTAGGGGGTAATGGTTGGGGGGTCCAAAGGGGGTGAGGTAGTCCACGGAGGCGAGGTCATGTCAAACCGGAAGTAACACCTAGGTGTGAAACAGGTTGACCCTCAGCTGCTGGTCCTAGAACCGAGATACCTCGCTCAGTGGAAGGGCCGAAACCCGGAATACCTCGCTCAGTAGAAGGCCCCTAGAACCGGATACCTCGCTCTGTAGAAGGGCCTTTTCCGGAAAACCTCGCTCTGTAGAAACCTTGACTACACTCATATATATAACATTTTTAGAATCTTAATTATTTCAGATTGAGTAAATGATACCTTTCCTAGGACGGCAGCAGTGACAGAAATACATTTAGTCTTGACATAACTTTCAGCTTCATAAGGTTCGACTTAATACGTACCATTGATAATGTGAAAGGCAAGGATTATCAGTGAGTGTGGAGTTTGTTTTGGAATAGGCCGGATACAAGCCGGTATAAATTTGGGTCTGTTTCTGAACGAATTAACTGGAGTAGGATGCACCTTCAAGCTGTGAGTCAAAACTGTGTTCTCATAATAAGATAGTATTTTGATATGGCAGATGATTCCTCTTGTTAGAATTTCTTAACTATTTTTCTCGTTGTTTCCATCAGGGACATGGGTCTGTGGTTTATTCGAATGAGAATGATTTCATGCAGTTAAGGAAAATATACTTTGTTCATGTTTTTGAACGTATTTTTTTTAATATGCAGTTTACAAATTCCATTACATATGTTCAATAATGTTTTGCAGACACGAAGATATTTGATATATGCGTTATTCTTAGATAATGTTTTCTCTGCTATTTCTTTCTTTTATCTCTTGATTTTCACAAATATTTCCTGAAACGTGATGAGCCTCCTTTCAGTGAGGTTTTCCGTAATAAGTTTTCAAGGCTCATAATATGATCGAATTGATGATGGGAATACTACCCTTCCAGTCAGTGTTTCATTATTGTATGTTTCAGTTTTATTTGTGGCTCTGATGTTTCACAGAAAAGTATAACTTTTCCGCCACGCTCCTAAAATTGTCTTGATTTTGGAGCGATCGTCTATGTTATTACGGTCAAAATCAATTTCTTCGTCTGGATAATTGTTTTGCGAGTCACCAATAATTTTCTGCTGGGTGAAGTCTTCATGGAATATCCCGACAAAAAAATTTTGGCTCCTCTGATTTGATTAACTTGGATTACTACATTCCCCTATTATATTTCTCTTCTGAGGTGTTTGATGGACCCAGGATAAGGATAGGTTTGGAGCTCCGTTCGTAGACGCTTGAACTTTTATAATTGCTGAATTATTATTTGATAGACAACAATTACATCTCTTTTTCCCTTCGAAAACCATTGTTATTAGGTTGGTCCTAAAGTACATCGTTAATTGGCTGATTGCTTAGCTGAATTATATGTCCCGTAATCCAAAAATTTGCGATTAGGGTCAAAATCTAGAATGCTAATAATCTTTTTTGAAGATTTATGGACTCAGAACCGGTTGGTATTTGTTGAAATAGTTACAGCGAGGTGGGTCGGCTTCACATCACTCCAAGATGTCAATAAATTAGGTTACGGTCTATGTTTGGAGTATAAATAAGTTTGGCAATTTTATTTTATTCGCATCGCTCTGAAAATTTTGACAAATAGGCCCAGAAGAGTGAGATAGCCAGTTCTCATAATGAAAAATATTATTTCTTGCATTTTTGTTTTACAGTCCGTTTTTATTACTGTGACAATTAAACAGAGGTGGGATTGTGTCTGCTGCCCTAGAATCCCTCTACCAAATGTAGGGAGTCTGTGTCAGGTCCATGACAAATACTGCTAATAAATTATCTTCATCAGTACATGTAAATATGATACTGTTAAATAATCTTAACATTAGTGTACCCTACCTAGGACCACACCGTCTGTAATCTCCATCAGAGTATCTAAGGATTAACAAAGAGTTGTCATTCTTTCCGTTGTTTTGTTTTATAGGGATAAAGTCAAGTGGTTATAATTGCTAATTCTATTTCAAAATTACTTTTAATAAATTATTATATTTTAATTATCATGTTGATTACAAATACGAATGTGGTTATTAACGCTTCAGGTGGATTACTGAATTCTTAGGTTTGATCTCTTGTAATTAGTGTAGCAAAAATGACCTGATGTGTTTCTTTATCAAGTGTACAGACTTTCAATTTTTATTATTGATCTCAGCAAGTCTCCAACTGCAAACATCACTCGAGCAACACTCTGTTAGGGATAAATGACAGTCGGCTAAGTAATACTAGCACGACTGTAAAAGATTTCTCCTGAATGTTACTGAGTAATAGTAAGATAACTTTCAGGTGCTTTGCAAGCAATTATCTTTTTCCTCATCTCACCGCAGTTTAAAAAATGTCATCACAGTAGCTATTTTTTCGAGTTTTAATATATAGAGAAGGACTTCATAAACTAGAAAGGCACCAGGCATAGAATATGAGAATATTAAATACTGCTGTTCACATTATTAATCAACCCTGAACAAGGGCAGTCAGAGATGTTAAAGTGCTGCACATTTCTTGGATCTACAGATATTTAAGTATAAAGGTGAGGTTACAGTATTCTCACCTCTAAATATTTTTCACATTAGAGGACAAGCGTTTATGTTAAAATACTGCCTCTTTAATAATTGTCTTATTCTATGGGAATACGATGATGTTAGAGCACGGCCGCACCTTCGTAACGTCTTCGATACTAACGGGGATGAGTACTTCGCATTTAATATATTTCATGACACTACCCAAGTTTTTCCAACTTTCTGCTTACTTATGAAATATATCCAAGTAAATAAAAACATGTTAAATATTTTATGTGTAATCATATATGAAGCATTCTGAAAAAAACAAACAATAGAAGTAACTTATTGAAGTAACAGAGTTTCTTTGCAGTCATTTAGAAATGTCACTCTGTAACACGAGTCCTCCTAAACTGGTAAATGTATATGTCAGGATAATTCATTAAATGTTATGAACCAAGATACTTAACATATTTTATTTTAAAGTTAACCCCTTCGAGTTCTATTGAAAAACGACGGACACTTCTCTCCCAGAAAAGTCCATTGATCTGAACCAACCCAGGTATAGGTAACCAATAGGTAATTTTTTAAGTATTGGTAATAAATAAACAATTGATAAATTTAGATACACATGTGCAACACTTGGGTATCTTTAAGAGAAACGTTTCCGCCAGAAACAGTGGCTCACATCAGTCCAAAGACAAAAGAAGAACGGTAAGAACAGGGAGGATGTGAGGAGATAATGTCCCTCGGCCTGAGTCCGATGTGGGCAATTCCTCCAAACTGACCACATCGACTCAAGGCTGAGGGACTGATAACCTCAAACTCCTCCTGTCCTTCAGCCATTCTCCTTTTTATTGACTGATGAAGTCACTGTGTGGCAACGTTTCCTCATAAAGATAACCAAGTGTATGCAAGATGCTCTAATTTATCAACGTTGTCGGTTTCTCTGAACCATTCATGCTACAATAAATAAAAAAGCAATGTGGCTTGTATAAGCTTTTTTTTTGGAAACTGGATGATCCTATCAGGCGCGTCCGAAATCTCTCTTCAAGGTCGATCTGTCATTCCTCTGACAGCTGCTTGCTGAACTTGAATGCCCACAGTAGCTATTTAAAATGTTTTCAGAGAACCAACAACCGTGATTCATGTATATTTTTTTAAGTCAGTAACCCACCACAATTAGTCCAAACGATGTAAAATAGGATTTCATTCCCGAGAATGACATCAATGAGGAAATTAGTATAATAAACAGCTTTCTGACAGTTTTCTTACATCCACACAATCGATTCTAAGCTCCAAAAAAGATAAATTGTTGCGCAATTAATTACACTAATTGTTCACAGGACATCTCTGCTGGTCTGTTGGTGTGAGCGAGACGTGCGCCCTTGCTGCCCACTTCTCGCGATTGCAAGACTCTCCTGTTTTTTTGCCCAATAGGCTCAGGGTTTGAGGGAATAGGGACATACTGTGGGCATCGAGCTGTTCGCGGGCTGATTTCGTTCGCCGCAAGCTGCTCACCGTGCTGTTGCCATAAATCATCCGGGATACGTATGGTATCTACAGGATGCAGAATGTATGGAGTAGCACTTAATGGGCGCATACAAGGTGTTTGTCAAGCGATGTTGAACAACCTGCGTCTATGAGAGTCTTGTAGATTAAATACAGAGGCTTTGCGAGTTGGACGTCACTTCTATGGTGAGTGTCCCTGAGCCTTCATGACCGTCCTCCAGCAGTCATACTTGGGTTAGAGTGCGAAATTGTACCGTTTGAGACATGAAACAGACATACGCAATGTTTTCAAGGACTACGGTGGCTGTTCCACCTGCACAGGCCCGGCAAGTGGGAAGAATGGTTCAAAATGTTGGATTCCCCGGAGGGCATGTTAATTCACTTAAAATGACGATACGCACCCGTACTAACCGGTCATATGTTACTGTTGAGGCCTTCAGACTCATGCTCAAGTTGGTCCCTATGCTGGGCTTACGCAGGACCTGCAGACGTTGTATGTGGTGTATGATCACATTGCTGCATATTGTGAACGACAGACACCAACTTCTGGTCTAGAATGTATTGAGCCGTCAGGGGAATCTGGGCAATTGGATGTGCCTGAGCTACAAGAAGGAACGTGCACTGGTCGTCTGTGGAGTGAGGAGGTGGAGCGAGCAGAGGCAGTGGCGGGTGGCGACCTGACGGCCTCCTGTGGCTGGGAGTCCCTGTGGGGACCTGCCATTTTGCCTGATGGTGGGGGACAGGACAGCAAAGGTTCGGCGGAGGATGCCATCTATGAAGTCCAAGAGATACTCTTATACTATATAGCTCACCTCACTGTTACCCAGTCAGATGGGGAGGTCGAGTCGGCGATGTTCCAGATGCGGGAAAGGTTGGACATATGTGTGGAGGTGAGTATCGACACGTTGAAGTATCACAGGAGGGTGGAAGATTGAGACACTTATGCAGCATATGTGGAATCTTTATTCAGGAAACGTTTCCGCCACACAGTGGCTTCATCAGTCCAATACAAAGAGGAAGGCGTAAGGAAGGAGGAGTTATGCGGTAATCAGTCCCTCAGCCTGGAGTCGATGTGTTCAGTCCATCAATCTTGTAGAATCTGTACAAGCATATGGCCGTAGACGTGGCTATATATAAACAGTAGTGAGGTGACTTGAAGCAGATGAGGCGGGATCAATGTTGGTACCATCCACTAGTCTAAGTAGGTCTTAGTCCCAAAGGTAGAACAAAGCGTTGAAAATTCTTTGAAAGAAGAACCCATGAAGCTGCAAGTGTCTGTGACAGTTGTGATGAATGGTTTGAAAAACCGAACAAGTTGAAGATTGAGATCCACTTATGCAGCAAGGGAATCTTTATTCAGGAAACGTTTTCGGCCACACAGTGTGGCTTCATCAGTCCAATACAAATATGAAGGCGTAAGTGAGAGAGGAGTATGAGGTAATCAGTCCTCAGCCTGGAGTCCGATAGTGTTCAGGTCCATCAATCTTGTAGAATGTACGACATAGGGCCGTAGACTTGGCTTATATACTGTATGAGGTGAACTTGAAGCAGATGGAGGCAGGATCAATATGGTACCATCCACTAATCGAAGTAGGTCTTTGTCCAAAGGTTGATCAAGCGTTGAAGAATTCTTTGTAAGAAGATCCCATGACTGCTGGCAGTCTGACAGTTGGGATGAATGGTTTGAAAAACCGACAAGTTGAAGATATGAGACACTTATGCAGCATAAGAATCTTTAATTTCAGAAACGTTTCGCCACACAGTGGCTCACAGTCCAATACAAAGAGGAAGGCGGTAAGGAGAGGAGGATTGATGTAATCAGTCCCTCACCTGGAGTCGATGTGTTCATCCAACAATCTGTAGAAATGTACAATCATAGGGCCGTAGACGTGGCTATATACTTTAGTGGGTGACTTGAAAGCAATGGAGGACGGGATCATAGTGGTACCATCCACTAGTCGAAGTAGGTCCTTTGTCCAAAGTTATGAACAAGCTTTGAAGAATTCTTTGTAAAAATTCCCAGGAATGCTGCAGTGTCTGACAGTTGTGATTAATGGTTTGGAAAAACCGACAAGTGAAGATTTAGACACTTAAATGCATGCATATGGGGAATCTTTATTCAGGAAACGTTTCGCCACAACACAGTGGCTTCATCAGTCCAATACAAAGAGGAAGAGCGTAAGGAGAGGAGGAGTATGAGGTAATCAGTCCCTCAGCCTGGAGATCGATGTGTTCGGGGAGGTCCATCAATCTTGTAGAATGTACAAGCATCGGGCCGTAGACCGGTGGGCTTTATAGACTGTAGTTGAGGAGTGACTTGAGAGCATATGAGGCGGATCAAAGTGTACCATCCACTAAGTCCGGAAGTAGGTCTTTGTCCCAAAGTTGTGTAACAAGCGTTGAAGAATTCTTGTAAGAAGTTCCCATGAAATCTGCATTGTCTGACAGTTTGTGATGATGTTTGAAAAACCGACAAGTTGAAGATTTAGACACTTATGCAGCATATGGGAATCATTATCAGGAAACGTTTTACGCCACACAGTGGCTATCTCAGTCCAATACAAAGAGGAAGGCGTAATGTAGAGGAGGAGTATGAGGTAAATCATCCCAGCCTGGAGTCCGATGTGTTCAGTCCAGCAATCTGTAGAATGTACAGCATAAGGCCGTAACGGTGGCTTATAAACTGTGAGTGGGTGACTCTTGAAGCAGATGGAGGCGGATCAATAGTGGTACCATCCACTAGTCGAAGTAGGTCTTTGATCCAAATGGTTGAACAAGCGTTGAAGAATTCTTTGTAAGAATGATCCCCATGATGCTGCAGTGTCTGACAGATTGAGTGATGAATGGTTTGAAAAACCGACAAGTATGAAGATTGAGAAACAAAACTTAATGCAGCATAAGGGAAACTTTAGTTCAGGAAACGTACGCCACACAGTGCTTCATCAGTCTCTAATACAAAGAGGAAGGCGTAGGAAGAGGATATTATGAGTAATCAGTCCCTCACCTGGATTCGATGTGGTTCAGTCCATCAATCTTGTAGAATTAATACAGCATAGGCCGTAGAACGTGGCTATATACTGTATTAGAGTGACTTGAAAAAGTCCGAAGTAGGTCTTTAGTCCAAAGGTTGATCACGTGAAGAATTTCTTTGTAAGTATGATCCCCATGATGCGCAGTGTCTGACAGTTTTGATGAATGGTTTTAAAAACCGACAATTGGGAAGATGATGGACTGAACACCTCGACTCCAGGCTGAGGGACTGATTACACCTCAATACTCCCCTCCTCTCCTTACCCCTTCCTCATTGTATTGGAAAGATGAATGCCACTGTGATGGCGAAAACGTTTCCTGAATAAAGATTCCCATATGCTGCATAAAGTGTCCTCAATCTTTTCAACTGTCGGTTTTTCAAACCATTCATCACAACGATCAGACAACTGCAGCAGTCATGGGATCTTCTTACAAGAATTGCTTCAACGCTTGTTCAACCTTTGGACTAAGACCTAGCTTTCGCTAGTGGAGTGGTACCACTAAGATGCCCGCCTGGTCCATCGCTTCATTCACCTCACTACATATATAAAGCCACGTCTACGGCCCCTATGCTGTACATTCTACAAGATTGAAGGACGGAACACATCGCCCCAGCTGAGGGACTGATTACCTCATACTCCTCCCTCTCCTTACGCCCTTCCTCTTAGTAATGACTGATGAATCTCACTGTGTGGGCGAAACGTTTCCTGAATAAAGATCCCTATATGCTGGCATAAGTGTCTCAATCTTCAACTTGTCGGTTTTTCAAAACCATTCATCACACTGTCAACACTGGAAGCATCATGGGATCTTCTTACAAAGAATTCTTCAACGCGTGTCAACCTTTGGGACAAAGACCACTTCAGTCTAGTGGATGTACCACTATGATCCCGCCTCCATCTGCTTCAGTCATCCTACACTACAAGTATAATAAGCACGTCTACGGCCTATGACTGTACATTCTACAGATTTTGATGGACTGAACAACAACGACTCCATTCTGAGGGGACTGATTACCTCATACTCCTCCTCTCCTTACGCCTTCCTCTTTGTATTGGACTGAGAAGCCACTGTTGGCGAAACGTTACCAGAATAAAGATTCCCCATATGCAGCATACAGTGTCTCAATCTTCAACTGTCGGTTATTTTCAAACCATTCATCAACATCACATGAGGTTGGAGATTGAAGCTGGTGGATTCACGCCAAGCGGAGCTGTGACATTTCGGATTCCGGATTGATGTCCTGACTTCCACACAGAGGACCGGGCAAGGTGTAGTGGTGGTTGGAAGATTGGTGGTGGTCCCTCAGGGACTACGGACCCGGAGCTGGACCGGGAAAGGGGTTAGGGCTGCCAAATAGAGAACATGCGTAAATGAGAGGTCCGAAAGACAAGGTGGTGTTTTTTGGAAGGTGTCAAGCGCAGGTGAGAGAAAACCACCGCTGGCCTATATGGTGTATCAGTTTAACATTAATTGGGTTTTGTCATGATGTGAAGCTGCATGGTTTGCCAGTTTCTTGTGCATTGCATAGAATGGATGTCCGTAATTGTGCAAGAGCACAATATCAAGAGGGGCGTGTATTGGAAGTGATGGATATGGGCTTTTGTGATGCAGACTGGACCTCTGAAAGGAGTCCTACTCCAGGAGGCGATCCCATTTGTGTTTAGATAGAAGTGAAAGGTGGGTGTGTGAGGGCGTATTATCAGAGTGGTGAATGGATTGTGGATGGGCGGCGAGGTGTGCATTAATCTGTGTATGCGCCCAGTGGAGAGTGATGCACATCTGAAAGCGATTTTGAGATGGGATGAACGCGTAAATTATTTCTGTTCATTAACCACCTTCTTTAGCTATCATGGAGGGGATTGGAATTGTTTATTCTGCAGGGGCAGACGTTGAGCCACGTGGCAGGGCTTTTTCGAACTATCCTAGGGTGATCTGAAAAGATGTGTTTCTACGTGACTTAATTGAGGGAGGGCATGGGCGAGGTCGAGCACACTATTTGTTAGACAATGAAATGCAGTCGAGGCATGGATCGTGTGTACAGTCACAAGCAGGTAGAGTGGAGGTGGAATAATCTGATCACTAGGGCGGTTGTGGAGTCGGACCTGTGTGTGGATGGGCTGGCCAGGAGGGTGTCATGCTAATTGAAACTAAATACGAGATCTTGGTTGATAGGAAGAGGTCAGGAGGATTCGAGACGTTGTGGCAGAGCTCAGCTGAGGAAAGGCTGGGTGTAGAGGATTTGCTGGGGTTGTGGACGGGTGTGTTCTAAGGGACGGAAATAAGTCAGTTGTTATGTGAGGGAGGGAAGACGCATAATGCAACAATCATATGGGCTCCTTCAGTACCTAGAGGTAGTTTGAAGGGATTGCAAAGGAAGTGACCCGGGGAGTATATCCTTGGACAGAGATTAGAAACTAGACCCTACTTCGACTGTGGATGGTTCCTCTATGATGACCCCGCCTCCGCCTGCTTCACGCTCACCTCACTACAGAAATAGTCACGACTACGGCCAATCTGTACATTCTACAAGTTGGATGGTCTAGAAGCGACATCGACTCCAGGCTGAGGGTACTGATTACCTCAGTACTCCTCCTCTCCTTACGCCTTTCTCTTTGTATTGGACTGGATGAAGCCCTGTGTGGCGAAAACGTTTGCCCTGAATAAAGTCCCTTATGCTGCATAAGTGTCTCAATCTACAACTTGTCGTTTTTCAAACAATCATCACAACTGTCAGACACTGCAGCATCATGGGATCTTGTTACATAAGAATGTCTTCAACACTTTGTTTCAACCTTTGGACGCAGACCTACTTCGACTAGTGGGATGGGTTCCACTATGACCCTGCCTCCGCTGCTTCACCTCACCTCACTACAGTATATAAGACCACGTCTACGCCCTATGCTTACATTCTACAAGATTGAGGACTGAACACATCGACTCCAGGCTGAGGGATCTGATTAACCTCATACTCCTCCTCACCCTTACGCCTTTCTCTTTGTATTAGACTGATGAAGCCACTGTTAGTGGCGAAACGTTTTACTGAATAAAAGATTCCCATATGGCTGCATACGTGTCTCAATCTATCAGATATCAGTTTGACTTGATTAAGACCACTTTGGGGCGAAACGATGTCAATACACAGAAAATATGTGGTTTATATATCCTTGTGCTCCTACAATCTTCCTGACAAAACGGTTCAGTTGTGAATGGATGCTGTAACAAACATCTGAATCATCCTGCCATCCTTCTACTCACGGAAAATTTCCTTATCAGCTGTCAACCATTCTTCCCATGTGAGGTCTTAGTTTCTCATCATCTCAACAGTCTTCGTATCAATATCTTAAGTTTGTTATCATGTAAATGACTGACCCATTTCTACGACACTGAGTTATTATGCCTCTCCATGTCAGGGCTTCACAAGAAGCTCAGTAAACAGAAAAAAATATCAAGCTTCTATGGGGGGGGGAGGGTGGGGGGGGGGGTGTGGCACGAAAAAATTTTAAAAGAAATTCTTCAAAAAATTAAGATGTCTGGAGGGAAATAAGTTTGAGCGGGAGATAATTTTAAAGCTGTGGAGGAGGTAAGAGGCAGTGCAGAAGATTAGACAGGACAAAAAGAGAGATTAGAGAGGATGGAAGAATGGGCTTTAGTAAGGAAAAAAAGAGAGAGATTTAGGCAAGAAAACTAGTGATAGAATAGTCAGTGGCAGGGAAAGTCTTTTTGGCAGGGAAAGGTAAAACATAGAAAGAACAACGAAAAGGGAAACTGATAAATGCGAAGAGAGGGTTTTACAAATGGTAGAGAAAAGACTAATACCGGACGATAGAAGAGTTAGGCATGGTTAGGAACCTTGACAAGAACCAGGTGAAAGAGATGATGGAGATAAACTAGAGAAGAGAAGTAGGAACACGAACAGACAATGAAAGGCTAGTGAAGTTAGACGGCAAGAAGGAATGATAAGTTAGGGGAAAAGAAATGGAAGAGGTGTGGATTTA
>NC_069458.1:34064125-34126034 GCF_026875155.1 Cherax quadricarinatus | reverse complement strand
TTCTAAGTATAGTCACGTTTCTATGTTATTAATACAGGGGGCCCCTTGACCAGCGATGACATCGATTAACGATAAATCTGACTAGCGATACATTTTATCGCAAAAATTTTGCCTCGATTAGCGCTAAAAAACTCGACCAACACTTTTCCCTTCCGTCTGAGACGCGTCCACTTCTGGCCAGTGTTTACAAGCCAGCCAGCCACCGCGGTCGCTTCCAAGCATACAATGGGAAAACATTTCATATTATCACAGCCTTTTTAGTGATTGCACCTGTAAAATAAGTAAACCAGGGGCCCCCAAGAAAGCTTCTAGTGCCAACCCTACAGCAAAAAGGGGTGAGAATTACTATGGATATGAAGAAAGAGATCATTGCTAAGTATGAAGTGGAGTGCATGTCTCCGAGCTGGCCAAGCTGTACAAAAACCCCAATAACCATCGCTACTATTGTGGCCAAGAAAACGGCAATCAAGGAAGCTGTTCTTGCAAGGTTGTAACTATGTTTTCGAAACTGAGATCGCAAGTGATAGAAGATGTTGAGAGACTGTTTTTGGGTATGGATAAACGAAAAAACAGATAGCAGGAGATAGCATCTTTTCAAGCGATCATATGTGAAAAGGTTAGGAAGTTGCATGACGGTTTAATTAGAAAAATGCCAGCAACTAGTGGTGATTTGAGTGAATTTAAGGCCAGCAAAGGTTTGGTTTGAGAGATTTAAAAAATCGTAGTGGCATACATAGTGTGATAAGGCATGGTGGGCTGCCAGTTTGAACCAAAAAATCAGCTGAAAAATATGTGCAGGAATTCAAGGAGTACATAGACAGCAAAGGACTGAAACTTGAACAAGTGTTTAATAGTGACACTGACAATGTTGTGAAAACATGTTAGGAATGTCAAAAAGGGAAGGGAGGTATAGGCCTCTATGGGCAGATATGTTGTGCGACAGAGGTCCAGTGACTCTCAAGCTGGCCCTAGTGGCATTAAAAGAAGGGAAGTAACTCCGAAAAAGACTTGCCACCCTCAAGTCCTAATGGAAGGGTTTCCCCCTTTCTAAACACTAAGCCATCAACACACTCCCCTCTTCCCATCCCATCAATCATCACCAGATCTTCAATAAAGGTAAGTGTCATGTAACTGTGCATGTCTTCTTCAGTTTGTGTGTATTAAAATTAATATTTCATGTGTTAAAATTTTTTTTTCAATACTTTTGGGTGTCTTGCACGGATTAATTTGATTTCCATTATTTCTATGGAGAAAAAATTTAAATTGACTAACGATTATTTTGACTAACGATGAGCTCTCAGGAACGGATTAATATCGTTAGTCGAGGGTCCACTGTATTGTTTATGTCATATTAGTTGAATGGTGATAGATAAATAAGCTATAGAGTCGATATTAGTGTCATATTCTCCAACAATAAACTCGCCTCCCTCTCCCCTCCCCCTTGTCTGCCATACACCAAGTCTTTTCAGTAAGGTAAATGTGATGTTAAAGTTCATTCTACATTTTATTAAAAACATAAGAAAAAAGGAACACTGCATCAGGCCTACTGGCCCATGCGAGGCAGGTTTCCCAAATTTTCTCACCGGCTAAGCTACGACCTAGTGACCTTAAGCTCACTGACCGTCTGACCTCACTGACCTAGTGAGGTCAGACCCCAGTGATGTATCTGACCCATGAGAGGTCAGACCTAGTGATGTAACTGACCTAGTGAGAGGTCAGACCTAGTGATGTATCTAAACCTAGTGAGAGGTCAGACCTAGTGATGTATCTGACCTAGTGAGAGGTCAGACCTAGTGATGTATCTGACCTAGTGAGAGGTCAGACTAGTGATGTATCTGCCCTAGTGAGAGGTCAGCCCTAGTGATGTACTGACCTATTTGAGAGGCCCAGACCTAGTGTTTTATTGACCTAGTGAGAGGTCAGACCTAGTGATGTATCTGACCTAGTGAGAGGTCAGACCTAGTGATGTATCTGACCTAGTGAGAGGTCAGACCTAGTGATGTATCTGACCTAGTGAGAGGTCAGACCTAGTGATGTATCTGCCTAGTGAGAGGTCAGACCAGTGATGTACTGACTTTAGTGAGGTCAGACCTAGTGTTATCTACCTAGTGAGGTCAGACAAAATCACTTAACCCCTTGACTGTCGCAACCCCAAATCCTGATGCATCTGCTGGTGTCGCGAAAAAAAAAAAAAAAAAAAAAAAAAAAAAAAAAAACTTATGAAATGATAGAAAATCTTTTTCCAATTGTAATGCACCAATAGAATGAAATTTGATGGAAAACTGAGGAATTAAGCTCTCACGAAGTTAGTGACCTAAGCGGATATTTATGAAATCGGCGATTTTCGCCCACTTTGAGCCCTATTTTTGGCTAATTCCATTGTTCCAGTTGACCAAACTCATTTGCTATTTCTTTAGACTTTATTTTTTTCTATCGAAATTTACAAGAAACTGCCCCTTTACTGATTTCAACTACTCAATAACGTAGTCAGAAATTTTCAATTTGGGCAATTTCACGAAATTAAAAATGTGACAATTTCAAAATAGGGTCCAGAATGAACAATGCAGACATTCCTGGCCCCTAAAATAACATTTTTTTTGTTCATCAGTCATGTCTCCAGGGCCCCTTTTGATATTACTCTTGCTTTCTATTTTGAATTTTTTTTCACACAAAAAAAAAAGAAGATTTACTGTTATGCAGAACTACTGCAATACTGTAATAATTGTATAAATAATGTCAACCCATTATGACTGCATATTAGAATGGCTAATTGGACTTTTATTGGAAAATGACATCTGTTTGCTTTTGAACATCGGCAAAAATCAAACATTTCCCCTACTTCGAGCTCCATTTCAAGGTTCTTTTCTAGTGAAACCAATCAATAGTTTCCCATTCTATCAAAAAGAGACCAAGAAAACAAGAATATAACCATAAATACTATACGAAATAGACCCCCAAAAAGTCGGCAAATTTTTTTTATTAAAAAAAAAAAGGACAGTTTTTTTTTCTCATTATGCACTGCATGCTGCAGGATTTTTTTTTTATATGGTGCACACTGACCACACAGGGCCCATTCTCTCACATGTGGCCTACCAGCTTTCTCCTGCTCGATTTGGGAAGCCGCTAGAATTTATGAGTGTATGTACACCTACCATCCGACTTACGACCTGCTCGACATCGTCCACTCGACTTACGACCGTGCATCTGGCAGCTGGGCGGGGCCGCTGATCCCACACTACTGTACAATATTTGAAAATACTCCCCGGCGGCAATGCGTCATGCAGACAGCATCAGTTTGAGTAACCCTGTCCTATCAGCAGCATCATACTGTATTAACTGTACTAACTGAACAGTAAATTTCACCATGGCCCCTAAGATAAGTCTGTGGCAAGAAAAGGGTCTTACTCTCAAACTCTCTATTTTTTTTCACTGTTGCACATAAACCTGTCTGTATCTGTCTGCCTATATATCTGTGTATCTCTGTGTGTCTGTTTATCTTCTAATCTACCTGTGTGTGTGTGTCTACCTGTGTGTGTGGTCTACCTGTGTGTGTGTGTCTACCTGTGTGGGGTGTGTCTACCGTGTCGGTCTACCTGTGTCGGTCTACCTGTGTCGGTCTACCTGTGTCGGTCTACCTTGTGTCGGTCTACCTGTGTCTGTCTACCTGTGTCTGTCTACCTGTGTCTGTCTACCTGTGTCTGTCTACCTGTGTCTGTCTACCTGTGTCTGTCTACCTGTGTTCTGTCTACCTGTGTCTGTCACCTGTGTTTTGTCTACCTGTGTCGTCTAAATGTGTCTGTCTACCTGTGTCTGTCTACCTGTGTCTGTCTACCTGTGTCTGTCTACCTGTGTCTGTCTACCTGTGTCTGTCTACCTGTGTCTGTCTACCTGTGTCTGTCTACCTGTGTCTGTCAGCATAGTTGCTGATCCCTGTATTCCCAGTATTATATAGCATAGCATATTAGTATCATCCCTGTGCTTTAGACACGAGATCCCTCGTAGGCCTGTGGCTTGGTGTGACGTCACGGGTTGCTCACGAGGAGGCCCATTCCTCTGTCCCGCTCTCACTCGGCGGCAGACCTACAAAACGTGAACAGGCTTGGCACCGGGCTCCATCTCTCATCTCAGTCTGACAATACACCTACCATCCTACAAGTGTGTCTACTTTCAACCTACGATATCTCCATTAAGAACCCTTACGATAAATGGTGACAGCGGTGAGCCTGTAATTCTGACGATTACAGCGATTTCTGGGATAAAATTGTCGACCAGCAAACGGCCATTTCGTGTGACCAGTAGGCCTATCGACTACCGAGGTTCACCCCATCCAGCTACCTCAAGCCAGCTACTCTCCCGCTTCTACATTATTCACTGGTCAGTTCTTTGGGCACCATTAGTACACAAAGACAACACAACAAGTGTCAGGGGACTAAAAGATACAAACCAAGATTTGCTCAAACTGCCTCCTGCATACATAAAGGGGATTACCAACAGACCCCTTGTTGTCCTCAGGAAGGCAACTTGGTCAGGTATACCTAGTCAGTAACCTGACCAACCCAGGCTGTGGTTGCACATCAGTTTTGCATGGGGCCAGCAGTAACAGTCTGGTTGATAAGACCCTGATCCACCAAGGCCGTGTCCACAGAACCAAGCTGTGGGGGCACTGAAACCCCTAACACCCTCTCCAGGTACACTCCAGGTAAGAGCAAACGAGTGTGTAGCTTGGTAGGCAATACTATCGTCTCACACACTGAGTGTCTGTGGTTCAATCTGTGGAGGAATTTTCTCCAGGAGGGGAGTATCAGCCCCCTTCAGCCCTGAGGGGCCCAGCCCTCTCAGAAGGGGCAAATATCTTGTTTACTGCTACAGTGAAGAAATTGACCCCAGATGCAGTACAGTATCTGACCGTGCTCAACGCTCCGTGCGGTCCTGTGTTGCAAAGTGTAGCTTAATAAAAGACAGTTCATCTCCTACCTTAGCAAGACAATTAAGGAAAATCCTGCACCCACTTTATTACCATAGTAAAGATAGTGGACATTGTTGTCTATGCTTAAGACAGCAAGATTTAAACATTCAGGTCTGCTTGCTTCATCGAGGAAGTGGCAAGGAAGCAAAAGTACTAGGTCAGCTTTTCCTTTGTGCTGGGGGCAGTAACGGTGGTGGGTGCTGTGGCGTCCCTTCAGATACTTTTGACTCTACAGAAGTGACACTGACGCCCGGATAAAACAGCAAAGAACACTGATCTGTGCTTAGTGTAACAAAGTGTCTCAATAAACACAATAAACACTTAAGAGAAGTGTGATCAGCTTCTTTAGTGATAAAATTGTGAACAATAAAGACAAATCTTGTGGAACATAGGGTACCAGTGTCTTTTTCCTTGACTATGGAAGACGTGGACATCCAGGAACACTCAGCTTTTCTATCAGTCCTCGATATTCTTCGAAGGGTGAAGACACCAATCTCACGCTACAAGAGCAAGTAGGTTACGACTTTCTTGCTAGTTATTGGGGACTGCGCAGTTTTCTTGAGTCGCAAGAGTTTGTAATCAACCTATAGTCGGCAGTAAGGGGCGGACTTTTGAGTCCACACAAGTAAGTTTGTCAGCAATCAGTGAATGAAATATGCTGACCTCTTGGTAAACTCTCAAGAGTTACAACTCTTGGTCTTTAAATTCATTAAAGGAAATAAAACCCTGATTATGAATGTCTTGACCCATTACATACTGGTGAAACTAATACAGAAAATGTTTTCTCTACAGAATGTAAATTTCTGGTAACACAAGATAAATCCCCAAAGAAACTTGTCATGATTAATTCTTTAGGACTTTATCTCGCTCAGAAAAATTGTAAGGATCTTGAGGAAGAATTCTAAATTCTCCACTACCTAAAGAAGCCATACATCCAATATTGATTCCCCAAAGAATCATTGGCTAACAAAACTGATGTGCAAAACGCCCACAAATAACGGTTACTTGGTGGGGTAGCTGACACACTGTCATATACGACAATCCTACTGATACCTCAAGGTTGACAACGTGTGAAAAAACAAATAAAGGACTGTAATACTGTCGTCTAACGATATGCGAGTATGTCATATCCCAGTCCACCTCCCATAATCCCTCTGAAAGAGTTTGTCATAATCACTTCATTTGATGTGACAGGTGTAGATACACTGTACCAATAATTTTAAAACCAAAACAGTTGACAAAGTTCCCATCAAGGTGTACATCGTTTGTCACGTTGTGCTACAACTAAGCATACATCTAGAAGTAGCACTGACAAGTCTGCTGAAACCTTTATCAAATTATTCAGATGGTTTGCAGCCAGAAGGAGCATTCCAAGACTGATGATTTCAGACAATGCAACGAACTTTGGTGCTGTTGGTGCATATATAAGCAAGATCGTTTGATCAACCAGAATACAACAGATGCTGAATCAACGCAGTTGTCGTTGGAGATACATTCCTCCCCTAAAAATCCTTCCCCCCCATGGCACGGCGGATTTTGGTGAAAGAAATCGGCATTGTAAAAACGTATGTTTAATGAAGCCTCTTCATCGTCATGAGAATTAGACTTAGAAAATTCTGTACAGTTGAGACTGAAATAGAAAATAGGGTCTAACACAACCTCTAAACTTATGTTACCGTGATGATCTGGACAATTACAGAGTGTTAAGTCCATCTCATTTTACACATGGCAGAGGCTCAAACCTATGTTCCTCCCATGAATGATAAAGAAACATAGAGGATCCTACTTATTTCCGGAACCTGAGCAACTCCAGCACGTAAATTCAAACACCCTTAATAAATTGATTGAAACGTTGGGAGAAATTTGGTGGAGAAGAACTATCTCACTCACTGAGAAACACTTCTATCAAATTCCAATTCAAATGCAAAGTTTATTCTCTATAAAGGATTATCAATGCAGAGTTACAGAAATTTTGGTTATTTGTATTGGGTTTACATGTAGTAAAATTGTGTGATTACAGAGTGTACCACTAGAACGCTTAGCCATGGCTCGGCATTTCGGGCATACTTAGTTTTTATTCTCAAATGTAAAATATAAACAAATTATGATAAGTGGTATTATGGCTAAGTGACTATATACAGGTTTATGAAGTTAGCAATGTGAATGCTTTTGTTTTGGCAAAGGGAAGGGGGGAAAGGTGCAGTTATATAGTTTCAGTATGGAGTATCCCAGGATTCATTATTTTAAGACTGAGATTTATATTACTGTTTTGTCACATGATGAGCGAGTGTAAGAGTGAACCACCAGGAGGTATTTGTGTAGTTATCGACGGGGTGTATCAGTGAGATAAGATGTTTTCTAATGGTAGTTTTGAAGGAGATGAATGTGTCGCAGTTCTAGAGTTTCTCAGGTAGGGTATTCCAGATTTTAGGGCCTTTAGACATAACACTGAATTTTTGTAAGGTTATAAGTCGGACCCGGGAATGTCGTAGAGATGTTTTGTGTCTTGGTTGTTAGCTTGGGGTTGTCACGACTATCAAGAAAGCGTTTTTAGGTTCAAGGTTGATATTAGAGTTTCAAGGCCCTGTAGATATAGATTGCACGAATGTAAGTGTGGATTTAATGAACAGGGAGTAAGTTAGATCTTTGAAGAGTGGGGGGGGTGTGCTGCCCTAGGGAAGGGATTTAGTGATTATTCATACTGCAGCTTTTTGTTGGGTTTTATTATTGGCTTAGGTGTGGTTGCTGGAAGTTGATCCCCAAGCACAAATAGCATAGGTGAGGTATGGATAAATAAGTGAGATGGTATAGTGTGAGAAGGCATTTGCGGCCCTATAACGTATCTTGGAGAGGATCCCAACCGTTTTGGATACTTTTTCGGCTATATGCTGGATATGGGTGCTGAAATTCCAGGTTGTTTGTCAAGGTATAAGCCAGGAAATATCCCCTATATTTCTGTAATTAGAGTGTTGTCAATCATAATGTTAGTTTGTTGCATCTCCTGCTCTGCTACCAAACATAACTATAGTAAGTATTAGTCAGTGTTAAAGCGTAATTTATTGGCTGTCATCCAGACGATATTTTAAATCAGCTCCTCATTCACAATGTGTTTGAGGAGGGCAAGATTAGGGTAGAGATGACATAAAGTCGAGTGTCATCAGCAAAAGAGAATGGGTTTCAGGTGTTGGGGATACGTTTGGGAAGGTCATTGATTGTATATGAGAAGAGCAGGTGACCAAGGACACTTTCCCCTTCGGAACTCCAGTATCAAGTGGCCGTGTTGCTGATCTGTGTCTTAATGGTGACGTAACTATACCATATTAGTAATGTCAGATTAAATAAGCCAAGCGCATGGCCTCTTAATTACGAAGTGGTCAAATTTGTGGAGTAGGATTTCATGGTTTACTGTTCCGAAAGCTTTATTAGGTCAAATAAAAATTCCTAGTGATAATTCCTTTATTTTCCAATGCTGTTTGTAAAGCAATCTGCATTTTATGATTGCATCATTAGGTGCTTTTATTTTTCCCTGAATCCAAACATGGCGGGGTGAGTATGTTTGAGCCGTTATACAATGAATACAGTCTCTTGTACAACGATTCTCAAAGATATGGATATCAATGGTAAGTTTAGATATTGGCCAATAGTTTGTTTAAGTCTGTAGGGTCACCACCTTTATGTATTGGGTAACCCTTGCCATCTTGAGTAGTTTTTTGGGAAGTGCTAGTCTCTATTGACTTGTTTAAAAAGTAATGAATTAGCATGCGAAAGACATGGGCCGCTCGCTTGTACATTTATGGTGGGCACATGGAGACAGATTCCCCGAGTTATTTTAAGTGACTATATGATCTCAATGACTTTCCGTGGGCTCGTTTGGTGCAATGATAGAAGGAATTAGGAAATTATTCCACTAGTATCCCCGGCCAAGGCATTGGTATGTGGGATTTTACTGGCGAGATTAGACCTATGTTTGAGAGAATCGTTTATCTTGTAGCGTGTCAGGGGGGGGGGGGGATGGAGTGTGTTTCATTAGTATACGTAGGACAATATTCATGTTTTTCTCAGTTTGTGGGTCCCTAAATCTGAGAGAGTGTTTTCCAGGCGTTTTTATATCTCCTCTATGTCCTGTGATCTACTGGAGTATAAGTAGTTTGGCTTTTTTATTACTTTGGTGAGAGCTGATGAATAGTGATTAAGAGTCATCTTGTGAATTAAGCCCTGTCTAATTGCTTTTCATATGGTGTTTTCTTTGTCAATGGATTCAGAATGGTGCTGGATAGCCATGGCAACCAAGCCGTTAGCTGTTATCTGTTTTGTTTTATAGGACTAATGATTTGTTGTATATTCCAAGTAATTTGTTAAGAAAGATGTCTGTCCAGTCATCAATACCATTGGCCTTGGAAATTCTGTAGGCCAATCAACAGTCTCTATGTCAGCTTGAACTTCCTTACTGAGGCCTCGTCATGGAGTCTAAATGAACTTTGATTGTATTCAAGTGGTGTTTACTAAATGTGTCAGAGGAAGGTATGGTAGTGGTCCTGTAGTGCTATCTAGTGATTACCCGATTTAAGGGGGCAGATATTGGTCATATGTGGTCTAATATGGTTGCCACTTGTCTCAGTGAGCCTGGTTGTTAGTTATTGTTGGTAATGAACGTGTGTTGTTCTATATTGTTGATGAAATCATTACAGCTGATCATCTAGTAAGCCAAGGTTGATGTTGAAGTCTCCAGCTAAGAAAGGTGGTGCATATTTCATTTGTCTGTTTGGTTATTTATTGACTTTATTTCCACTGAAATTTGGGATGTTTGTTGTGAGGTATCCGGTAATGGCACCGATTGTTATAGGCGTCCTTAAGGTTTATTACAGTAAAATTAGCAAAAATGTATTCCCCATATCAGTCACTAAAGCAAGTGTGCTAAGACAAGATAATTGGTTCAGAGTAATAGATTGCAATACCACCCCAACTTGGTTTTGTTCTGCAGTTGTGAATTGCTGTGTAATCCTGGTAGAGGAAAGATATCTATTGTGTTCCTGCTTAAGCCAGTCTCAAGAGACTAATGCAGGAGAAGGGTGTCTTTAGAGATTCAAGGGAGTGCTAGGAAGGTCATCATAGTGTTTTACTTAAGGCCTGATGTTGTAGTTAAGAACTGAATAGCCTTATAGCAGAGTTTTAGGAAAGTGGTGGCTTGTGATGCTGTGTAATAACGCAGTTGCTTTCCATAGGTTTGTTGATTGGGTGTCAGATTATGGAGGTTTTAGATCAGGGTCAACGTGAAACAATCAATCTTCTAGTTTTAAAATTATGGTTATTTATATCCTGAGTTGTGTTTGAGTTCTACCTACTGATATCTGTAGTGGTTTGGAAAGTTTGGACACGTAATATAGCCTAGAGTATTTTGGGGTCATTAGGGTATAGTCAAAACTACTACACATAATGAAGTTGAATGTCTGTGAGTTGTGGCTGGAATGATTAAGTACAACTATGATTATTGACAATGATGGTCCGAGTCCCAATGGCCACATTGGAAAAATTGTGACCATAATCCTATGCAAATGGAATCATCAGGACAGTTGATGTTTTGAGCAAAGGTGTTAGTGAATAAGCGGCCAATAAATTAACTATACCTAAAATTACACAGTGTTTTGAAAATCAAATTATGATTCTTCCCAGCAACCACACAGACTAAAGCTGTTCAAAAAGACAACAGCAGTGGCAGCGAGTGAGAAAATCAAAATTAATGTTAAGTGATGAATAGTTCATCCTGCAGCGAACCTCCGCCCCCCCCCCCGTGTGGAGAAATTTTCTCCAGGAGGGGAGTATCAGCCCCTTCCACCCCTTTCAGAGCCTGAGGGGCCCAGCCCTCTCACGAATGAGAGCATCGCAATAATCTTATTGTATATTACTGCTAACAGCGATAATATGACCCGAAGATGCAGTACAGTATGGACGTGGCTCGATCTTCCGTGCGGTTCCTGTTTGCAAAGTGTAGCATTAATAAAAGACAAGAGTTCATCACTTACCTTAGCACACACACATAAGGCGAGAAAATCCGCACACCCACTTTATTACCATAGACAACTGATGCATTTTCAATTGGGCATAAGGTGCCGAACTAGCTCGAAGACTGATAGCAAGTACAACGCAGTTGCATTTGCTAGCCGAGTCCTTACTAGGCTGAACGAATTATACAGTAACGGAGCAAGAAGCCTTAGGCAATAGTGTGGGTCTTTAAAGCACTTCCGAGACATCATTACCAGACCCTGTTCATGACTTGTCAGATCATGCGCACTGATACCTTTATCCAGAACAAACAGCCTACTGGAAGGTTAGCCCAGATGGCCTTGACTATCCAAGAGTTCAATCCCACTTTGAACATTTACCTGGCAAGTCAAAAGTAGTCGCAGATGCTTTATCGCGACCACGTTATTTGTATTTCCTCAAGATCCTCCATTTAACTGTCGAAGGATGTCAAAACGCACAAAAAGAAAGATCCCATGATGGCTGGTGTGATTCGATCCTTCTCCAGAATATCTCATTCTTCAGTAAAGGCCACCACACCCATTATGACTTGTAAAGAGTCAAGGATTACTGTATCGCACAGCCCGAGTTGGGTACTCCAAGCAGAAGAGTTTTACCAGTTAGTAATTCCACAGTCCCGCACTAGTGAACGTTAGCCTACAGCTAGTCATGATGCACCAGGTGTGGGGGGGCACACCCGGGGTATGGATTCGTTCTGTGAAACAACCCAGAATGAAATACTTTTTGGCCACGTATGGCAACTGACATTTCCGAGTATGTTAGAAATGTAGTGACTGTATGCAGCATAAAGGAAATGTCAAATGGTCCTAACCCAATCCAAGTGTACCCAAAACCCAAAACACTTTTTAAAAAAAAAGGCCGACCGTGGGAAAGAGTTTGCCCTTGATTTGTTACTAATTGTATGTTCCCTCCAAGGCAACAAACATCTGTGTGTTATGGTAGACCATTTCCCCAGATATTGTGAGCTAGGTTCCTATTGCAGATAACAGCAGAGACATAGCTAAAGCGTTAAAGACCGCATTATCTGCAGGCATACCCACCACCAATAAGACCTTAGTAAACAATAATGGAGGTGAATTCTGTAAATTGAGGATTCTTGAAAAATTTTTGTATTCTTTTATAACAAGATCTCTAAATCCCACCCATTGTTCCTCATCATCCTGCCAGCAATGAGTTAGCCGAAAGCACAAATAAGAAAAGTACTTGATGTCTGAGAGCCACTATCACTATCAACCTCCAATAGTGAAACGTGGGATAAGTTATACCAATGTCCAGTGTGCCATAAATTCTGCTTACAATGCTTCCATAGGTGATACTCCACATTATGCCTTGTATGGTGTAGACAAGCGATTACCCTATGAGTTTTTATATTCCTACTCCGAAACCTAATTACAACCCTATGTTTTCGTACAACTCGTACAGCTTAGCTCAAAGTGTTTTTTAGAAGAATCCGTGAAACACTTCATAAATCAACGCAGAATTTACAAGAGTCGCAAACACTACTCGAGCAAAGCCATCCCAAAATCAAAGGGTAGGTTCGAGAGACCATGGCGATTAATTTACAAAACGTCTGCAATGCCAAAGCTTTGATCAAAAGTTAGTCGACCTTACGAGTAGTTTTTGAACATATCAACTGGAAATAAGTATAAGTTAGAAAATTAGTACTGGCCAAATCAAAGATTCGCATTTTTAGATCAAAATGCAATTAGTTAAAAAAATCGATGATGAGATATTTAATACCCGACTAATGAGACAGACTCTGACATCTCCTGTTCCTGTACTCTCCTACCTCAATACTCATCCAGATACTCAAACCTGAATGTCTGTTACTTTCCTTGCGTACTCGACAAGTATGAGAAACCCGCAAGTATCTTTTGTAGATATTCCTTCAGATCTCTCTCAGTCAAGGAATGTGTTAGCCATTGCAGAGGAATTCGACTCCTCCCCAGATGAAACCATTCAGCTTACGTAAACCTTACCCTCGCAGAATTGGGGATTAAAAATGTACATAGTCTGTATAATTAGATGTCCGAGATGAATGAAATTGTCAATTGTGTGTTTTATTATTAGCTGATCATTTGTCTGAAATTTTCGTGTCACGTTCCATCCGTATTTCTGAGAATTAAACAGTCTAGATTGAGTGCACCGAATCTGGCCTTTCTGTTAAACACATCTTTGTATATGATATCTTCCTCAGAATCCGTATAGTGCATAATTCAGATTCTGATCCGATCAATTCATCCATATTGTATAATGATTTGTTCTTATAGTTTTGTAATGATTACGTGAACACCCCATTACGTCAAAATCATTTGTACCATCCATTAGTTCTAAGTTATATATGAATTTGTTTTTAATGTATAGACTCACCCAGATCCGCCTGCCTGTTCAGCCTATAGTATAGAAGTTGTATGTCGGGACACATACGTAACCTGACCGAGCTGTCATCATAGTTGCTGATTCCCTGTATTCCCAGTATTATATAGAGCATAGCATATTATATCATTCCCTTGGCTTTAGACACAGATACTCGTAGGCCTGGTGGCTGGTGTGAACGTCCACGGGTTGCTTCACGAGAGGCCCTTCCTCTGTCCCGCACTCACATCGGCGCAGACCTACAAAACGTGAACAGCTTGGCACCGGGCTCCATCTCTCATCTCAGTCTGAAAAAACACCTACCATCCTATCAAGTGTGACTACACTCAACCTACGATATCTCCACTAAGATCCCTTACGAAAATTGGTGACAGCGTGAGACCTGTATTCTGACGATTTACAGCGATTTTCTGGAGATAAAATTGTCGACCAGAAAAAGACGGCCATTTCGTGTGACCATAGGCTATCGACTACCAGGGTTCACCCCACATCCAGCTACCTCAGCCAAGCTACTCCCAGCTACAACATTATTCACTGGTCAGTTCTCTTTGTATAGTGTTCACTGCTTTGCATTACTCCCAGGGGTTGAACCGAGTTTGCAAAATAAGCAGCTTCCAGTCGGTGTGGGGGAGTAACACCCGAGTCCAGTCCAGCCTAGCCTACTCCATCCAATTATTTTGCCTGCCACGCCAGCTTCCCACCCCTGCTGTGCTCATCGTGTGAAGTATCAAGCTATTCCTTCTGTGTAAGGTTTAAATAAGCCAGCTAGCAACTAACCCAGTGTCTTAACCCCAGTACTCAGGCAAGCAACGTGACTAGTCTTCATCGATATGTGATTCAAGTTCCACCAAAGCAAAACTAGTGCTCCCTTGGCATCCTTGTGGGTTGTAGTATTTCGAGGGTTTCTCTAAGCCAGCCGGCTTAGAATTATCTTCGCGCAGTGTGGGTTTTCTCAGTGAGGCTTACGACGTTCAACCCATAAGCCCCAACCACTCACGATTCACGTGTGGTCGCACCATTGCCGGTCTCAACGCCACGCTCAGTCCATTACCCACAAACCCAACTAAAGTCGGCATTACAACTCATCTACACTCATCATGTTTTGGTGCACTGCAATGTTGTAGCACCCTATTTTAAGACCACATAGGGCAAGAGCTAGAGTGTGTTCGCGCCATCTTTATAAAGCCTCCTGTGTGTGGTCTCTCGCCGATTTAAGCGCAATTCTACGATCATCTGTGCAGAGGACAGCAGCAAGACGATATAAACAATCCATCCAATCCTCATTTTTTTCAAGTGTTACAGCTATAATACATATGTCTGTCTACCGGTCTGTCACCTGTGCTGTCTCCTGTGTTCTGTCTACCTGTGTCTGTCTACCTGTGTCTGTCTACCTGTGTCTGTCTACCTGTGTCTGTCTACCTGTGTCTGTCTACCTGTGTCTGTCTACCTGTGTCTGTCTACCTGTGTTCTGGACTACCTGTGTCTGTCTACCTTTGTCTGTCACCTGTGTCCCCTGTCTACCGTGTCTGTCTACCTGTGCTGTCTACCTGTGTATTCACCTGTTCTGGCTACGACCTGTGTCTGTCTACCTGTGTCTGTCTACCTGTGTCTGTCTACCTGTGTCTGTCTACCTGTGTCTGTCTACCTGTGTCTGTCTCAGAGCCACTCATTAAGAGTGTAATTTTTTTAGTAATTTAACACTTTCAGGGTCCAAGCCCCAAATCTGGAGTCACGCACCAGTGTCCAAGAATTTAAAAAAAATAAATTTGTTATTTTTTCTTATGAAACCGTAGAGAATCTTTTTGTGAAGGTAATAAAACAAAAAGTACGAAATTTGGTGGAAAATTGACGAAATTATGCTCTCGCGAATTTTGATGCGTCAGCGATATTTACGAATCGGCGATTTTGCCGACTTCGACTCCCATTTTAGGCCAATTACATTATTCCAATCAACCAAATTCTTAGCTATTTCACTAGTATTACTTCTATTCTATCGATTGAGCACAAGAAATCGCCAACTCACCTGATCAACTACAAAATAAGTGAATCGGAAATTGGTTTATTGGCCAATTTAACACAAATGTTCAAAATATTCCAATTTCAAATAGGTCCAGAATGAACAATGTAGGCATTCCCAGCACTAAACTAACATTTCCTTCCATCTGTTCATTAGTTAGTCTTTGAGGCTTTACAAATAAATTCCATTTTTGATTTTTTATTCACAAATGAATTTTTATTCACAACCAAAAATAGAAGATTTAGCTGTTCTGCATACTAATAATTTATAAATATCATCAACCATATGTGAATGTATATAAGACCCACCACCAGCTGACGAGTATTAGACTGTGAGGTCGTTTGTGTTACTTTGAATATGGGCAAAATTTAACATTTCCCCCTACCTTTGAGCTGTTTCAGCCATTTCCAGGTGCTAAAACCAAATCAAAATCATCTCTATTTCTGTAATATGTCTTCCATTCAATCACAAATGAGACCAAGAAATATCGCAATACAACTATAAAAAAAACCATACGAAAAACACTGCAAAGTTGCTGTATTTAATCGAAAAATCATTTTTTTTTTTTCTTATTATACACAGGTGCTGCAAGGATCTGTTTTATGTGGTGCACACATACCACATAGATGTATTCTCTCATATCTAGGCCCAAATGTACCACTCACAGTTTAACAGAGTGAGACCTGGCTCAAAGTCGTAGGTCAAAACGGATTGACCCTGAACGTAACGCCTAGATCTACGGGACGACCCTGAAAGGGTTAAGCATACAAACAGAAGGAACAAAATACAGGTAAGAGCACATGCCAAAGGCCACTATATGAATAGCATTTACGGGCTGGCTTTAAAATTAACTTAAGATTAACTAAGTCAATGACGAAATCAGTGAATAAAACATTATTGTAAACAGATACTATAAGCCAAATGATAAGTACAAAACAGTCATATGGTTCTTGCATTCTGTACATTCAGTCGAATTGAGTGTATTTCTGTTAGGTAGGTATTTAAAAAAATACAAAGTTAGATGTCTTAGGTTTAACATCTGTGTGTTATAATTGTGAGTAAACATATAGTATATACAATTTATAAGGTTCAGTTATTCGTATTTATTTAGGTTGAGAGAGTAAGTGATCTTTGAAAGAGACTTGAAATTATTAAACATAAGTGTTTCTTTCTTTTATTTACCAGGTAATGGAATTCTCCGATTTATAGGGCCATTATGTGTGCATTGAGTTTTTTGCATAGCGTGAGATGACACGAGGAACATCCAAGAGAGATCGGTGGCCTTGGGTTGAGGGGGTCATGTGTTCTGTTGAGTTGGCAAGGAGAGTTTGAGGGGAGGGTTTAATATCAGAGTAAGTGTTCTATGTAATGTAATAGGAGCAATTAATAAGTATGGATTGTTTTGTCTGGTGAGTAAGGTTAGTGTTTTGAATATTGGTGGTGTGTGTTGCCTTAGTGAAATTTGGTTATCATTCTAACTGCAGTCTTTTGTTGGGTAATTAGTGGTCTGAGATGGTTAATTGTTGTTGAGCCCCATGCACAATTCCATAGGTTAGATAGGGGTAAATAGGGGAGTGATAAGGTCCAGAGGGCAGACTGTGGAACATAGTAACCGTATCTTCGATAGTATGCCTACAGTCTTGGAGATTTTCTTAGAAATTTGTTGTATATGTGTATGAAATTTGAGTCTATTATCGAGGTGGATTCCTAGGAATTTTCCCTCTGTTAGCTTTGTGATAGGTGATCCGTTTATTGTTATGTTAAGAGGTACATCTGTAGCTGTTACCAAACTGAATGAAGTAGGTTTTGTCAATGTTTAGTGTAAGTTTGTTAGTCCTCATCCAGGTAGATATGTTCTGTAATTCGGTGTTTACAGTATTGGCTAGAGTGACTGGGCTTTGGTCTTGAAGATGCCATATTAATAATAACACAATAATAATCAATGAGGCGCATTAACCCTTTGACTGTTGCAACCCCCAATCCTGAGGTGTCTCCTGGTGTCGCAAAATTTAAAAAAAAAATTATTTTTTCTTATGAAATTATAGAGAACATTTTCCCGATTGTAATGACACCAAAAAAACGAAATTTGATGGAAAACTGACAGAATTACGCTCTCGCGAAGTTAGCGACCTCGGCGATATTTACAAATCGGCGATTTCGCCCACTCTGAGCCCTATTTTTGGCTAATTCCGTTGTTCCAGTCGACCAAACTCATAGCTATTTCTTTAGAACTCTGTTTTTCTATCAATTGAGTACAAGAAACTGCCAATTTACCGATTTCAGAAATTTGCAATTTGCCAATTTTTCAGAAAATTAAACAATATGACATTTCAAAATAAGGAAGGCCGAAATGAACAATGCAGACATTCCAGCTCTAAAATAACATTTTCTTTTTCATCAGTCATTCCTCCAGGCCCCTCTGAATATTACTCTTGCTTTCTATTAAATTTTTAATCAAATACAAAAAAAAAAAACAGAAGATTAACTGTTATGGCGACCACTGCAATACTGTTAATAAGTGTACAAATAATGTCAACCAATTCATGACTGGCTTATTAGAATGCTAGTTGGACTTTTAATATTGCAAAGACATCATTTTTTACTTTTGAACATCGGCAAAAATAAAACATTACCCCTACTTTGAGCTCCATTTCCAGTTCTTTTATAGTAAAAACCAATCAAAACACCTCTATTTCTATAATTATTTTTCCATTCTATCAAACGAGACCAAGAAAATGAGAATACAACCATAAATACTATACAAAAATAGACCACAAAGTCAGCATTAAAAAAAAAAACACCGGTCGGAAGTTTTTTTCTCATCATTATGCGCTGCGTGCTCCAGGATTTTTTTTATATGGTGCACACTGACCACACAGACCCATTCTCTCACATGTGGGCCTACCAGCTTTCTCCTGCTTGATTTGAAGCCGCTAGAATTTATGAGTATATATACGTCAAACAAGGTACCTCCTTAGACATATATATACGACCGAAACAGTCAAAGTTTTAACAGATGTTTCAGTTCTTAAGAAGTATCACTAATATGATACAGAACTCTTGTAAATAGTGTAGAAACTCAAACTTGGTGAAAGAATAAAATAACAGGCCTGGTCACAAACCAGGCTGTGGGGGCATTGACCTGCAAAACCCTCTTCAGGTATACTCCAGGTATTTCCAATAATTGTCAATATAACAATAATGGTATTAACAACACAGGAGGGCCCCACTTATACAGCTGGTTAGGTTCCAGGCTACCGCCGTAAAGCGGAAACCGCAGTAAAGTGGATCACCCTTTTTTTCCACTTACAAATGCATACAAACACTAGATAACAAGTTTACACTAACATATATTAAGTTAGCAATAGAACCAGGCATCAAAAAAAATAAAAAAGTACAATACACACACATGTGCACTCATTACTTACTTAAAGAGTCTTTATAGTCTAATCAGGGTGAGACAAGTATAATTATTGTAAGAAAATCAAGTGTGTATGAATGGTAATCACCCAGGCTACCATACCATGCCACCCCACCCCCACACATATCAATTCTATGATATTCAAGCATCCCAGAGCGATAAAATGTATAAAACTGGTTCACTCATTACTTACCTAGAATATAGAGTGAGATGAAGTAGTATTTTATTTAAAAAATCAAGTGTGATATGTAGGGAGTCAGCCTGGCAACCATACCGGGCCAACCACCTACACATAATATTCTATTACATTTAAGCATCCAGAGCAATAAAATGTATATACAGTTCACACACACTTACCTTAAATATTTGTAGTCTTATGTAGGTCCGGAGTAAGTTAAATGAGATAAAACGAATAAATGAGAGAGAGAGAGAAAATAATGAGTGCATGAGAGAGGACAGGCGCAGAGTTATGTAAACAAACCCACGAAGGTAAGTTTTGTAAACAAGTGTACACGTCTGGTTTTGTGTACAATTTACATTGAGTGTACCAGTTGTCTCTACATTGCTACGGTAATAAATAAAAGAAGAACCACTCCCAATCTCATGTAACATCAATTTTGAGAAGAAATGAAGCCCTCAGAGTGAAGGCATGGAAATAATCACGTCTGACTTTTTGGGTTATCCTAGGTTCTCTACACATATTTATGTATCAATGTGAATCTATATAACTATTTGTGAAACTGAATAAACATACATACATACGAAAGGGAATAATTCTACAGTTACCCCATTAACACATTTTCTCTTAGTTAGATTAGAGAAAATGTTATTCGTTGGCATCACTGTACAAGTTATCCTGCTACCACATCTCATATTTATGTTTAATTTAATTCTATTGTGGGGTGTATTTATCATCTTTTTATGTTATGAATCGTGTTAGTATAATATAATTTATGGAAAAACAATAATGGATGGAATAAGAAAATGTGTATATTAACGTAAATAACAACATTAATGAGACTCGGTGATTATATTATTATTTCTAATATGGCAATCACTTGTGCAAGTCGTTCTGCTACCCCATCTCATTTATGTTTATTCATTCTATTGTGGGGTGATTTATTCATCTTTTTATGTTATGTTCGTGTTATTATATAAATTTTGAAAAAATATTCAAGATGATAATGATATGTGTAATTTTACCGATAACGACATTTAAAATGAGACTCGAATAATATATTATAATCATTACTAATATGACGTCTGGAGACATAAGACACTCTTCCTGATTTTAATGTGTAACCAGAAATGCCAGCACAGTTATGTAAGTTCATTTAAGTACAGGTATACATAAGTATAATTATCAGAGTATATATAAAATATGAAATAACTTTTAAAAACATTTGAAATTTTGGAGTTTCCAGACAAAATGGAGAGACTTAGTGCTTACTGAGCTCACGAAGAATGTAAACAAACAGGGTGGGGCGCGGTGACTGTATTAGAAAGTCAGGTGGGGGGAGCCGTATAGCGAGTTTTGGTCATAATTTGAAATGACCATATTAGCGGAATGCCGTAAAGTGAAACGCCGTAAAGCGGGGCCCTCCTGTATTTTATCCAGGTAAAATGCATACAATTTATGGGCTGCTAAGTTTTATGTAACTGTATTACACACGTTATTTCATGGGGAAGTGCTAAGCCTATACGGGCGCAACGCAATACTCAAATTTTTAGCCGCAGAGGGGGAATGTATTTTAATTCCCATCGAGTCAACTGCCCTCAACACACGTATCAAGGCACCTGCACCTTTGAAGATCAATATATAACATATTACTGTTAAAATGCATACACAGTTGGTCAGTATGTAATCAAGGCACCTGCAACCGTTTGAAGTTGCAAAATATACATTACTGTTATATGCATAATCTGGTGGTCAGTTATTAGAATATAACCTATGAAAAGCAGGGCACCATTAGTACACAAAGACAACACAACAAGTGTCAGGGGACTAAAAGATACAAACCAAGATTTGCTCAAACTGCCTCCTGCATACATAAAGGGGATTACCAACAGACCCCTTGTTGTCCTCAGGAAGGCAACTTGGTCAGGTATACCTAGTCAGTAACCTGACCAACCCAGGCTGTGGTTGCACATCAGTTTTGCATGGGGCCAGCAGTAACAGTCTGGTTGATAAGACCCTGATCCACCAAGGCCGTGTCCACAGAACCAAGCTGTGGGGGCACTGAAACCCCTAACACCCTCTCCAGGTATCACTCCAGGTAAGAGCAAACGAGTGTGTAGCTTGGTAGGCAATACATCGTCTCACACACTGAGTGTCTGTGGTTCAATCTGTGGAGGAATTTTTCTCCAGGAGGGAGTATCAGCCCCCTTCAGCCCTGGAGGGCCCAGCCCTCTCAGAAGGGGCAAAATAATCTTGTTTACTGCTACAGTGAAGAAATTGACCCCAGATGAGTACAGTATCTGACCGTGCTCAACCTCCGTGCGGTCCTGTGTTGCAAAGTGTAGCTTAATAAAAGACAGTTCATCTCCTACCTTAGCAAGACAATTAAGGAAAATCCTGCACCCACTTATTACCATAGTAAAGATAGTGGACATTGTTGTCTATGCTTAAGACAGCAAGATTTAAACATTCAGGTCTGCTTGCTTCATCGAGGAAGTGGCAAGGAAGCAAAAGTACTAGGTCAGCTTTTCCTTTGTGCTGGGGGCAGTAACGGTGGTGGGTGCTGTGGCGTCCCTTCAGATACTTTTGACTCTACAGAAGTGACACTGACGCCCGGATAAAACAGCAAAGAACACTGATCTGTGCTTAGTGTAACAAAGTGTCTCAATAAACACAATAAACACTTAAGAGAAGTGTGATCAGCTTCTTTAGTGATAAAATTGTGAACAATAAAGACAAATCTTGTGGAACATAGGGTACCAGTGTCTTTTTCCTTGACTATGGAAGACGTGGACATCCAGGAACACTCAGCTTTTCTATCAGTCCTCGATATTCTTCGAAGGGTGAAGACACCAATCTCACGCTACAAGAGCAAGTAGGTTACGAATTTCTTGTAGTATGGGGGACTGCGCAGTTCTTGAGTCGCAAGGAGTTTGTAATCAACCTATAGTCGGCAGTAAGGGGCGGACTTTTGAGTCCACACAAGTAAGTTTGTCAGCAATCAGTGAATGAAATATGCTGACATCTTTGGGTAAACTCTCAAGAGTTACAACTCTTGTCTTTAAATTCATTAAAGGAATAAAACCTGATTATGAATGTCTTGAACCCATTAAATACTGGGTGAAACTAATACAGAAAATGTTTTCTCTACAGAATGTAAATTTCTGGTAACACAAGATAAATCCCCAAAGAAACTTGTCATGATTAATTCTTTAGGACTTTATCTCGCTCAGAAAAATTGTAAGGATCTTGAGGAAGAATTCTAAATTCTCCACTACCTAAAGAAGCCATACATCCAATATTGATTCCCCAAAGAATCATTGGCTAACAAAACTGATGTGCAAAACGCCCACAAATAACGGTTACTTGGTGGGGTAGCTGACACACTGTCATATACGACAATCCTACTGATACCTCAAGGTTGACAACGTGTGAAAAAACAAATAAAGGACTGTAATACTGTCGTCTAACGATATGCGAGTATGTCATATCCCAGTCCACCTCCCATAATCCCTCTGAAAGAGTTTGTCATAATCACTTCATTTGATGTGACAGGTGTAGATACACTGTACCAATAATTTTAAAACCAAAACAGTTGACAAAGTTCCCATCAAGGTGTACATCGTTTGTCACGTTGTGCTACAACTAAGCATACATCTAGAAGTAGCACTGACAAGTCTGCTGAAACCTTTATCAAATTATTCAGATGGTTTGCAGCCAGAAGGAGCATTCCAAGACTGATGATTTCAGACAATGCAACGAACTTTGGTGCTGTTGGTGCATATATAAGCAAGATCGTTTGATCAACCAGAATACAACAGATGCTGAATCAACGCAGTTGTCGTTGGAGATACATTCCTCCCCTAAAAATCCTTCCCCCCCATGGCACGGCGGATTTTGGTGAAAGAAATCGGCATTGTAAAAACGTATGTTTAATGAAGCCTCTTCATCGTCATGAGAATTAGACTTAGAAAATTCTGTACAGTTGAGACTGAAATAGAAAATAGGGTCTAACACAACCTCTAAACTTATGTTACCGTGATGATCTGGACAATTACAGAGTGTTAAGTCCATCTCATTTTACACATGGCAGAGGCTCAAACCTATGTTCCTCCCATGAATGATAAAGAAACATAGAGGATCCTACTTATTTCCGGAACCTGAGCAACTCCAGCACGTAAATTCAAACACCCTTAATAAATTGATTGAAACGTTGGGAGAAATTTGGTGGAGAAGAACTATCTCACTCACTGAGAAACACTTCTATCAAATTCCAATTCAAATGCAAAGTTTATTCTCTATAAAGGATTATCAATGCAGAGTTACAGAAATTTTGGTTATTTGTATTGGGTTTACATGTAGTAAAATTGTGTGATTACAGAGTGTACCACTAGAACGCTTAGCCATGGCTCGGCATTTCGGGCATACTTAGTTTTTATTCTCAAATGTAAAATATAAACAAATTATGATAAGTGGTATTATGGCTAAGTGACTATATACAGGTTTATGAAGTTAGCAATGTGAATGCTTTTGTTTTGGCAAAGGGAAGGGGGGAAAGGTGCAGTTATATAGTTTCAGTATGGAGTATCCCAGGATTCATTATTTTAAGACTGAGATTTATATTACTGTTTTGTCACATGATGAGCGAGTGTAAGAGTGAACCACCAGGAGGTATTTGTGTAGTTATCGACGGGGTGTATCAGTGAGATAAGATGTTTTCTAATGGTAGTTTTGAAGGAGATGAATGTGTCGCAGTTCTAGAGTTTCTCAGGTAGGGTATTCCAGATTTTAGGGCCTTTAGACATAACACTGAATTTTTGTAAGGTTATAAGTCGGACCCGGGAATGTCGTAGAGATGTTTTGTGTCTTGGTTGTTAGCTTGGGGTTGTCACGACTATCAAGAAAGCGTTTTTAGGTTCAAGGTTGATATTAGAGTTTCAAGGCCCTGTAGATATAGATTGCACGAATGTAAGTGTGGATTTAATGAACAGGGAGTAAGTTAGATCTTTGAAGAGTGGGGGGGGTGTGCTGCCCTAGGGAAGGGATTTAGTGATTATTCATACTGCAGCTTTTTGTTGGGTTTTATTATTGGCTTAGGTGTGGTTGCTGGAAGTTGATCCCCAAGCACAAATAGCATAGGTGAGGTATGGATAAATAAGTGAGATGGTATAGTGTGAGAAGGCATTTGCGGCCCTATAACGTATCTTGGAGAGGATCCCAACCGTTTTGGATACTTTTTCGGCTATATGCTGGATATGGGTGCTGAAATTCCAGGTTGTTTGTCAAGGTATAAGCCAGGAAATATCCCCTATATTTCTGTAATTAGAGTGTTGTCAATCATAATGTTAGTTTGTTGCATCTCCTGCTCTGCTACCAAACATAACTATAGTAAGTATTAGTCAGTGTTAAAGCGTAATTTATTGGCTGTCATCCAGACGATATTTTAAATCAGCTCCTCATTCACAATGTGTTTGAGGAGGGCAAGATTAGGGTAGAGATGACATAAAGTCGAGTGTCATCAGCAAAAGAGAATGGGTTTCAGGTGTTGGGGATACGTTTGGGAAGGTCATTGATTGTATATGAGAAGAGCAGGTGACCAAGGACACTTTCCCCTTCGGAACTCCAGTATCAAGTGGCCGTGTTGCTGATCTGTGTCTTAATGGTGACGTAACTATACCATATTAGTAATGTCAGATTAAATAAGCCAAGCGCATGGCCTCTTAATTACGAAGTGGTCAAATTTGTGGAGTAGGATTTCATGGTTTACTGTTCCGAAAGCTTTATTAGGTCAAATAAAAATTCCTAGTGATAATTCCTTTATTTTCCAATGCTGTTTGTAAAGCAATCTGCATTTTATGATTGCATCATTAGGTGCTTTTATTTTTCCCTGAATCCAAACATGGCGGGGTGAGTATGTTTGAGCCGTTATACAATGAATACAGTCTCTTGTACAACGATTCTCAAAGATATGGATATCAATGGTAAGTTTAGATATTGGCCAATAGTTTGTTTAAGTCTGTAGGGTCACCACCTTTATGTATTGGGTAACCCTTGCCATCTTGAGTAGTTTTTTGGGAAGTGCTAGTCTCTATTGACTTGTTTAAAAAGTAATGAATTAGCATGCGAAAGACATGGGCCGCTCGCTTGTACATTTATGGTGGGCACATGGAGACAGATTCCCCGAGTTATTTTAAGTGACTATATGATCTCAATGACTTTCCGTGGGCTCGTTTGGTGCAATGATAGAAGGAATTAGGAAATTATTCCACTAGTATCCCCGGCCAAGGCATTGGTATGTGGGATTTTACTGGCGAGATTAGACCTATGTTTGAGAGAATCGTTTATCTTGTAGCGTGTCAGGGGGGGGGGGGGATGGAGTGTGTTTCATTAGTATACGTAGGACAATATTCATGTTTTTCTCAGTTTGTGGGTCCCTAAATCTGAGAGAGTGTTTTCCAGGCGTTTTTATATCTCCTCTATGTCCTGTGATCTACTGGAGTATAAGTAGTTTGGCTTTTTTATTACTTTGGTGAGAGCTGATGAATAGTGATTAAGAGTCATCTTGTGAATTAAGCCCTGTCTAATTGCTTTTCATATGGTGTTTTCTTTGTCAATGGATTCAGAATGGTGCTGGATAGCCATGGCAACCAAGCCGTTAGCTGTTATCTGTTTTGTTTTATAGGACTAATGATTTGTTGTATATTCCAAGTAATTTGTTAAGAAAGATGTCTGTCCAGTCATCAATACCATTGGCCTTGGAAATTCTGTAGGCCAATCAACAGTCTCTATGTCAGCTTGAACTTCCTTACTGAGGCCTCGTCATGGAGTCTAAATGAACTTTGATTGTATTCAAGTGGTGTTTACTAAATGTGTCAGAGGAAGGTATGGTAGTGGTCCTGTAGTGCTATCTAGTGATTACCCGATTTAAGGGGGCAGATATTGGTCATATGTGGTCTAATATGGTTGCCACTTGTCTCAGTGAGCCTGGTTGTTAGTTATTGTTGGTAATGAACGTGTGTTGTTCTATATTGTTGATGAAATCATTACAGCTGATCATCTAGTAAGCCAAGGTTGATGTTGAAGTCTCCAGCTAAGAAAGGTGGTGCATATTTCATTTGTCTGTTTGGTTATTTATTGACTTTATTTCCACTGAAATTTGGGATGTTTGTTGTGAGGTATCCGGTAATGGCACCGATTGTTATAGGCGTCCTTAAGGTTTATTACAGTAAAATTAGCAAAAATGTATTCCCCATATCAGTCACTAAAGCAAGTGTGCTAAGACAAGATAATTGGTTCAGAGTAATAGATTGCAATACCACCCCAACTTGGTTTTGTTCTGCAGTTGTGAATTGCTGTGTAATCCTGGTAGAGGAAAGATATCTATTGTGTTCCTGCTTAAGCCAGTCTCAAGAGACTAATGCAGGAGAAGGGTGTCTTTAGAGATTCAAGGGAGTGCTAGGAAGGTCATCATAGTGTTTTACTTAAGGCCTGATGTTGTAGTTAAGAACTGAATAGCCTTATAGCAGAGTTTTAGGAAAGTGGTGGCTTGTGATGCTGTGTAATAACGCAGTTGCTTTCCATAGGTTTGTTGATTGGGTGTCAGATTATGGAGGTTTTAGATCAGGGTCAACGTGAAACAATCAATCTTCTAGTTTTAAAATTATGGTTATTTATATCCTGAGTTGTGTTTGAGTTCTACCTACTGATATCTGTAGTGGTTTGGAAAGTTTGGACACGTAATATAGCCTAGAGTATTTTGGGGTCATTAGGGTATAGTCAAAACTACTACACATAATGAAGTTGAATGTCTGTGAGTTGTGGCTGGAATGATTAAGTACAACTATGATTATTGACAATGATGGTCCGAGTCCCAATGGCCACATTGGAAAAATTGTGACCATAATCCTATGCAAATGGAATCATCAGGACAGTTGATGTTTTGAGCAAAGGTGTTAGTGAATAAGCGGCCAATAAATTAACTATACCTAAAATTACACAGTGTTTTGAAAATCAAATTATGATTCTTCCCAGCAACCACACAGACTAAAGCTGTTCAAAAAGACAACAGCAGTGGCAGCGAGTGAGAAAATCAAAATTAATGTTAAGTGATGAATAGTTCATCCTGCAGCGAACCTCCGCCGCCCCCCCCGTGTGGAGAAATTTTCTCCAGGAGGGGAGTATCAGCCCCTTCAGCCCCTTTCAGGCCCTGAGGGGCCCAGCCCTCTCAGAAGGGCAAATTCTTGTTTACTGCTACAGCGAGTATTGACCCCAGATGCAGTACCAGTATGTGACGTGGCTCGATGCTCCGTGCGGTCCTGTTGCAAAGTGTAGCTAATAAAAGACAGTTCATCTCTTACCTTAGCAAGACAATTAAGGAAAATCCTGCACCCACTTTATTACCATAGTAAAGATAGTGGACATTGTTGTCTATGCTTAAGACAGCAAGATTTAAACATTCTGCTTTGCTTCATCGAGGAAATGGCAAGGAAGCAAAAGTACTAGGTCAGCTTTTCCTTTGTGCTGGGGGCAGTAACGGCGTGGGGTGCTGTGGCGTCTTCACATTACTTTTGACTCTACTGAGAGTGACATTGACGCCAGGAAAAAACAGCAAAGAACACTGATCTGTGCGTTAGTGTGAACAAAGTGTCTCATAAAACACAATAAACACTTAAGAGAAGTGTGATCAGCTTCTTTAGTGATAAGATTGTGAACAATAAAGACAAATCTTGTGGAACATAGTGTACCAGTGTGAGTTTTCCTAGACTATGGAAGACGTGACATCCAAGGACACTTCAGCTTCTATCAAGTCACCGATATCTGTCGAAGGTGTGAAGAACACCATAGCTCACGCTACAAGAGCAAGGTAGGTTACGAATTTCTTGTAGTATGGGGGACTGCGCAGTTCTTGAGTCGCAAGGAGTTTGTAATCAACCTATAGTCGGCAGTTTAAAGGGGGGGACTTTTGAGTCCACACAAGTAAGTTTGTCAGCAATCAGTGAATGAAATATGCTGACATAACACCCCCTAGGGGTAATTTATAATCTTACAAATTAAAGCTCTTACAGCCCGTTGAGAGATGACTTCGACAGCTCTCAAGACCCTCTGTCTGCAGGGCGGCTGTGCAGGCGATGAGCTGTCTTTCTAAGTTAAGTTTTCCTATGTTTAAGCTTAACTGGTAATGCCATTTCTCAACACAATCCCTGGCAGGGTGGAAATGTTGGGCACATTTCCTTACACCTGCTGTTAGTTCTTGTTTTAATAATACTACCCGAGAGTTTGTTCCAGTCATCCACAACCAAACTAGTACTTCTCTATATCCTTTCTAAATCAAATATTGTTCAACCTGAATCCACTGCTGTGTCTTAGATAAGATAAGATAAGATTTTGTTCGGATTTTTAACCCCGGAGGGTTAGCCACCCAGGATAACCCAAGAAAGTCAGTGCGTCATTGAGGACTGTCTAACTTTTTTCCATTGGGGTCCTCAAATCTTGTCCCCCAGGATGCAACCCACACCAGTCGATTAACACCCAGGTACCTATTTGTTGCTAGGTGAACAGGACAATAGGTGTAAGGAAACGTGTCGAAATGTTTCCACCCACCGGGAATCGAACCTGGGCCCTCCGTGTGTGAAGCGGGAGCTTTGGCCACCGGGTTAAATAGTCAGATTGTTCCTGTTTTTCATTTAGACAATTTAATCATATCTGCCCTAAATCTGTCTCTTTCCAAAGTGTAGATTTAGTGTCTTCAGTCTATCTCTATAGAAAAAAAATTTGATCCATGGTGTCAAGTGTCATCCTTCTCTTTATTCCTATACATTAATGTCCAGAATCTATTAACCCAAAAAAAGATAGTTATTGCAGTTAATGTATTAGGTATTTGCATTGAAAACTATTCAAACAATGTAATCATTATAATGACTAACATTTTATAGAGGTTTAACCTAACTTATCCCAATAATTCCGCAGAAGTACATAAATATTTCATTGTATAAGAGATCCAGTGGTAAGGCAGGAAGTGCTAACAACTCTTACAAACATTATAACAAGCATTTAATATTAACAATGTCCCCCCCCCACACTGCCCCGGTGGCCTTGGTGGCTAAAGCTCCCGCTTCACACACGGAGGGCCCGGTTCGATTCCCGGCGGGTGGAAACATTTCGACACGTTTTCCTTACAACTTGTTGTCCTGTTCACCTAGCAGCAAATGGGTACCTGGGTGTTAATCGACGGGTGTGGGTTGCATCCTGGGGGACAAGATTTGAGGACCCCAATGGAAAAAAGTTAGACAGTCTTCAATGACGCACTGACTTTCTTGGGTTATCCTGGGTGGCTAACCCTCCGGGGTTAAAAATCCGAACGAAATATTTTCTTATCTTCCTCTGCACCAACTGTCTTTTACCAGTTTCAAGGAATATTTAAGTTTGTAAAAAAAGCTGAATTAAAATATCCAATGTTGCAGTTCTTGCCATAATAAGTCACTATCATAATAATTATATTGTTTAACATTGTTATGGCTAAAAATAGAAATATTTTTGTATATTTACGACTCTTAATGACAAACAATATATTTTATTTTGATATAAAAGTGTTTAATACTGACCAATAGTCGTAATACATATTAAAATAACTGTGAAAAAAAATATATTATGTCCAATGATTGTACAGTTTGCAATTTATAAACTTTTTTAATGGGCGTTGATAAAATACTTCTATAATACCTATTTTGCAGAAATAATTACTGTCATTTTATTCAGAATATGTTCCTTAACCTATCAAATCTACAGTAATCCAGATTAAAGCCGTCAACTACATTATAAAATAGTTCGGTTACTTACATTTGAAATATTCAAAGTCATAGTGAATATGGATTTTCTTGCCACATGCCTCTACATGCTTCTGTTTCTTTCTTGTTATATTTTAGACACTTAAAGTATGTTAGCCACGTCTCACAGACCCCACGTAACTGTACTGCTTATAAATACAACCAAACACTTGCTAAACTACACTCAGCCATAACATAAGTTAAAATTACAGGTAAAAAAGATGAAGTATGGACCTACTGTGGGTGTTGGTGAGGAGTGAAGCTGAGTGAACCTTCTTGAAGCATCCACCAAACTCTATAATGAAGCTTCGATACTCATCAAGCCTCGACACCGCTCCACCTTATTGTTAGGTTGAAGGAACACTCCGGTCCTAGGACGGTGTCAACACTACAGCTGGAAGTTATTGTTGGGTTGAAGGAACACACTCCGTCCTAGGACAGTCTGACCCCCTAGAACTGAAAGTTATTGTTGGTTGAAGGAACACTTTAGTCCTGGGACAGTATGAACCCTGATGCCACAAATAAACGAGGTGCACTAAAATTAATAATCGGGCTTCCACCTTACAAAACTGAGCTTTTGGGCCCTTCTTGTTGCTCTCGAGGCTGTAGAAACTACGACCCCACACAGTGTATCTGTATCTGATTTCATTTCCTCATTACTTGCTTGTGTATGAAGCTAGGCACAGATATACATACATTATTAAGGGATTACAATTAAGCTTTCGTGGATTCCGTCTCACATAAACCTCCAGGAGCATGACAAAGTTGTAAATTAGCTAAACAAGTATTAAAGAGAATGATGAGTATATATTTTTTTTCAAACAGAAATTTACGAAACACTGCAAGAAAAGAATCAGCAAACGAACTTAAAGAAAATAGAACCGTACAAATAAGAACTAGCAGAAACGTTGCAACAATAAAATGTCACATTAGTTGCATTTGTGTCCTTTTACTTAACATATTGTCGGTAATTCTACCAATATTAATACAATCTGGTCAGGTACTGAATTTCGGTGCCTGTCCAATGCCAGCTTAAAGACTGCCAGGGGTCTATTGGTAATCTTCCTGACGTATGCTGGAAGGCAGTTGAACAGTCTTGGGCCCCTAAAACTCATTGTTTTGTCTCTTATTGTGTTAGTGGAGCTTTTATTGGGGGGGATGTTGCATCGTCTGCCGAGTCTTTTGCTTTAATTTATTTATTTATTTATTTATTTATTTATTTATTTATTTGAACATGATACAGTGAAGTACAAAAGAATACAATTAAATGCAGCATGCCAAAGCCACTTGAATACATAGCATTACGGGCAGGCTTAAAATTAACTTAAGATTAACTAAGCAACTGAAGTATTAAGTGGTAAAACATTATTGTAAACATATAACAAGCACAAATGAGTGATTTTCATGTGCAAGTTAGGTACTAATCCCTCTAGGATTTTTACAAGTGTGCATAATCATGTATCTCTCCCGCCTGCTTTCGGGGGAGTACAGGTTGACGAACTTCAAGCTTTCCCCCGGTAACTGGGGTTTTTTTTAACTCCGTTATGCGCCCATGAAGGTTCTCTGTACATTTTCTGGGTCAGCAATTTACCTCCCCTTAAAAGGGTTCTGTTGGGTGTGCAGCAATATACCTAAATAGAAAAGCGACCTAAAGAGTGCCCATCAGGGCTTGGCACCCCTATTTTGAAGGTTCTCTTTATCCATCCTTTTCATTTTTCTAGCAGAGGGGTTTGAAAAAATTTTTATGATTTTTTGAAAAGTGAATCCCTGATATTACCCACTCCCCCTTTTACTTTATTTTTTTCTGCTATTTTGTGGGGTTTTTTGGAATTTTTTTATACTCCGATGCATTTTTAAAATTTCCCCTCCGTTTTCCATAGGGAGTAATTTAAATTTCCCTCTTTTTAATTGAACTTAAAATTTTGTTTTGTGGGGGGCCCAATTTAAAGGGTTTTGGGTTTTGATGTCCCCCTGGAGCCCTTGCAGTGCCCTTAAAGCAAATTGGGGCGTCATCGCAGAGGATCAATGATCAGACCCGACTCACGGAAAGGACCCACGAGGGCGGGGGCAATGGGGACAGTGCAAAGGGAATAGACGGTGAGGGGAAAGTCTTGATTTCGAAGAGGGGAAGAGTCAGGACTAGACCCAACTGCAAGCCACAATAACGATAAACCAAAAGACATATAAAGACAACAGGAACTCTGCAGGCTCTGACGCATCTTGCTGGGGAAAAATTTGCGCATTTTTGTTTTTATTGGCGGCTGGCAGAACCCTGAGGATGGCCCAAGGGAGGCTAACTTCTTGTTTGGGCCCCATTAAAATTATTTTAAAATCAAGGGGAAGCGCCAAAACCCAGGGATTAACGCGCCGGGGGGGGGGGGATGTGGAAGGCATTCAGGTTTAAAATTGGGGAAAGGGAGCACAAACCCAAAATTCCCTAAATCAAGGCCCCTCACCAACAAAAGGAACCTTCCTTGAGGGGCCCCTTGGGATTTTTTCAGGTGCCCCTTTTAATATGTGAGTCTGGAGTTACTTCATTTCTTTCGTAAAGGGAAAGGCATTCCTTATGTTGTGCATTTGTTGGAAAAACAAATAAGTACCCTTGTAACCCTTGGGGCGAAAGGGGGGGTTGGCTTGAACTGGCCCAAAGGGGCCCACTGGAGTGAAATAAAGGGAAACAGGGGGGATCCTTTACAAATTTGTAAACTTGACTTTTCCCTGTCGGGGAATTTCTCGTACAAAGTTTCAAACAGTCATGGGGGTTCTTGGTCAGGAGTTGTAAAAAAAAGTTATTTTCTTTCCGTGAAAGGGTAAAGATCCGATTTTTTGCCCCCCTTTCGTTTTAAAACGTCGAGAGATGGTTTTGGAGGGGTTTTTTTGTTTGGGGGTTTGCACCCATTAAAAGGTGCTTTTAAAATGTTGGTTTTTCCGCTAGAAATGTGTAGAACACCCGGGGGAAAATAAACGAGAGCACAACAAATGTACATGAGGGCCAAAGACATAGCAGGTGGTGACATTCAACTCTGCTCTCGGGTTTTAAAATATCGTTAATCAAATGGGATAACTCCCATCAAAAATCCCAAAAATGTAAAGGTTTATTATGACCCAGCCTCTAAAAACCAAGCAGTACGTACCATACTCTACATCTAAAAAAAGCCTAAGTCTCCCTGGCCCAGGGTTTCGCCCATAGAAAAAATGAAAAAGGGGAACTTCCCGTAAAAACATCAAAATTGGGAAAAGAAAGGGAGAATTCCCGACAAATCAAAAAAAGGGCCTTTTTGCACGATAGGAGTTTTGCATCCAACAATTGAAGATAAGGGGGGAAATCCCCACCAAGGGGGCCCCGGGTGGCCGGGTGGCAAAACTCCCGCTTCACACACGGGGGGGCCCCGGGTTTTCGATTCCCGGCGGGGAAACTTTTCGCCCCTTTTTCCCTTACACCTGTTGTCCTTTTCCCCTTAGGCAAAATAGGTACCTGGGTTTTTATTTGGGCCTGGGGGTGGGCGCACCCTAGGGGACAAAAATTAGGCCCCCAAATGGAAATAATTTTAACCCAGTCCCGTTTGGACGCACGATTTTCCCTTGGGGTTATCCGGGGTGGCTAACCCCCCGGGGTTTAAAAAATTTCCGAACAAATCAATCTTATCTTATCTCTTCACCGTGCCATTAGAAACCCAACAAGATTTGGGATATAAAATTTAGACAGGCGGGTTCCACCAACATCTCATGTAACAAAAAAAGATCAAAAATTACCCAAAAGGGCCGGTTTTAGCAGTCTTTTTTCGTTTCCCAATCAACCCCTAAACCCATGTCAAAAACATCTTTATAAAATAAAATAAGCCAATACTCGAATACCCTTGTGCCCCAAATTTGCCCTTAAAAACAAAGACCAACTGCTAGGGTTACAAAGGGCCCCCAGAATAGAGCTTTTCGCAAAAAATTACCGATACCAGGGGGGAAAAACAGAGTTAAAATGGCGGGATTTACAAAACCAAAAAGAAATTACGGGCCAAAAAATTTGTCCGCCTTGACACCCTAAAAAAGAAAAAACTTTATACAATAAAGAACAAACATCCCGATAGAGAACATCCAATACAAAAAAAACCACAGTTTAAAAACCATCACCCACAAAATATCTGGAATCCACTTGACCCATGAAATGCAGGGGGAATTGTTTGGGGGGAAGAGTGTAGTAAAGAAAGCAAAAGCCAGACTAAAGTTCCTGTATAGACAAGAAACAGGGGTCTACCTTTTGGGGGCCGCAGGACCCAAAGTCTACCCCCTTAAAAAATTCCATTTTGGTTTTACGCTTGCCTTCATGGTACTTTTCCTTTGCCCAAAAAAACTGAAAGTTTAGACTGCAAATCACCCAGAACAAAACCCGTAAGATTCATCCAGGCTGTAAACCAAAAAAACTTGTGGGCCAGGATGAATTACAGCAGTTGATTTTCTGAATTTTGGGAAGACAAAGTAAAAAAAACCTGAAGCAAAAATCAGGTTTATAAAATTGCTCACGAACATTGTCCAGAATATTTTGCTGAAAAATTTGGCCCGGGTTGGGAACCAAAGCAATCATAGAAACGGGGGGAGAGAGCACCCCCTTTGTAGCCCCAAACAGCTTTGGGCCCCACCCTTCCCAAACCCCTTTAAAAATTTTTACAGCAAAAAATGGAACAACAAACCCCGCACATATCAAAGCCAGTCAAAAAAGAACCATTTTCAAGAAGCCCTGCCAAAAAGTGTTTGATAAATAAAGCTACAAAAGGGGGGGGGAAAAAATTTTCCCCTTTTTTTTTAGCAAACATACTTTAAAATTTTTTACCTTTTTCCCCTAAAAATGACCCTCGTATTGTGATATCTTAATGACCCTCGTGTATTTAGACAGCTTTTTAAAGTAAATAATTAAGATTTTATCTTAAATGTAGAATAAAAGAAAATTTTAAAAACCCTTTTAAATTTATATAAAAAGGTAAAAGGCCCCAAGGGGAAAAATTCCCCTTTCCGCCCCTGTTTTTTTTTGGGTTTTATCCAGGTTCCTACACAAATGTTTGCTATTATAATAATTCTATGTAACTATTTGTGTATACCTGAAAAATTTTTTAATTTTATTTAAACTTATTTTTATTTAAATACCCTCCTAAACAGGACTAAAAAGAATGACTCCCCCACAGAGGGCCCCGTCGTTTTATTCATAAAGAGGGATTCCCCACCCCCCCTCTTAAAAAAATTGAGAAACCTCCCTGATGAAGAAAAAATTGGGTACCACCAAAACCCCTTCTATGAAAACTGAAAAAAATCACGCCCCCAATTAGGGAAAGAAAAAAAAAAAATAAATTTTTTTTTTCTAATAAAAAAAATTTATGCTTTTTTACAATTGCGGGACACCACCTGTAAGAACCCCTTTTGTCACGAAATTAAAACGGGCCAGAAAATTATTCCCTTCATTGTCCGCATAAATATCCGTTGTGCAATCGAAAAAAAAAAAAAAAAAAAAAAAAAAAAAAAAAAAAAAAAAAAAAAAAAAAAAAAAAAGAAATTGCAACTTGTATAATTACTCCCAATTCAGGGGGCATGTACTTATAAAACCTATATATCTATGTAAACGATGGGTTTTAGATTATACCCCTTTAAAAATATCTTATCTTTTTCACATACCTTTTTAAATTACCCAAAGGGGTTGGGGCCCAATTCCCTTTTATACCCTTTCCTCTCCCCCCTCCCCCCCTTTTTCCCAATTTTTTTCCTCCTTACCCATCCTTTTTCCCTTACCCATTTTAACCAAAAGCTCTGGTCATTAAATTCAATTAAAAATTAAGGTGTAGAAACGGGGAAAACGTGGTTTCGTTTGGGGCCCCTATAGTAGTGGTGAGTGGGGGGTGAAAGGAAACGCCCCCACGACGACCAATCGCGGCAGGGGGAGTTTCACGAATGGGAGGCGTTCGACGAATGGAGGCGTTTTGGAGTGACGTCACTAGGGGTTGGTGGTGTTGGAGCTGCGATGCAGAAGTGTTTTATTAGGTTTCCCTTGGGGAATTTTTAAATTTTTTATTTATTTAATTTTTTTTTTATTAACAATTTGGCCCCACATACAGAGGTTTCAAAAAAAAAACAAAATAAGGGGGCAGCATGCCAAAGCCCTTAACAAAGCATAGCATTAAGGGCTGGCCCCAAAAATTAAAATTAAGATTAAACCCAACAATGATGAAAACAGTGGAAAAAAACATTATTGTAAACAAATTTCTAAAAGCACAAGTGAGTATTACAAAGGGCCCGGTCATTTTGGGTTTCTGCATTGCGTAAAAATTTAGTCATAAGGGGTATTCTGTTTGGTAGTGAAATTTAAAAAATAATAAAGTTTTGAGGGGGCCGAATTTTTCATTTGTTTTGATATAATTGTGAGTAACATATAGGAATTTCAATTTATAAGGTTTAGGGTTTTTCATATTTATTTTGGGTTTTTGGGGGGGGTAAGTGATCTTTGAGAAAAGACTTTAATTTAAAAAACAGGGAGTGTTTCTTTTATATTTACAGGTAATGAAATTTCCCAATTTTTTGGGCCTTTTTTGTTCATTGAATTTTTTTTCCAAAATGGAAAATGGACACGAAAGGGAAAATCAAAAAGTGATTTTTTCTGCCTTGTTTATGGGCATGTGTTTTGTTGAGGTTGGGAAGGAGATTGGTTTTAAAAGGGGGGGGTTTAAAAGCCCAAATTTAAATGTTTTTAAAGTTTTTAATAGGGGCAATAAAAAGTATGGATGTTTTTTTATGGTGAGTAGGTTTTAGTGTTTTTTAAAATTGGTGGAAAGGGGCGCCTGTAGTGAAAATTTGTTACATTTTTAACTGCAGCCTTTTTTTTTGGTTTAAATTTTTGGTCTGAGATGGTTAATTTTTTGTTGAGCCCCATGCACAAATTCCCTAGGTGAGATAGGGGTAAATAAAGAGTGGTAAAGGGCCCGGAGGGCTGACTGTGGGAAAATAGTACCGTTTTCTTGATAGTATGCCTACAGTCCCTTTGGGAAAATTTTTTTAGAAATTTGTTTGTATATGTGTATGAAATTTGGGGTCTATTATCCAAAGGTTGGGTTCCTAAAATTTTCCCTCTGTTTTCTTTTTTGAAGGGGGAACCGTTATCATTATGTTAAAGAGGAATCTGGCTCGTTTTCCAAACCCGAATGAAGTAGGTTTTTGTCCCAAAGTTTTGTGTTTAAATTTGTTAGTCCTCATCCGGTAGATATTTTCTTAATTTGGTAATTTACAGTATTGGGAAACGTGACTGGGCTTTGGTTGGGGGGAAGACGTAAGTAGTTTCAATTTTCAAATAGTGGGGTTTGAGTAATTGCGAACATTTGGGAAAGGCATTTAAGTAAGGAGAAAGAGAAGAGGGCCAAGGACACTTCCCTGTGGGGCAACCCCAAATTTAATTGTTGTGCAGAAAGTTGATTTTGGGCCTTTTTTGAATTTTAGTATTTCTTCCGAAAGGTGGAGATCGGGAAAATGAATGATGGAAAATTATTTAGTGCCCAAAAAACTCGTTGGGTGGTAGAGGGTTTAAAAAATCCCGTACAGCCCTTTCTGCTGTGAGCGTAAGTAAACAAAGTTTTATTTTGGTTTCTCCCATGCTGGAGGAGTGATGAAAGGTGGGGGGCAGGCTGGTAGAATTTCTTGAAGTAATTTTTGTAAATGTTACTTGTAACTTTTCAATTGCCCGCATCCCTTTGTGTTTGCTAGTAGGTTTTTTTTTTGCTGCTCTTGTGTTTTTTTCAAATATCCCCTTTTGTGTAGGGCATTTTCTTGGGCCCTTAAAGGTGGTCGTTACTTTTACAGTTTTAAACACGATGGTTTTTGGGGAGTAAAGCGGGGGCCCCCCGGGAAAAGAAGGTGGTCCCCCACTACCACCCGTAGTGCAAACTTCTGTCTTTTCACGGGAAAACTTTGGTGGGGGTGGGTGGGAGATTTAAAAGTTCCCCGCAAAGTTGGATATACTGAATCTCTCTGCCCTTTAAGTAGGTAGGACGGATGTAGTAGTAAGTAAACCGCAAGACCTTCCCTTTTAGGGCAGTGGCAGCCCCCGTTTTACGTCGGTGAATGACCTTTTAGCAGGGCCCCATGCATTCGGGATTTTTTGTAAAAAGGCCCCCGTCAAAAAGTAAAACCCCAAATATTTTGGGGTCTCGATGGTGTTTGAGTTCTGCCCGGGGTTGAGACGTCAGAATTTTTTTCGAGTTTTTTAAGGGAATTTCGATTCCTAGCCCCGAGGGCAGGAGATACTAACATTAAACCCCAGGTGGGAAGTGTAAATGTGGCATCTGTAATGAGTATTTCTCCTGCTTCAGCAAACATCGTGACATACCAAAAATGAATGCTTTTTTCAAGGGGCAAAAGGTGTTGAATTTAACTTGCAGTGCCCCTGAACAAAAGTTGCAAATGCAAACCCTTTGTTGAATCATCAAAGGTACCACTTTTGGCCCGATCTTTTTCAAAGAATTTTCGTAGCTCAACGTGTAAGTCCCCGGGGATGACAACGCTGGAAAAAGGGCCCCTCCCCAACGGGGGTCGTAGGGGGACAGAGTAGGGAAGCCCTTTACCCAGCTACAAGATGGGAGAGGCCAACTGTCGCCCTGGGGCAGGCACCAAAGACGCACCCAAAACCCCGGGGCCAGATGAAGAGTTTCCCCCTTTTCTTTATTTCCTTTTTGTGTCGACCAATCGGGGGCCGGTATGTCCCCGTGCAGAAGCCGAGTCGAAATCGATCGTCCCGTCCCGTCCCCCGCAGAGGAAGGCAGAAAGAACGCTGTGCTTATATCCCGTCTAAGTCGATATGAGGAAGAGGAAAAAAAAATGGGGGGGGGAGTACTGTGCCTTGTGGAACGAGCTTTTTTCCCCCAGCCGCCTCAGCTTTTCTTTTTTGACTACTACTCTTTGTTTTTTCTTTTTTGTTTAAAAAAATTTTAAATCCATATACCAACTTTTCCCGTTATTTTCCCTTTTTCAACCCCATTTTTTGCTCCCAATTACACCATGGTCACATTTTCAAAGGCTTCCCGCCCAAAATTTTGTATATGACAACTTCATTCTGTTTGTATTAAGTAAATTAAAAAATTTATTCAGGTATACCCAAATACAGTTTTCATAGAATTTTCATACATAGCCGCATTTGTGTAGAGAAACCCCGGGTAACCCAAAAAAATCAACAGAGTTCTTATTTCCATTGGGGGGCCTTTTACCTTATAATATAAGGGTTTTTAATATTTTCTTATTTTTCTATAATGAAAATAACCTCTTATTACAAATAAAAAGACTATCACTACACGAGGCCATTAAAACTATCTACAATACGAATGTCATTACTAGGAATAAGATAAAATTTACACTAAAGTTAGCTAAAAAAAAATAAAAATCAAATTCCCCCCCCCTCCAGGACCCTTTTCAATGGTTTCCCGTAGTTTTTGGGCAGATAGGAGGAAACCCGCTCAAAAACCCCTGCCCACCCCTTGGGGTTTTTGGGATGGGTATCCCAGATGGGTGGGGATCTTGCTTCTTTAAAAACTTTCATATTCAAATTTATATTCCCTATTCAAATAGTTTTTTTTAGAAAATGGTAATATTGTATTAGGAAATTTTTGGGATTGGGTGGCACATCCAAAAATCCAACAAAATAAGCAGACTCTTTGGGTCCCCAAATGGGCCCGGGCCCGGGTGGGTTACCCAAATATCTATGGGAGGTTAATTCATTTAAGTCCCTCCATTCCCGGCTAAATGGGGGGTGAGCATTAAAACCGTTTTACAAATTTTTTTCCCGTTTTGCCGCATTTTTTGGGCATAAAGCTCTCTGGGGACAGCAAAGGCAGTTTTAAAAAGCCTCACTTTCCCGGGGTACATGTTTTTTTTATAGGCCCAGACCTAGTCTGGGGAAAAGTACGTTTTTAGTGTACGAATTTTGAATCATTGTAATAATATGGGGGTTTTTTAAAAGGGTATGATAATTAAGGGCGTTTTTTGGGGTTTTTTGAGACCAAAAGGGTTTCCCCGTGGGGGGCTAAGTAGTTCTGAAAACTGCGCCCCCAAAAAAGGGCATTTTTTAAAGGTCTCCAAAAGAGGAAAAACCATAGGAATTATACCCTTTACATGGGCAACAAAATCATCATGCTGATCAGTGGGGAAAATTAAAACTTTCCGTTTTTAAAACCCCCCCAGGAAGGTAGTATTTTCCAATATCTAGTGGGGTTTTGCCCCAGGGGAAAGACAAACGCTATGTCTGTTACAATAGAAGACTCACAGCTGGCAGAAGTAATGTGAGCAAGATACAGATCAAGGACGCCTCCATAGACATGTGCTGGGTTCAAAGGTTCACCTACAATTTGCACATTAAATGACTGTTAAGAGTGAACAACAGTGACTTACCATTACGATTACCAAACTGTGATATAACCCCCCCCCCCATAAAATTGTCTCGTTATTATAATCGCAACTAAAAGAGTAGGCTCAGATTGAGCACAAGTTCGGAGCTCCAAGTAATTATAAACTTATCAGGCAGGAGATACAAGTTAAATACAGTGAGAGCAGTATCCTACACGTGATGACTACCCTGTGATATTGTAGTCCCTCTGTTTTCTTATGGTGCAAGAAGTGATGGAGTGGATTTTTTAATATATAGAACACAAGAGTTAGTACGATTTGAGGTTATATGCAACAAATTTATGCGCTATTTAGGGGGTTGGGATTTTTCTGGGACCTAATGCACTTCTTGTAGACACACAACATCAATATGGGTTCAGTGGTTACTTTATGATGAGGTCAGGTAATCTTTTTCTAATGCAATATTCCTGCTAATATAGTAAGTTTTTTACGAGTTTTGATCCATTATAGTAGTCCTGGGATCTTGTTGAGTTTCTATGCATAATGAAAAAATGTTACATAAATAGCAGAGGTTATCAGTGTCCTGAGTGTTACTCGGTCACATGAGTTTTTTAAGTGCGACTCCCAGTTAGTAAGGGCCCTGTGGGATTTTCTTTGTTTACTCAGAGCAAGACGCTTGTTCATGTATCATTCACCTAGTTTGCTACTCGCCATAGATTGAGGTTCATTGAGGGGGGTCGAGTCGAGCCTTCATGGCCCCGCCTCTTCACTGATAGCTACCTAGGTCACTTTCCCTGAGCGTGTGCTTTATCATTCCTTGCTTAAAGCTATGTATAGGATCCTGCCTCACCTACATACGCTTCCCAAACTATTCCACTTACTGACACTACTCTGGGCTGAAGAAATACTTCGCAACCATCCTGTGATTGATTAATCTGTGGCTTCAAGCTTCAACTGTGTCCCTTGTTACTGTGTTCAATCTCTGAACATCCGGTCTTTGTTCCACCTTGGGTCAATTCTCTATCAGTATTTTTGTATTGTCGTTCATCATGTCCCCCTAATCTCTCCTGTCTCAGTGTCGTCAGATTGATTTCCTTAACCTCCTACTCGCTTAGGGACACTACCTCTATTAGCTCTCGGGATAGTTTGTTGCAAAACCTTTGCACTTTTTATAGTTTCTTCACGTGCTCTGGCTAGGTGTGGGCGTTCCAAACTGGTGCCCTGCATTACTCCAATATGGGCACTAACGTACACGGTGTACAGGGTCATGAATGATTCCTTATTAGATGTCGGGACATGCTGTTCTGAGCGTTTGCTCTAGGCGCCCCATTGCTGCCAGCAGTTATTTCTGGTTGATGTTGCGCTTCGGTCGATGTGCCTGGTGTTATTACTCACCCCAAGATCTTTTTTCCTTGAGTGATGGTTTGTAGTCTCTGACCCCCCCTAGACTGTACTCCCATCTGCCGGACTTCTTTGCCCTTCACAAATCTTCCATGACTTTGCACTGGTGTGGATTGAACTCCAGGAGCCAATTGCTGGACAGGTCTGACAGGCATGTCCAGATCCCTTTGTAGTTCCTGCCTGAGTCTTCGATCGAGTGATTTCTTTATCAAACTTCACGTATTGCAAACACCCCCCCCCCCCCCCTGGGACACCTCAGCAGTCTATTCAATTCCAGTCAATGTTGTTCAACAAATACCAGAAACAGCAATGGTCCTAGGGACAGACCCTGCGGGACCCCCGCTCGGTCACAGGTGCCCACTTCTGCACCTCGCCACGTACCTTGCAATCGCTGCTGTCTTACTGCAAGTTCATTCCCCCTACCTGGATCTTGTAGTGCCTTGTCCCTGTTATCCCTGCTTGGTCCTCAAGTTTTGTCACCAATTCTCTTGTGTGGTACTGTGTTCAAACGACTTCCTTGCAGTCCAATGAAAATGCACTCACACACCCCTCTCTCTCCTTGTTCTTACTTGCTTGTCGGCACCATTGTCATAGGAAATCAGTTAGGTTCTTCGATTTAAAGTGACACAGGATTTCACGTACCGTAACCTTGTTGGCTGATGTTTGATCGAGATCGTTCACTTTCCTAGCTGTGTTCCACCAACTCTTCTACTGATAATTCATATTCTCATTGATTTTGCATACTATAACATGTCAAGTGACAATGGTCTGTAGTTTAATGCTTCATGTCTGTCTCCTTTTTTAAAGATGGGAAAACCCTACATTTGCTGTACTTTCCATGCCTCAGGCAATCTCCCTGCTTTCGATTAGATTATTATTGAATATTGTTGTTAGGGGTCAAACATAGCGCCTTCTGCTCCCTCTCTCAATACCCATAGGGGAGATCACGATGTTATCTGGCCCCATTGCACTTTTGAGGTATCCCTAGCTCATCAGAAGCATCATTCATTCTTCCTTCGGTTTGTGTGTGCACTCGATGTCCTGACACTGGTGGCGTGGTGATGCCCCAACTCTCCGTCTATTCTGGCGTCCCTTCTGTGTAAATGTATTGTATGATTGGTGACCTTCACCACTCAACATTCCCTCCCACATATAATTACAGCATCACTATAACTATCATCACAACATTGTGTTCATTACTTTATCAACACTATTTCAACATATGTCTATGTGGTTAACATCACATCACACTCGGCACCACCACTTTTATTATACTCATCACTTTTAACTAAATTATAGACACTGGAAAAAAATTACATTTACCTGCGACATTGAATCTAATTACATACATACAAGTAATTGGCCAGCAAGATAATAATTATTTATCGTAAGTTCACAGAGACAAGTTAGGATATTCTTTTTCTAGGACTCCTAGAAGTCGCAAAAAATGTCCCATTCGATACCTACCTTATATCTCTCCACAACTAAGCTCCTTGACCTATACTTAATTGCAAATGAAATCTACATACACACCAGGAATTATGCGTAAAAATATTATAATTTTTTGGAATGTATATTTAAAATTAATAAATGTTTACATATACACATTTATATAACAGAAGAAATTTTTATAATAATAACTTACCAAATTTTTGTTCTGGTGAATTAATTGAGTATATACTCAAAACCCCCCTGTGTCTTAATATTTATGATAAATAATACTTGGCCAGAACTAGAAACATAAAACTATAGACATGACTTAGCTGGGGGTAATATCATTTGTTTTCGTCCTAATTATCGTGAGTCCTGTCCAAGTGCATGTTTAATCTCGTTATGGAGGGAATGCAATTCACAACAATTTCGGCTACTATTTCTTGAGAGGTGTTACAGCCAAATATAACCTCTAGAGCGACCGAAAATTCTTCTTATTTCACTAACGTTTGTTCTTGGCTCATTCCACAAAAAACATGGTGACTCTCCCTGCTCATACCGCGCAGGCGTCTTGTTTGAGCCTTCCAATTTTTTATAATATAAATTTTTATTAAATACAATAATAGGCCTTCAAACTTACATAATGCGCTTGATTAAAGCTTACTGGTGAGCAAAACGTTGCCACAATAAATGTCACCATTATTTTGCACTGCTTGTCATTCTTACTTTACTGTTCTTCATGTTCTTTTGAGTGGGAGGGGTTGATTTGGAGTTGGGAATCTGCTCATCATGCCTTTTTTTTCTTGGGTAGCATTGAAAATTGGAGTTTGTCAAATGTTTGTTACGTGGGATTGAATTGTAATGGGACTTCGCCCTAGTATGGGCCAACAGGCTGCTGCAGTGTTCCTCCTTTCTGATCGTTTCTTTTGTTCTTATTTTAAAATAATGTATTTCCGGAAAATACATCAGTATTTTCCACACTGCGACATGGGTGGGCGAGTTCATTGCTAAACGACTCAAATTGCCCTCCTGTGCCAATGGTGGGAAAGGATCACTAGGTACATATAGGATCTGGCTTACACATCGGTGGGAAAACATATTACACAAGATTTAATCACCCTTTTTACACTTGCCGTCTTGTGGAATCCAGAAAGTTTCGCTAATACAATTTAAGGTATCTTGAACCCCACCATACATTACATTTTTATGGGTATTTAAAACCATTAAATTTGTTAGATGATGAGTTTTGGGCAGTAAGGTAGGGTGTTTAGCATAATCACCCAATTCAGCATTTTGTAACCTACCTCTGCACCTAATTACATTTTTCTCTAAATACAGCCCCAATTTCTCTATTATGGAACCTTTCACAATTTTACTTTCCATCATCAATTTAATCTCATTTCCATAGATTTCTTCCTGTACCCTCTTTATCCAGTATTCAAGAGGATGTGAAAACTTATATGAAATATTCATCTTGTTTAGAAATTTAAACACCAACTTAGTTACATTGATTAGTTTGGGTAAAGAAGAATACCTATTTATATCAATGGCTAAGAAAGGACAAACTATTGAAGTGGTGGTCACAGTAATTTCAACAGGAGCAATATACACCTTTTGTACAAGCCAATTAGCTTTAAATTTTCCTCATCTCGGTCCTTAAACCATGATACAGCATTTACAAATTAGCATAAGGTAAACCTCGAGACAAGAAATCAGCTGGGGTTCTCCTCACCAGGTATATGATTAAATGTTAACATGCTGACCCCAAAATATTATAACTTCTCTTGCATCTGATTAATTTCAGCGACTCTGTTTTGTACATACACAATTCTACTGTTTCCATTACGAACCCATTGAAAGGATCCCTCATCAGCCCAAATTTTCAGTGCCAAAAATTTTATCTCCTGCAACTTATTTTTATAAATTAGTAATTTTGAAACCTACAAAAATAGCTTTTAAATTCCAACTGGGAAAGGTACGTGATTTAATTGGAGCACTTTAGCCTTAGAATAACAAGGAAATAAAATTTTTGAAGGTAAACAACGCTCCTACGAAATTTTGAGACACAAAAAATGTGGAGATATTTTTCTCATCTGGATTGGCCCCTGGGGGGGGAACTCCAACTTGGGAATTTTTTTCATAATCACCAATTAATTCACCCCCACCTTTTAATGAATTCCTCAGGTAGAGTTTCACCCCAAGCCTTTTAAAGCTTCCTGCTTTTGTATTAATTAAATTTCCCCTCTTTTTTAAGGGGTGACACAAACCTGTGGATCAAAAATTTGGAATCTTCAGCAAGCAAAACTTTTTTTAATTAATTTATGGGCTCTGAATTAAAGGGTTTTTAAATTAAAAAATTTCTTTTCCCCCATTTCCCCAATTTAATCCCAATACTTACTACATTTTGGCACTTATCTCCAGGGTATTTTTTATTTATTTTGCCCTTTAATTTGGACGATTACTATTCCTTTCCATCAGAGGCATATTTGCATTTGTTTATTTTATTAGCCTTTCCCATAAGTATGGTAAACACAGGAAATTAAATTTTCAAAGTACAAAAAAATTTTTGGCCCACAAAATAGAGCGAAACACCAACTCAAAGACCGGGGTGATCATCCCGGAGGATTCACCTTCAAGCCCATAACATTGATAAATGACTGCTAGAAAAAGACAGGATGGATAATGGAACCTTTCAAAACTAGGGGGGCCAAGCCATGCGCACTCTTCGGGGTCATTGTTCTTTTAGGCGGGAATTTTGGGCCCCACTAAAGACTTTCAGGGGGTGAAATTGTGACTGGGAAAAATGTAAGGAAAACCTTCCGGGACAATAACGGAGATAAAACCCTCAATTTGGGAGTGTTTGAGGTTTCCCTAATTTGTTTTCCCTGGAAGCAGGAGGAGAGATACATGTTTTTTACATGGAATCCTAGAGGGAATAGTCCCGAGTTGCAACGAAAAATACTCACAGAAAGAAAAAAAGACTTGGAGACGATGAAACCACCCCAATGAAAAGCAAGGGGTCCAGCCTTTAAAGAACCATACTAGTGTCGGGGCCCGAGATGTTAACTGCCTCCCAGTACAAAGGGGATTCCCCAACCCACCCCCTGGCAGTCTTCAAAGCTGGAGGGCAATACCAAAAGTGGGTTTCGACCAGCCGGGCTGTGGCTCGTACGTTGGTTTGCGTGCACCCGCAGAAACCCTGGTTGATCGGGTTTGATCACCGGGGAGGCCTGGTCACGGACGGGCCCATGGGGGCGTTGCCCCCAGAACTTTTCCCAGGAAAATCAAGGGAAATAAGTCATTAACAGTTCTTTCAGTTGACGTCACACCCAGGAAATTTCCACATAAAATTTTTGCTTTATTTTACTCAACGGATTCCCTTACGTTTAAGGTGTGCTTTTTTGTTGCTTGAAGTAGGAACGGCGGGATGTGCCCCAAAAATAATACGCCCCAAAAGCGAAAGGTTTTTCAAGGGGTAAGTGGGTAAATGGGATTTCAGGCCAAAAAGAAGCGCGTACAACCCCGGTCAACCCTTGAAAATATCTTAGGAAAACTTTACTTTGCACCATAAAGGTTAATTCTTCATCCTGAAATTTAATAAAATATTCCAAATTTTCCGCAATGACGGACCTGTCATAAAACAGTCTTTTTTAAAACTAGGTGCTTTTTGTTATCCTGGCATACAATTAAAAATCCCAAAGGAGGGTTAGAATCCTCTTCACCTTTTGGGGTGGCAAATACTGACCATAATTTTGGCTGCTCGGGAGGTACTTCTAAAAAATTTTAAAAATTTAAATTTGTCGAAATTAATCATTATGGCAGCAATAATTCGGGTGTTTACTAGTTCGGGGAGCTGATTTAATGCCCAAAGGGGCCGGATTAAGAATCCCCGGGCCCCCTGGCTTTAGTTGGGGGGGCCCCCTTTGAGTTAGGGGAAAGCGAAGCGCCCCCTTCCAGTTTGGGGGGGGGGGTCGGTGTGAGCTGTTTAAGGTCTAATTAAAAAATTTTGGGTTTTTAGATTAAATTTAATAGGGAAAGTAATCCCCAAGCAAACAAAACCATTTCCCAACACCCTTTATAACTACTTTTTAAAATCATGCATTTTAAAGAGAATAAACTCAAGACAGCATGTTTAAACTTGGGCTATTAAAGTGGAATATGTACCTATTATATTCGCATAACCACTGCAGCATTTTTTCCTTTATAAATCATAAATTATTGTTATCATTGCATCATGCAAAAGGACTATAAATAAATTAAATCAAGAAAGTAAAGATTTGTTTTTATTCCGGGCATTTTAAAAATAAACTTTTTTTGGGATTTCAATTGGAAAAAATCTAAATTTATTTTCTGAAAATCATATTTCGTTAGAAGATCAAGGTCAAAAGGCTGGGTTGCACAATTTGTCTTGGTACTGTTAACGGAGCGGGTTTTTTTCATTTTTTTTTAAAAACAGAAAAAAAATGTTTTTTCAAGTTAGTAGGGGAGTGTTAGGAAAAGGGCGAAAACTCTGAAAACTTTGGGGAAGGTTTTGAGATACCTGCATTTTTTAAAATTTTCAAAAGCTGAGGGTGCACTTTTTTTCAGGTGGAGTTTTTTTTGATTCATATACCCCCGAAAAAATGAAATTTTTCAACAAATGTGTCCTGAAAAATCTGTGAAAGGGTTGCAACTTTTATGGGAGCTCCTTTAATTTTTTGCATTGGCATAGTATAATTTTGAACAGAATCCAACTTTTTTGAGATTCTGGTAGTTTCTTTCTTTTCACCAATCTGTAATCAGTGAATTAGAAAGACGAAGATGGGCGTTTACATTTTTCTGCCTTGGTAGCAACACAATTTCTTGTTGGCTCTTCAAAATTGCGTTTCCCCTTTTTTGACCCCTGAGATCAGCCCCTAACTGTAGTCTTTCCCAGCATTTAGCTTTCTCTTCAAAATTCAAAAGCTTATCATTGCGAATGAGCTTCAAATTCCCAACCGCATGGGGTTAGCACAAGTAGCCATTTCAATTTCAATTTTTGAAGTTCTTGTTCGTGGGATTTAACCGTTGTATACAGTCTCAAGCACACAGGTAAGGCCAATTCAAAAAACTTCCAATTTTGATGCTAACGGCTGCTTGTTTTTGTGTTGCTGTTGGTCTTCTCCTTGCATTGGATCAAAGCAGAGTATTTTCAGCAAAACTGTCTTTCAAAGATGGTTGATCTCCGTGACCCCTTGTTGTTTTAAAGTTGGAATCCCATGAATGGTTGACTTGAGTATACTCACCGAGCGTTGAAGCAGAAAAAAATTAAAGATGTTTTAGAAATCCAAAAAATGAAATGCGCGACAAAAACACTCGCAGCAATGACCAAAAAAGATTAAGAGAATGTGTGGCGGGGAATATTCCATGGGTTGATTTGCTTTATACGGGCTTGATAATTCATCTTGTTTCTCCACATGGCTGAAAGAGGAATGAATTTTATAAAAACGCTTACGGCTTTCCACTGGAGTCGACAAAGCGAACAATGAATGTAATTTCTGTATGGAAATATTGGGGTTGAATCTACACTTTTTGCAAAATATTTTTTAGTTTTCACAGCTGATGATGTTATTGAGGGCCTTTTTAGTCATCAGTTAATAAATTCATTGCTATAGTAGATGCATGTAAGATACAGTGCCTTTCTGCATTCCAAGGTGTGACACTGATTTGCAAAAATGGATCGAATTGTCTAACAGTTCTATGATCCTAGGAAATTGCCCTTGTTTTCCCCCAAACCCAAAAAACCTCATTTTCCACGGAAGAAATCCCTTTTTAAAAAAGAAATTTTTCAAACGCAAAACTTTCTAGAATTTTCTCCCCAAAAGTGCGCTTTTTTTTTCAGTTTGATTTTCAAATGAAATCCAAAAAGCTTTTTTTGTGCACGAATCACTGGCTAAAAGAGCTCCTGAGTGGTGCTGTTTTTTCATGTTTTCCCCGAAACGCTTGGAATTTTTTCCCGTCATTTAAACCCCCGTGTGAAGGGATTTTTTTTGTAAAAAATAGCTTGATGCTGAACGTACCTTTTCCGGCTTTCAGAGTATACCATCCCTGATCTTTTTACAGTTTCTGAATTTTTCAAGTCCTATAAAAAATAGATGACTTTAAAAACAGACTTCCATCATCATAATCCTGTTTATTCTAAAGTCATGTTCAGAGTTTGTTTAAGTTTTCTGCAATAAAGAAAAAAAGTAGAGAATTGGGATTGCATTTGGCCATGAGGCAGGACTTTTTAAAACAAAAAAAAAACCGTGGAGAAAATGTCCCCTTGGGACATTGAGGGGGACCAAAAGAAGTAATTGGTGAGAAATAATGGGGGGGTTCCGTAAGATCTGAGTTTGCAGATTCAACTGTATTGGTAAAATCAGAAAACTGTTTTCTTGACAGTCTTGATCTTTCTCAGCTTCCCACATCTTTCTTTTTTGTTTTTTCTTTTGAATTTTTTTTTTTCTGTGACCCACTGAAAGAAGTTCCAATCAGTTCAGAGTCCTAATGAGGTGATCACTGTCTGTAATATGCAAAAACAAAATTTTTTTTATCAATTATTATTAATTTTTTAAATTTTTATTAATTTTTTTTTTTAAATTTTTGGGGGGGTATGGCCCCTTTTAGCCCCCTTTCCCCTGGCTGCGCATTAAAAATTTAAAACTTACCAGAAAGGAGTTATACAGAACCTTTTTACCATAGATTGGTTTTGTGATTTGGGCTCGAATATTTTACTAATTCTCCTCCTTATCTCCCAAATTTTTTTAAACGAAATTACCGGTCCAAAAACAATGCACAAGGTATTTATATTACCATTTTCTTAACTAAACTAACATTATGTTTTGCATGTATTTGGCCCACCACCATGATAAGGACAGAGAATTAAAGAATGAGGGACAAATTTTTAGTTTCACCCCCAAAACCGATTTTCTATGTGGCTTATGGTTTTGGGGGAAAAAATTTAGTAAAAAATTTATATTTACACATTCCGTCGCAACTTGAAAATAAGCATTTGCAATGGAAGTGGTAGAAAAACAATCAATTTTAGATTTTTTTTGAAATGATAAAGATTAAGAAGGACAAAGGCTTTTTAAAAAAACCCACAAACGGAGTCGTTTGCATTTTTTGGTTTTTCTTTATGTTTTTTTACCAAAAAAGCGTCTTTATGGGCCCTGGTCTTTTTGGGCAAGTACCCCCATAGGTACCTCCCTTATATTTAGAGGGAAAAAAAAAACTTTTATCCATCACACAATGTTTTCAACAACACTTCGTTTTTTTGTCACATACGTCAAAATTAACGTGAATTATACAAAAAATTGGAGGGAACTCCCCCCCTTTCTGAGTAAACAAAGGCGTGTTGAGTGTTGCCATCTAGGGTTTTGGTTTTTTTAAATTTTTTTATTTTATTTCATTATTTATTTTTGTTTGATTAATTTTTTAAAAAAAAAAATTTAGTCTCCAAACATTTGAACTTTTTTGGGTAGGGCCCCCCTTTAAAATTGCACCTTTGGCCGCAGTCTTGGATGCCCCCCTAAAACCCCTTGGAACCGGGGGGGCCCCCAAATTGGGGGCCCCTAGGCCAAAACCCATTTTTCCCTAGCGGTAATCCGGCCCTATTGTCCATATCCATTCTTAATTAGTGGGCAATTCCGGAGGGTTTTTCAGTCCCCACGGAAGTTCCCATTTTGCCCCCAGATAAAATTTGCATCTCTCGGTATTGTTCCTAGTAAAAGAATCGTCTGGACTTTCTTCATTTTCATTTATTCCCAAAGCGTTAATTCCCACAATTTATGCGGCTCAACACCTCCTCTAGGAAGAAATTTTAGGGCCCGACTTCATGAGTAAACACACATTTATAGTAGTATTTATAGTTTCCCCTAGTCATGCATTTTTAATAGAATCCTACCATACTTACTGGCCTCCTGCAGTTTTTAAAAGGGTGAGTTACCTGGGGTTCCTTTTGGGGGACTTCCGGGGGGCAAAGGGCCCCGGGCCCGGTCTGTGCCAGGCCTCCGGGTTTGATAAAGGGGCCTGATCAACCAGGCTGTTACTGCGGGCTCCCATGCAAAACCAACGAAACGACCAAAACCCCCGGGTTTTTTTGGTTTCCAGGTACCGATTTTAGGGGGCTTTCCAGTGCCACTTGAAGACTGCCAGGGTCTTTTGGTAACCCCCTTAGAAAACGGAGGCAGTTGAACAGTCTTGGCCCCCCCGACACTTATTGTAGGGTCCTTAACTTGCTAGTGACACCCCTTTGCTTTTCTTGGGGGGATGTTGAAATCGCCCTGCCAAGCCCTTTTGCTTTCGATGAGTGATTTTTCGTGTGCAAGTTCGGTAGTAGTCCTCTAGGTTTTTCCCCAGGTGTATATAACATGTATCTCCCCCCGCCTGCATTCCGGGGAAAAATACGGGTTTCCCAGGAACCTCAAACTCCCAGTAATTGAGGTTTTTTATCTCTTTTTTGGGCGCACGGTAAAGGGTTTTTCTGTAACTTTTTTCTAGGTCCAATTTCACCTCCCCTTAAAAAGGTTTTTGTTAGGGGGGGGCAGAAATATTCCAGCCTAGATAGAACAATTGGCCTGAAAGTGCCCAAAAAGGGGTTTTGGGCATCCCTATTTTTTAAAGGGTTCAATTATCCATCCTGCCCTTTTTTCTAGCACTGCGATTGAAAACAATTTAGGTTTCCCTTGAAGGGAATTCTTTTAAAAGATCCCCCCGGGCCCTTTGACTTTGGGTGTTTCGCTCTATTTTGTGGCCAAAAATTTGTTTTGTCCCTTTTAAGAAATTTTAATTTCTTGGGTGTTTACCATATCTGAGTAATTAAAAATTTCTCATCGTTAAAATTTCATATTTTTTTCTGAAAGCACACTGAAAGTTTGGTTTTTTTTCCGCCTGGAGCCTTGCAGTGTCTGCAATGGAAACACTGCCCTGCAAAATTCTGTGTCATCTGAAAAGGGAAAAAACACGGTCTGGGGGCTGACATCCTTTCTAGGGTTCAGATATGAGGATTAAAACAAAGGGGAGGGGGATTACTTTCCCTGGGGAACAGAGCTTTTCACCGTGGGCTGCCTCTGATTTTACCTTTTTGACTACTACCTTTGTTTCTCTTTGTAAAGGAAATTTAGACCCATAAAACCCAACTTTTCCTGTTATCCCTTTTCACGCATTTTGTGCACTATTACACCATGGTCACACGGGCCCGAAGGCTTTTGAAAAAGTCTGTAATATTACACCCTCATTCTTTTTGGGTCTTCTAGTGCATCTACAACCCTTTTTCGTAGTGATCCAATAGTTGAACCAGACAGGAGCGACCTATTCAAAACCCATGTTCCCCTTGGGGTTTTGTAATTGGGGGTTTTTCTAGATGGGTGGCAAATCTTGCTTCTTGGGGCCCCTTTCAAAAATTTTAAATTTATGATATGGGAGTTATGAAATCGCCCTGAGTTCTTTGCTATTGCTTTACTGCCCCCTTTGTGGAGTGGGGCATGTCTGTTTTTTTTTAAATTAACTGGGGAAAGACCCCCATGTCCATGCTCCCTCTCCATAGGATGGTAAAAGTTTCCCGCGAAAGGGGCTTTTTGCAGTTCTTGATAAACACGGAGTTCCATGAGTCTGGCCCGGGGGCAAGGCATGGGCTGAAATTTATCGCCTGTTCGAAGTCATTTGGCACCCGGGATAACATCAATAGGCTTGGGGAAAACCAATTCGTTGCTCCCCTCATAAAAAATTCATTTTAAACTTCGACTCTCATCTGGTTAGGGGCCCTTGCTAAAAACTGAGTCATTTTGGGATTTGAGTAGCTCCCCCTCTTTTCCCTTTGCTGTCATTGTGAACCCATTTTTGTTTAAGTGGGGGCCCCAAATACTGGACGTTGTTCTCGACTTTGATTTGGCATAGGAAAAGAAATATTTTGGGTTTCTTTCGATTTCATTTATGGGGCTTTTAGCTCTTCCCGCTTTCCCTGCCCTCCTCTAAGATTCCTTTTTAGCTTAAGTTCGAGCGGGGCTTTTTTCCTGACCATGATTTTCCCTAGCATTTCAGATTTTATTGGCCTTTTTTAGCTGTCTGTTTTTCTTTTCCATCGCCTGTAAAGGAGCGCCTGTCTTTTTCTTTTTTTAACATCTACTCCTCCTTTTTCTTAGAAATAAGCCTTGTGCATACATGGGAGTCCCAAACCAATTTAATCTTTTTCTGGCATAAGTTGGGTCGGGTTTTTGCTTAGCTATCTTCCCAGCTTATATCGTTAGGACTTTTTTTATTTGGGTCCATTTTAAATTGTTTTTGTTATTGAAGTTAAATTTTGGGTGAATGCTCCCTCGGACTAATCTCATTAGGGTCGTGTTTTGGGGCTCCGTGCATACATGTCTGAACCCCCAAAATGTTGTGATCTGATATATTTTTTTTGATATGATGACTTTTCCCGAAATCAGATCATCATTGTTAGTGAAGATGGGGTTCTATGTATTTTTCCATTTCTAAAAGGCTCATTATTTGCTTTTTAAAAATTAAATTTTTGTGCGGAGTTTTAAAAAGCTCGTGTGATGTAAATTTTTCATCAGAGTTTGCCTCCGGGGTTTTAAATTACTGAAACAATATTATTTGCTAATTCCCCCCCATTTTAGGTCCTTTTTTTTGAAATCCCCCGGGGGCAAGATTTTTGGGGGCGGACGGGCAGTTTTTCCCAGACAGTGGGTCAATTTTTAACAGCTTTCCTGGAATTGCTGGGGCATTGCATCCGGAGGCTTGTAGACTACCACAATGACAAAAATTTTTTTGGGTTTTCGATCTTTACGTAAAACTTTCCCCTACATCATTTGGGGGCATTAAGCAGTTTTTGTGCAAAAAAAGTGACTCTGCGATTTTACAGGCCCCCCCCCTCCTTTCGCCCCGTTCACTCTGTCGCGTCGTATAGGTTGGAAACCGGGATCCATATTTCGTTTTTTCCAAGTGAAACCTTTATTTTGGGGCCTGTGGGGGAAAACCGCGAACATTTGCCTTTCCCTCTGCAAGCAGTCCCCGGATGAAAGGTTTTTTTGTTGTTTGTTGCTGGCTTTAGACCCTGTATAATTTTCAAAGAAGAAAGTCATCGGACTGGTGGTTAAAAATTGTTGGTACTGGGGGGGGGGTTTTTTTTTCCCGGGATTTGATCTTTATTTTGGTTTTAAATGGGGGGGCCATCGACTGTGGTTCACTCCAGGAATGACTGGATTTGGTGTACATTTCCGCTATTTCCCCGCCAGTTTTTTTTCCTTTCCCGGGACTAAAAAACCTCTCCCCTTTATTTGGGTGTGGGTACCCGGTTTTCCCCCTGGCCTGGAATTTTTTTGGGATCTTTTTTCCCCTTTAGATGGTGTGCCTGGGAATTTAAGTTATAGCATTTTTTTTCCCGTATTGAAAAAAGGGCCCCATTTCAGGGTTTAAAAAGCTTACAGGAAGGGAGTTGCATTTTCCCCGTTGTCCCTATGGGGAGGCATTTTCTAGGGTGGTCAAAGTTCAGTCCCATCTGTTTTCCCCGATTTCCCCTTTAAAATTATTAAATTTTTATAAAACAAAAAGAAGCGCCCAAAACCACAAGGGCTATACAGCCCCCGATTTCCCATGCCTGCAGGGAAACAAGTGCATAGTATGTTCACAAGGGTTTGGGTTTTCCCTTTGGGCCCTTTGGGGTTTTTGTGACTGTATTCCCTTTGGTTCAATTTTTTTCCTGTCTTATTCCCATCCTCACTAAAACACCAAAAAATGGAGCCCACCAATTTTTTTGGAATTTTAACCTCATTATTTTCTAGTGGGGTCCCCTTTTTTGCTATTTTCCCGTGGTATTACTAGTTTGGGGAATATTGGTTTTTTTCTTTTCCTTGATTACACTTGTTTCCCCAAATAAAGCTTTCCCGTTTTCCCCTGAGGGCCTTTTTAAAAGGGAAATTTCCCCCCTGCGTATATTTCCTGACTACCTGGACAAAATCCCAGGGCCCGGGGGCCTGGTGGCTAAAGCTCCCCCTTCACACACGGAGGGCCCGGGGTTTTGTTTCCCGGGGGGTGGGAAAACAAATTTTTACACTTTCCTTTCAACCGTTTTCCTTTTCCCAAACACAAATAGGTACCGGGTGTTTTCACTGGTGTGGGTCCCCCATCCTGGGGGACCCAAAAATTTAAAGGGCCCCAATGGAAAAAAGTAAGACAGTCCTCGAAGACGCACTGACTTTCCCTGGGTTTTTTCCCCGGGGGGCTAACCCCCCCCCCGGGGGTTAAAAAAAAACCGAAAAAATCTTATCTTATCTTTAACTGTCCCCAGGACAGCACTTCCCCGCTTCACCATTACTGTCTCCCAGGACAGCACAAACAAACCCCCCCATTTACGCCCACCAGGGCATCCCCCTCCAGCCTTACAGTTTCTTACTACATTGGGCCCGCATCAAGAGCGAACCAAAAAAGCCCAACTTTATTTTCCCCCTATAACTTAGTCACCCCAGCACACACTCTCGCAAATTAAATTTTTCTTATGGTTCTGTCACCCAAACCCCCGGTTTCGCGGGAGTGCTGCTTTTTGCCCTACAGAGTGATGGCTTTTCTTAAAGAAATTGGAGCACGCAAAAAAAATTGGGCCCCCTAACCCCAGACAGAACTGTTTGCCATACCCTTGGGAATGAAATGCATCTATGTAACAAAGATTGGGCAGTTTTTTTTGTAACTGATTCCCTGTCATCCCCTTAAAACTCTCAACTCAAAAAGCATAAAAAAAAATTTTGCCATGCTTGTTTCAAAGCCAGACACAGGTATTGGGAGGAATTTTGGACCTGGAGTCAGATTTCACATGCTGTAGATTCCATCTCACATTTTGGGCCCTTTAGAAACATGAAAAGAACTGATAAAATTGGGTAAGCTGTAAAAGCTTTCCCCAAAAGGGTAGATTACAATCCCTTTGGGTTGTCAGGTATAAAATTTTTAGAACAAAAATACGAAAAGAAATTCAACCGAATTTTTTTGGACTTAAGGCTTTAGGGAATTGACCCCCAGTGAGTCCATTTTTAAACATCCTTCTATCAAGCAGGAGGAAACCACTTCTATGGTGCATCCAAAAAAAATAACAACCTTGGATTTTCACTACTGCCCCGGGTTTCCCGGGGGGTTACAAGAACTTTGGGAGGTTTTAAAACACCACCACCAGATTTAACCAAAAAGAAATTAAACTTTGCCAAAAAACTTTTTGTCCAACCCTGCGGGCATTAGAAATGGGGTGGGGATAAAATTTTAAAGAATTTAGAAAAAACTCCCCTCAGAAAATTTTAAGAAAGGGGAAAGACTTTTTCCACAGTGGTATATTGCAGCCCCCTTCCCCGGGAAAAAAACCCTGCCCTTTTCTAGCTGTAAAAAAAAAGCATTACCCATGTGTGCATGGTGTGGTGTTAGTTTTCCATTCTGTCCTAGGCACATGTCTATTAGACACTAGGGCCCGCTGTATATACACGTGGAAAGTGTGGTGTGTGGTGTGTGGGGTACTCACCTAGTTGTAAAACCCCCTATTGAGGTTTCAGGGTTTGAGTCCAAAGCCCCCTGGTCGCCCTTTTACTGTCGCTACTAGGGCACTCTTTCCCCGCCGTGGGGCTTTATCATACCTCTGCTTAAAGCTATTTTATGGGTCCTGCCTCCACTAAAATCGCTTCCCAAACTATTCCACTTCCTGACTACTCTGTTTACCTGGAGTTTACCTGGAGAGAGTTTCGGGGTCAACGCCCCCGCGCCCGGTCTGTGACCAGGGCCCCCTGGGGGATCAGCGCCTGATCAACCAGGCGTTGCTGCTGGCTGCACGCAAACCAACGTACGAGCCACAGCCCCGGCTGATCAGAACTGACTTTAGGTGCTTGTTTCCCGTGCCAGCTTGAAGACTGCCAGGGTCTGTTGGTAATCCCCCTTATGTGTGCTGGGAGGCAGTTGAACAGTCTCGGGCCCCTGACACTTATTGTATGGTCTCTTAACGTGCTAGTGACACCCCCTGCTTTTTCATTGGGGGATGGTGCATCGTCTGCCAAGTCTTTTGCTTTCGTATGAGTGATTTTCGTGTGCATGTTCGGTACTAGTCCCTCTAGGGTTTTCCAGGTGTATATAACAAGTATCTCTCCCTCCTGCTTTCCGGGGAATACAGGTTTAAAAAAACCTAAAGCGCTCCCAAACTGAGGTTTTTTTCTCCGTTATGCCGCCGTGAAAGTTCCTGTACTTTTTTCTGGGTGGGGCAATTTCACCTCCTTGAAAGGGCTTTTAAAAGGTGCAGCAATTTTCCACCTAGATAGAACAAGTGACCTAAGAGGTCATCGGGGTTTGGCCTCCCATTTTAAAGGTTCCATTTCCACCCTGCTTTTTTTCTAGCAGATGCGTTGAACAATATTAGGTCCTTAAAGGGGTGAGACCCTCCGACATAATCACCCCCCCGGTCTTGACGTTGGTTTTGGTGTTTCGCCTATTTCGGGGCCAAAAATTTGTTTTGTACTCTGAGAAGATTTAATTTCCTCAGTTTACCATATCTGAAAATTGAAATTTCCATCGTTGAACTTCATATTTTTTTCCTGCAGCCCACTGAAAGTTTTGGGTTGATGTCCGCCTGAGCCTTGCATGCCCCTCAATGGAAGACACTGTCAGCAGATTCGGGTGCATCTGCAAAGGAAACACGGTGCTTGGCTGACATCCTTGTCTAGTCGATATGAGATAGGAACAAGAGGAGCTAAAAAAAACGTGCTTGGGAACAGAGCTTTTCACCGTAGCTGCCTCGGCTTTTCTCGTTGACGATACCTCTGTTCTGTTATGAGGAAATTAAAGATCCATCACCGACTTTTCCTGTTATTTTCCTTTTGCGCGCTTTTTGTGCGCCGTTCGCCATGGCACACTTCGAAGGCTTTTGCAAAATCTTATTATTACATCTGCATTCTTTTTTTTCTTCAGTTCATTTAGGGCCTTGTCGTAGGATCCATAGTTAGACAACAGGAGCGACCTGTTCAAACCCATGTTGCCCCCGGGTTGTGTAACTGATGGGTTTCTAGATGGGTGGTGATCTTTTTTTTTTAGGACCCTTTCAAAAATTTTTATGATAGGGATGTTAGGGTATTGGTCTGTATTCTTTGCTGTTCTTTTTACTGCCCCTTTGTGGGTGGGGCTATGTCGTTGTTTTTAGTAACTGGGGGGAACGACCCCCCCCCGTGTCCATGCTCCCCTCTCCATAGGTTTTGGAAAAAAGGCTGGGAATGGGGGCTTCTTGCAGTTCTTAAGAACACAGAGTTTCCCCAATGAGTCTCCCTGGGGCAGAGTGAAAGGGCAGCCCTTTTTATCGCCTTTTCGAAGCCCCTTTTTGGCGTCAGGAAAACCCATGGGAAAAGGCTTTTTTTTAATAAAATTTTTTGTGGCTACTCTTCAAAAATTCATTTTGATCTTCCGACCCCTTATCTGGTTGCGGTTTGCAAAAAAACTGAGTCATATTGGGACTTGAGTAGCTCACTCTTTTCCCTTGCTGTCATCTGTGTGGGAACCCATCTTTTTTAAGGGGGCCCAATACGGGCGTTTTTCTCGATTTAAAAATTTGGGCATAGGAAAGAAATATTTTGGGTTTCTTTCGTTTTCCCTTTATACCCTTTTAGTTTTTCCCGCGTTTCCTGACTCCAAAAGGATTCTTTTAGCTTAAGTTCGATGTTTTCTTTTTTCTCTGACCAGTGTCTCCCGCGCATTTCAGATATTTTGACCTTTTTTTGGGCCGCTCTGTTATTTTTTCCGCGCCTGAAAGGGAGCGCCTGTCTCTTTCTTTTTTACTCTACTCCTCCTTTTTCTTAGAGGAAAAACCCTTTGGTGCATACATCGAGTCCCAACCGAGTTAATCGTTCTGGGCCCCATAATTTGGGGGTCTGTGTTGCTTAGAAATATCTTCCCAGCTTATATGGGTTAGGACTTGGTTTACTTGGTCCCACTTTATTTTTTTGTTTTTTGAATTTTGAATTTGGTAAATGCCCCCTCGGGGACTATTCCTTTTTTGGTCGGTCGGGGGCCCCTTTCGCATACATGTCTAAAACCTCAAAAAGTTTTGATCTGATAAAATTTTTTTTTTGATAGGGGTGACATTTCTTATAGATCATCTTTGGGGTTAATAAAATATGAGTCTAGTGTATTCTCCAGTCAGAAGGCCAAAATATTTGCGGTTTTAAATTGAATTTTGTGTAAAAAATTTAAAAGCTCGTGTGAGTGTAAATTTTTTTCATCAGGCTCCCCTCCTGGTGTTTTTAAACTGCAACAATATTATTTGCAATTTTCCTCCTTTTTGGGTCCCTTTAAAAGTTTAAATCCCCCAGGGGGGCAAGATGTGGGGGTGCGGGGAGCTGGAAAAAATTTCCCAGACAGTGGTAAATTTTTTAACGCTTTTCCGGGAAAATTGGGGGGTTTTTTTCACCCGGGAGGCTTGTAGACTACCCCCCAATAAACGGGTTTTGGTTCCCCGACCTTTACGCTAAAACTTCCACAACGTCATTTGGGGGGGGGGGGGCAAAAAGCAGTTCTGTGCAAACAAGTGACTTTTTCAATGTACGGGCCCAAACCCCCCCCCTTTTTCCCTGTTCACTCTGTCACATCTGTAAAGGTTGAACCGGGGATCCTTTTTTCCCATTGCCCAAAATTTGACCCTTTTTTTGGGGCTCAGGGGAAAGCCGCAAACACCCTTTGCCTCGCAAGCAGTCCACAAATAAAAAGGAAATTTTGTTTTTTGTTCGGCTTTAACCCTGTATTTTTTCCCAAAGAAAATGTTATCACGGTGGTATTGTTTGGTATTTGGGGGGGTTTTTTTTTTCCCGGGCTTTAGTATCTGTATCTGTTGGTTTGGAGTGGAGGCCATCCCGGGGGTTCCACCCCAAAGGAATGACGGGTTTTTGGGTGTACAAAATTTCGGGCCTTTTCCCTGCCATTTTTTTTTCCTTCCGGCACTAAAAAACCTCCCCCCCTCTTGAGTGGCTGGGCCCCCCAAAGGTTTTTTCCCAGGGGCCCTGGGTTTTGTATCTTTTTGCCCCCTTTAAATTTGGAAATGCCTGGAAATTTAATTTTATAGAAACAGTCTTTCCTTTACTGAAGAGGTACACATTTCGGGGGAAAAAAAAGCTTACGGGAAGGGGAGTTTGCTTTTTCCGTTGTCATATGGGCATGGCTTTTCTAGGGTGGTCTATTTTGAAACGTCCCATCTGTTTTTTTTTAGATTTCCCATGCCCGCAGAAAACCAAAAGCATAGTATGTGCACAGGCTTTTTGGGTTTTCCCCTTGCCTTTTGGGTTTCCCGTGACTGAAATTTCCCCGTTGGTGCATGTTTTTCCCCGTCTTACTTCTATCCCCCCTACACCAACAATGGGCCCCACCATTGTTTTTTTGGGAATTTTATTCCCCACTATTGCTATTGGGGTCCCCCTTTTTTGCTATTTCCTGCGGGATTTCTATTTTTCAATAAATTTGGGTTTTTTCTTTTTCTTTGACACAATTGTTTCCCTACTATGGGTCCTGTCCCCCCATGAGGGCATTTTATATTTTTCCTTCCCGCGTATAATTCCCCACTACCTGGACAAAATCTCCAGCTTTTACCCTTTCTGTCCCCCCAGGACATTTTCTCCACTTCACCATTTCTGTCTCCCAGGCAGCAAACCCCCAGCTTTACCAAATTTCTGTCTCCCCGGACAGCACCTCCCGCTTTTTCTATTACTGGGCCCCCCAGGCGAAGAAAAACTTTTTCCCAAAAATCCCTGTGATTCATCTGTCTTTAACTTTCCCAAATGTGTCCCCTTTTTGCTGTTCCCATCTCTGAACATCCTGGGCTTTTTTTCCCCTTGTCTATTCCTTCCCGAATTTTGCATGTCGGAATCATGTCCCCCCTAAACTCTCAATTTTCCTTTCCCGGGGTTCCCCTCCCGGTTGATTTCCCTTAACCTCTCCTCGTAGACATACCTCAACTTTTGGGGCTAGCTTGTTTTTCAAACCTTTGCACTTTCTCTAGTTTCTTTACATGCTTGGGTAGGAGTGGGGTTTCCCAAAATGGTGCCGCATACCCAAAATGGGGGCCCAACGTCACATGTACAGGTCCGGGAAAGATTTCCCTTAAAGAAAATGTCGGAAAAGCCGTTCCGAGGGTTTTTAAAAGGGGCCCAAATGCTGCAGCCGTTATTTGGAAGATGTTTCGCTTTAAGAGATGGGGCCTGGTGTTTTTACTCACCCTAAGATCTTTTTCCCTTTAGTGAGGTTTTAGTTGCCCGGCCCCCCCAACTGTACTCCCCTCGCGGTCTTCTTTTTCCCTTCCCCATTCCCTTTAGACTTTGCCTTGGGGGGGTTGAACTCCAGGAGCCAATTTTTCCCGGTCTGCACCTGTCCAACCCTTTGTATTTTTGCCTGGGCTTTTGACGAATGAATTTTTTTTTCCCTCAACTTCACGTCATCTCAAACAGGCCACTTCGGAGTGTATTCCTTCCGTCATGTTGTTCACAAAAACCAAAAAAAAAGCACTGGGGCCTAGGACTGACCCCTTGGGACCCTGCGGCCAGGTGCACAAAATGAAAACCCCCCGCCAAGTACCTCTGTGTGTGTGTGTTTGTGTGTGTGTTGTGGTGTGTGTGGTGTTTGGTGTGTGTGTGTGTTGTGGGGTGTGTGTGGGGTTGTGTGGGGTGGTGCGTGTGGTGGTGTGTGTTTATGGGGTGTGTTGGGGGTATGAATTTGGGATATGTGGGGTTTTGGGGTGTGTTGGGGTGTGTGTCTCAACAATCAAAATTTGCAAACCCAAAAACTCACTACAGTTTTTGACCGGGTTTTGGAAGTGGAATTGCCATTACAAAAATAATTTGTTCAGATTGTAGCCATGATAAACGTAAGTAACCAAAAATTACAGGATTCCCTTACCTTTGTAACC
>NC_069458.1:34037404-34063625 GCF_026875155.1 Cherax quadricarinatus | reverse complement strand
ATCCTCGGGTATGGGAACAGAAACGTCTGGTAATCCTGTGACCCTGGACTAGGAAGGCTTAATCAAGGACTTTTCAGTAGATTTACGAGTTCTTGGCCAGTTTTCCTCGTAAAATATATTGTTGAGCTTTAGATCGCAGTCCTCCAAGGGTAGTTCAGCACTCTTTTTAGACATTTTTTTGGACATTGCCTGAGTTATGGCCAACATCGGAGAAGATGCTTCAGTGATTACAATGGGCTCGGGACTGCATTTAGAATTTAGAGTATTATTGCCTAGCAACAATACGGCATCTTTCATGGAGAATCCCCTAGCGGGTTAAATACCCAAGGTAAGGGTGACTTAAAAAATATTTTCTGCAAAGGAACAGAACATGCCGTTCCCCATAAGCTTCTAGCAACACTGAGGAGTTCAGTAAAGTCTCCTAAAAAAAAGTGGAAGTGCTCCGTTTTGTAAGAGGGAGCAATAAGCCCCGATATCCTTGACGGTAGATATATCTAATGAGACTTTCATGCTCCTTATGGGAGATTTGGCTTTGCATAAAAAATTGTGCCATACAGGCATCTATTTCTTGATTATTTGTTTCAGCGGGAAGCGCAGCTATTTTTCCTAATGGTAGTGGTTAAGCAGCAGGTTTACTTAGCATGAGGCAAGTAGTCTTTACGTGACCAGGCTTACAGCAGTAGTAAACAGATAATGGGCTCGGAATTCTTGTTTCTTGCTTCTTGCTGACTTTGAAGCAGACGTCGTTTTTTTCTGCTCCAGCCTCCTGAATCCACTCAGAAATCCTTCCACGACAATCTCTGTCCACACTAGGCTGCTGGGAAGAAAAGTTGAAAGACCGCTTAGACAAGGAACGGTTGGCCTCAAATGTGTCGACAAGCCTAGCCGCCTCCAACGCAGTTGCCACTGACTAATCTTCTAAAAACACCCGAACCTTTGGTCCAACTGACTCAAGAAGATTTTCAATAAGAATCAGCTGCACTAACCCACTAAAATTAATGACACAAGTGGATTTGTACCACTTGGTAAACGATTTAGATTGCCCACGAACCAAGTGTACATTGGAGTGACCCAACTGACTTGCTCAGTATAAATTCTCGTCTATATTTGGCGTGAATGCTTTCACAATGTCTTAATTAACGAAATCTCTATCACTCAAACCAGCTGAAAATTCCTGCGCATTGCCATATAATGCTGTATGAACCAGTGCTGTCCAATGCTCGAATGGCCATCGCATAGCTCGAGTGTGATTTTCGAAAGACTCAAACAACTGTTCAGGCTCAGAATCAGAAAACCGGGGTACAAGCGACACAGATTTCTGAAATCTGAAATTGTCATCCACAGTATGATAAAATTGTCTCCTCTCCTTCTCTCTATTAAATTTCTCCTTAGCCAATGCACTTTCCTCCTTGGCTGTCTCAAGACTGAGTTTAGCCAACTCGCGCACTAACGAAACTGACTTCCCTGGAGACAACCCTGACTCACAACTTGTTTCCCCAAATGGAAGTTGGTCCTGTTGCTCAGGCGTTTATCCTCTTGTATTAAAAAGGAACCGAGGCGGAGATTATTAGTTCCCGTAGCAGCACAGACCTCAGGTTGAAATGTTATGTTACTTCAGTCAAGCTTTGATTTGTTACGTATACAGTCACGAAGCTGTGCAGCAGTAAGAGTTCGTTGATGCTCTATACCAATAGAACGAACAATTCGCCAGCAGTGTTGTAAGATAGTCTTGGCAATTTTTGCAAGATATATTTAGCCCCCAGTCACCTAACACATGGTAGTGGCATAACAGACTATAAAAAAACGCTGATTGCAATATGGTCAATGCAACATTAAGCAAAAGCACACAACGACATTGCAGATTTTCAATGTAATACTGTAGGTAAGTTCGTAGAGACAATGTGGAGACACAAACTTCAGGACAGGCAGACCATATTACGAACACAGGTGTAGTCCACTGACCTGCACACCTGGCTGTAGCGCAACAACCAATTAGGAACGAGCAAAATGTCAGCAGAAAGAGTAATTGTTTGTATTTCTTTCACCAGATAAAAAATTGGTATGTACAATATATATACAGCCTATATACAATTTATAGTTATGTACAATAGGGCAAATGCAAACACAAGACATTGTGAGAACCATAGCCACTAGATATGAAAGTAAGTTTGCCAAAGATGATTGACGAGTGTACCACATCGCTTCACAACTTTGGCAGGCTTCCTTGTGAGTGGCTGGATGAACCAAGGTACTGACATAACGACGGAGGTCCCTACTTGGGAGGCTTGTCTATATGAGTGTGTGCCATGCTGCAATTAAAATGTAACATACTCTTTCCATGCCAAAGTGGTTGTGGTAATGGTGGTTGTAGTTATGGTGGTGGTAGAGGCAGCTGCGCCTTCAGAAAAATAGTCACAATTATTATATACAGTACGCATTACTTATCTAATATTTTATTTGCTAATGTTATTTTCGTTAGTAGCTAAATTGAAAATGTCATTCTTAATAGTATTATTGTTTTAAATATTTAGCTTCATTGAAAGCTAGGATGTTTCATATATACTGCACTTACTTTGCTGACAGATTAGAGAGTTTTGATTGTCTGTCCCGCATTGTTAAGTGATGGTTCACTGGGAAGTGTAGAAAGCTGGGAGAGTACCCGACCTGCCACCAGTACTGCTTTCTCTCTCGCTGCATGGCCATCGTCGGGAGAAGACCTGTCCTTCTATCTCTGTCTGGAAGATCTCTGTTTTCATCTGCTTTTGTGAAGGAGTATGTTCTCACTGGTGTGCCGATACTTACATTTTGTATTCTGTGCAACTCTGTTCATCGAGAATTGTTTAGAATTAGTGGTTGTTGACATTTTTGGTTGTGATTCATGAGGCTCTCATAATGCTTCAGGTCCCGAGTTTGACTTTCGACTTACTTCCGACAGACATCTACACACTGTCATACGTGGGTTTTGGAAATTGCTGAACGCAGATTCGAAATTTAGGAGTGTTTTTTTTTTCCCTTAATGGAGGACTTATCGATTGTTCCCAGTTAGAGCATTGTCTCTCCTTTGCCTGACTCTGCGCTGCTCACGGCTGCCTAGTGTATTTTGTATTCGTCTCTCGACCTGCGGGAAGAGAGGACGCTTCTACAGTTTCTTTTGCACGCCACCTGGTGAGGAAAACATAGCATTAGCACCAAGATGGCGGACCGAATGAGCCGGCGCATAAATATTGTCTGCATCGAATTGGTCAGGGGATCTTCAAGCAGTGCCACGATGAACGTTTCTCTGCCAAGCATTATCAGGGACGTTTATAGCATCCCCAATAAAGAGTTGTATGGAGTGGCGCTGAATGGTATGTCCAGGGTCTTCGTGAAGTTCATGAGGACCGACTTCTACTCCAGTATCGTCGACGAATTTCAAGAAAGGAGGATGAGCGTCAATTCGGCAGAGGAAGTGTGCTTGCATGATGTTTCTAAGTATTTTACTTGAGTGAAGGTACGGAATGTACCTTTTGAAGCAACAGCATACAGCCTACAGGATGTGTTCGATGGTTATGGGACTGTACACTCGGCGAGCATGGGAATGTGGAGGGACGGCCCCTACGAGGGGCTGCCGGAAGGATCCTTCACATTGAAAATGACCTTGAGGAGGCCGCTACCATCGTACGTCACCTTGCATTGCTATAGAACTCAGGTTTTTGTACACTATGCGGGGCAGAGGAGGACGTGCCGTTTATGTGACTCTTATGAGAACATGGCGGCACAATGCCCCAGGAGACAGGGCCCTAGGGTTCAAGGAAAGGTTTCTGAAGACAAGCAGTTAGAAGTCTTGGACGTTATGAAAGGTGATGTGGAAGGCCGGGGGAAGGGCCTATGGAGTGAGGAGGTTGAAAGAGCAGAGGTGGCTTTGGGGACGTGTGTTACACTACCAGAGGAAACGGGGGGGTGGGGAGGGGGAATAACGCTGTCAGACAGACCGTTAGATCCTACAGATTCAGCTCAAGAAGGGATTTTGGAGGCTGTGCTGAAGATTTTTTTTGGAAGAGTCGGAGCATGGTGTGGAAGGCGACGAGAGGTTACGTGATGTCAAGGTGATGGACGAACAGAAACGGGGTAAGGAAGACTTGAGTGAGGTTAGGATGGAGAGCAATGTGGTGGTGGAGGTCCATCAAGAAGATGTGATTGAAGAAGATATGTGTGTAGAGGGTAGCTCCCGCAAGAGATCAGCAGGGGCATCAGACATGGATGAGGTCCTCACACCAGTGCAGCGGCCTGGGAAGAAGGTTTGGGCAGCTGTGGTGGAAACTGCTAGACCGGGAGGGGGGGGGGGAACCAATGGGAAGATCGGCAGGAAGGGACAGGAAGGGGTTGGAGGGCAGGAACGAGGGATTGCTAGAGATGGACCGAGACCTATTGTGGAAAATACTGTATATATTTTCCAAAAATACAGTAGTTATATGTAAATAGATGGCCATACTGTATTTAATAAAAATTGTTTTATAAAAAATGGGAAACTGCGCCTGCACAGAGGACTTGCCATTGTTTGTTTGAATTGAGAGTAACAGACATTAGTAATGGGAAGAATTTTTCGTGCTCTAAAGGTTAAAATTAGGCTGACACCTCTCAAATAGGAGGCGAAATTGTTGGATGTGCATTCCTGCATAACTTGAGTATCAGGAGACAGGACAGGACAACTCCAGGAACCTCAGATAAGCTGTCTAATTTATGTTTAAATTCTGGCCAGTAAATTTTTCATAAATGGAGGCAAAAGGGGGGGGTCCTGTACATGACACATTAATCTCCAGTCAAATTGGTGAGTGTTATGATTAAGATATATTCTCCTTCTGTTATATAAATGTGAATATATAAATGTGAATATATATATATATATATATATATATATATATATATATATATATATATATATATATATATATATATATATATATATATATATATATATAATCATTTATTTTAATATACAGTCCACAAATTTTTATTTACCAGTATTCTTGGTGACGTAATTTTTCATTTGTAATTAATAGGTCCAGAGCAACTTGTGGATATACAGGGGTAGATATCGAAGGGGGACATTTTTTGCGACCTAGGTGTCCCAAAATTCCTACTTGTCTAACTGATAAATAATAATTATCTTTGTTCATTTACTGTTATTTTATATAATGATACATTCAGCTAAATGCAATTTTTTCCACATTTAATTTGCCTGTTGGTCCTTTTTTAAAACCGGAGGTAATTAGTGAAGTCATTAATTATTTTAATTACTTAATAATTATATGTGAAATAACAGAAGGAGGTGGATGTTAAGTTTCACAAATTTACTTAAGGGTGTAGTGGATTATAATTATTACAAATTAATTTTGATAAGTCAGGTCTGGCTAAGTTTAATTAATTTGTTATAATATAATTTGATAAGACAATTCTGGCCAAGATTTATATCCGTGTATGTGTAATTGATATTTTAATGTGTATAATATTAATTTTTGATAAGCCAAGTCTGGCTAAAGGTTGGTTTGTATTAATGTACATTTGAAGTTTATATTTATTTTCTTACATGTAATTGCTAAGCTCAAGTTGCTGGGATTTATTCAAAGGTAAGTTGTATCAGTGTTGTAAGTTGTAATCAGTGTATTAATAAAGTTGAATTTAATACATAGCATCATGGCTGAAAATGAGGAAATTAATATAAAGACAAACATATGGAATATAGAGTGAAGAAAGCATCAATACAGGTGGGAAAAGTTCATGAAAACCGAGGCATATAATAATGCTTGGAATTAATGAATCAAGAAACTGTGAATATGATAAATTTAAAATTGATTTAGATGCTTTAGGGAATAGATATGATTCATAAAAAATTACATTACAACAAATATGAAGGAGATTTATTAGTAAACTTGTAGATGAGACTAAAAGTAATCTTATGATTAACATTTGTGAATTAGAGGAAAAGATTCTTGTAAAAGTCAGGCCTTGAATAAATTAAAATGTGTAAACCAGGCAGTTAATTGGTTGCCCAACAAATAAGATGTCTTTGCGAAAACTCCCAGAATTAGTTTACCTGTATTTATCCTGGAGAAAACTGGGAGGAGTTTTGGTCAATTTTTAAAGCAGCTGTGCATGACAGGAGTGACTTAGCCTGTGTAACTAAATTATTTTACCTCAAAGGACAGGTAAAAGGAGATGCCACATACTCATACAAGCCTTTCCCAATGTAGATGACTCTTAAAAAGGAAGCAGTTGACTTGTTGAAGGTCACTTAGGGTATATAGAACAAAGAGGTTGGATCTAGTGAATATCATTGTTAATTTAAAATCTCCAGATCACACTTACAAAGGTTTACAGCAATTTAGAGTTAAATTGGAGAGCATTCTCTAAACTTTAAGTAATAAATATAATCTGAAGGAATCAGACTGGTTATTGAATGCCATGGTACAGAATAAATTCAGCTGTAAAACATTTGAATGACTCTCGAACAAGTATCACAAGAGTTATTTTGGTCTGGAGGAAATAAGACTAGGTCTACAAGAGTTAATTGTTCAGTTGCAGACCAGCCAACCAACTCATTTTAAAGATGCAACACATAATAACTCTGAGGTATCTGTCAAGTTTCACAAAGGGAAAAATTATCCCAATGGTAATAATCAAATTTCATTTCCTAAAAATAGTTGCATAGATGCACATCAATTAGCAAGAAATCAGAATAATGATTCCCCCACAAGGTAAGAAGAAAAAGTACCCTCCTAAGAGTAGCCCAGTTAATAAGAAACCATCAAAGAAAAGAGAGATTGTCTCTCTGCAAGGGTACTCATTTTCTAAGAAATTGCAATCCCAATACAATTCATGGAATGATAAAGTTGAAAGATTGGAGGAACTTGACAGATGTATCAGATGTCTGGGTAATCACAATGTAAAGGATTGTTATGCCAAATTAAACTTCTGTTATCAATGTCACAAAGGAAGACACCATATAGTCATGTGTGAAGGTCTATATGATAATGTTGGTAATAATGATAATGTTGGCAATCCTGACACAACATGGCTAATGTAAAAAATGCTGCTAATGTTAATAATGATGGTTTTGCTGAAGTAGCCTTACCTGTTACAGGTAAAAATTGATGATAAAAGGCATAAATCAAAAAATGTAACTGCATTATTGGACCAGGGATCCCAGCGTACTTTCATAAAACGTAAATGTCTTGATGGCATGAAAGTACAGATGGGAGACCCCACAACTTTAAAATTTAAATCGGGTTTTCTCTCGGATAAAAGGTCTCCAATTGTATGACACTGTTTATGTAACTGTCAGGTTGGGCAATGAGAAAAAACGTGTTAATGCAGTGATTGTAGATAGACTTCCAGAGAAAATGTCTACAGTAGGGCTTAGTAAAGCTACAGAAAGACTCTCACATAATGTAAAATTTAGCACTTCCGGGGGTAGTGAGATGATTCTGTAGGCCCAATAAATATTTTGATAGGTAGTGACTATTATGCCTCCTTTGTAAAGGGTATGGTAAAGAAATGGGGTTTGTCCCCCTTTTTGGGAGACTGCAGGAGGCCATGTAATGTATGGTAGGATTCCTCGTAATAATAATTCTGACTAGAGGAAACTACAAATCCCATAACTGTGTGTCTTACTCATAAAATCGTACCCCAGTATAATTCTTACCATAGAGGATGGTGTTGAGCCAGTGCATAAATTGTGGGAATTAGACAGCATTGGAAAAAATGTAAATGAAGAAAGTCCAGACGATTCTTTTACTCAGGAGCAATACCTGAGGGGATGTAAAATTTGAATCTGGACAATACTGGGTACGACTTCCGTGGAGACTGAACCATCCAGAATTGCCCAACTAATTTCAGAATGGCATATGGACAATTAAAGGCTCAGCTCCGCAAACTGAGTAAGACAAACCCGAATTGTTAACTGCCTATAATGATATAATTTCTGAGCAGTTAATTAATAAATTTAAAAGAAGAGGTACCTCCTGAGCAAGCCAAAATTTAAAGGGCACTATTTGCCACATCACGGAGTGAAAAAGGATTCTAAGACCACTTCTCTGAGAATTGTGTTTAAAATTTTAGTGCCAGGAGTAACAAAAATGTACCTATTTTAAATGACTGCTTGATGACAGGTCTGTCGTTGACGGATAAATTAGGAATATCTTATTAAATTTTAGGATAAAGAATTATGCCTTTACGGCTGACATAAGTAAAGGTTTTCCTAAGAGTGGGTTTGGGAAGAGGCCCGACTGGGGTTTTTACCAGTTCTTTTGGCCTGAGAATCCTAGTGACCCACTTAGCCCTCTGAAACCTTTCGCTTTAGGAGCGTATTTTTTGGGGCTACATCCAGTCTGTTCCTACTTCAAGCGACGATAAATGAACACCTTTAAACGTACGGAAGTCCACTGAGTAAGTAATGAGCAAGCAATTTTATGTGGACAATTTTCCCGGGTGTGACGTCAACTGAAGAGGAACTGTTAAGACTTTTGGAGAGGCTAATAAAATAATGCAAAGTTGCAAATATGCCTCTGAGGGAATGGAATAGTAATTCGTCCAAATAAAAAGGGCAAAATAAGTAAAAATTTCCCTGGAGATGAAATGCCAAAATGTAGTAATGTATTAGGATTAACTTGGGATACTGAGAGAGATTGTTAATGTTAAAACCTAATAATTACAGTATGCCCAATAAATTAACTAAGAGAGTTTTTGCTTGCTGAAGTTTCCAAATGTTTTGATCCCCTAGGTTTAGGGTCACCCCTTACTATAAAGGGAAATTATTAATACAGGAAGCATGGAAACTTTAAAAGTGCTTGGGATGAAATTCTACTTGGGGAATTCATTAACAGGTGGGATGAATTAATTGGTGATTATGAGAAAATTCCAATGTTGGAGTTCCCACGCCAGGTGGCCAATCCCAAAAGGGAAAAATGTACTCCACATTTTTTGTGATGCTTCAAAATTTGGCATATGGCAGTTGCTTACCTTCAATGTAATAGTGTTATTTCTCTTGTTATGTCTAAGGCTAAAGTGTCCTCCCAAATTAAATCACGTACCTTTCCTCAGTTGGAAAATTAGCAGCCATTTAGTTGCAGGAGATAAATATTAGCGACACTGTAATTGGTCTGATAATGAGGTATCCTTACAATGGATTTGCAATGGAAACAGTAAAATTGTGTACGTACAAAACAGAGTCGCTGAAATTAATCAGATGCAAGAGAAGTATAATAGTTTGGGTCAGCATGTTAACATTTAATCATATACCTGGTGAGGAGAATCCAGCTGATTTCTTGTCTCGAGGTTTATCTTATGCTAAATTTGTAAATGCTGTATCATGGTTTAAAGGACCGAGATGGTTGGTAAATAAAGCTAATTGGCTTGTACAAAAGGTGTATATTGCTCCTGTTGAAATTACTGTGACCACCACTTCAATAGTTTGTCCTCCCTTAGCCATTGACATAAATAGTATTCTTCTTTGCCCAAACTAATCAATGTAACTAAGTTTGGTGTTTAAATTTCTAAACAAGATGAATATTTCATTTAAGTTTTCACATCTTCTTGAATATTGAATAAAGAGGGTACAAGAAGAAATCTATGGAAAATGAGATTAAAAATTTATGATGGAAAGAAAAATTGTGAAAGGTTCCATAATAGAGAAATTGGGGCTGTATTTAGAGAACAATGTAATTAGGTGCAGAGGTAGGTTACAAAATGCTGATGTGATTAGCTAACACCCTATCTTACTGGCCAAAACCATCACCTAACAAATTTACTTGTTTAATCCCTAAAAATGTATTAGGGAAAACTTTCTATCCCCAAGGACGGCAAAGTGTAAAAAGGGTGATTAAATCTTGTGTAATTCGTCGCCGTGTGGATGCCAGATCCTATATGTACGCAGGTCCTCCACCATTATCAAGTGAGCAATTTGAGTCGTTTAGCAACGAACTCCGCTGGGCCACAGTGTGGAAAATACTGTACATATTTTTCTAAAAACAGTAGTTATATGTAATAGATGGCCATACTGTATTTAATAAATATTGTTTTATAAAAAATGGGAAACTGCGCCTGCACAGAGGACTTGCCATTGTTTGTTTGAATTGAGAGTAACAGGCATTAGTAATGGGAAGAATTTTTCGTGCTCTAGAGGTTAAAATTAGGCTGACACCTCTCAAATAGGAGGGCGAAATTGTTGGATGTGCATTCTGCATAACTTGAGTATCAGGAGACAGGACAGGACAACTCCAGGAACCTCAGATAAGCTGTCTAATTTATGTTTAAATTCTGGCCAGTAAATTTTTCATAAATGTAGGCAAAAGGGGGTCCTGTGCATGACGCATTAATCTCCAGTCAAATTGGTGAGTGTTATGATTAAGATATATTCCCCTTTCTGTTATATAAATGTATATATATATAAATATATATATATATATATATTATATATATATATATATATATATATATTATATATGTATATATATATATATATATATATATATATATATATATATATATATATATATATATATTATTATGTATATTATATATATATATATATAATATATATATATATATATATATATATATATATATATATATATCAGAGATCAGTGTTTGTGTATTATTTCGCCTGCTCTCGCGAATTCCTTGCATTGTTCAAATCTCTAGTAAGGCTGATGCATGTAGGGATGAGATGAAAAGCTGTAAGCCTTCTCCCTGAAAGCTGGCTGCCTTGGATCAAACGTGTAGCGCATGCTACACGCCAAGGTATTGTCCAGTGTGGGTAGATTGGTAAAGCACTGCGTACCTTGTCCTAAGGTTCGTAGGGTTCGAGTCTCCTTCATTTATTAATTTTAATATACAGCCACAAATTTTTATTTACCAAAATTTTCCTGGTGGGTATCTTTTATTTATAATTAATAGGTCCAGAGCAACTTGTGGATATGACAGTGGTAGGTATCGAAGGGGGACTTTTTTTTGCGCCCTAGGTGTCCCAAATTCCTACTTGTCTAACTGGTAAATAATAATTATTTTTGTTCATATTACTGTTATGTTAAATGATATAAAATAATTATGTATATAATAGTTGCTAAATGCAATTTTCCCACACCTATGAAAGGAGGATCAAGTAAGCCTCAGCGGCATGGGGGTAAGCCGCCATTCTTGTTAATTTCAGGTGTGTAACTTTCAATGTAAAACGGTCTTAGAAGTTCAAGAGGGTATGGTTAGAGAGGTTTTTAAGGAGATTTAAAATTGATGTCTGTTTTTTTTGCAGGATACATAACCATAGGTTAGGTTGTGAGTTGGTTTTGAAAGGTTATAGGTTGTTTACCAGTGATGCTTTGAGGTTGAAAGGAGGTGTGGCTATGGCGGTGAAGCACCCCAGCCCTTTGCGTATCCTGGGTTGGGAGGACGGGGAGGTGGGAGGGTTGTCAGGGTGATGGGTTTTGGGGGGCCCGGAGGGTTTGTTTTGTAGGTGTGTACATGCCAGCAACTAGTAACGCTAGGTGAAGGTGGATTTTGTACGCTATGTCTTGGTGTATCATTTTGAGAGGTTTGCCGGCTATTACAGTGCTTGGCGGGGATTGGAATTGTGTAATAAGGAATGGGGATGTGATTCCGAGGGGGGCGGGTTGTGTTTTGGGGCGTTTGAGAGACGTTTTGCGGGATGTTGGAGTGGTAGATGTGGTGGGGAGTAGGGATATGGAGTGAAGCACACTTTTATCCGTTAGGGGATATGAGGCACGGTTAGATAGGATTTATGTTAGGCAGGGAATAGGTGTGGAGAGGGTGAGGACTATAGATGTGGGTTTTTCTGATCATCGTGCTGTTATAGCAGATTTGAGGGTAGATGGATTATTATTATAATCAAAAAGAAGCGCTAAGCCACAAGGGCTATACAGCGCTGCAGGGTAGGGAAGGAAGCAAGGGAATTGGATGGCAGAAGGGAGGGGGATGATCAGCAGGTTACAGAAAACAGCGGGGCAGGGGATAGTACGGGGGTAGAGGGTAGCAAGAGATTGAAGTAGAAAGGGCTGAAGGTATCAGAATTTGTGAAGTAAGTCAGTCGTCGTCAAAAAGTCAATGAGAGAGTCCGGATGAAAGGTGGGTCCATCAGCGAGAAGGGAAGGTAAAGAGAGAGCAGCGGAGCGAAGACGACGACAGAGGTAAATTCTGCGTGCTCGTTGATAAAGTGGGCAGTCCAACAGAATGTGGCTGACTGATAATGGAGCTTGGCAATTCTCACAGAGAGGAGCAAGATGCCTCTCCATGAGATATCCATGAGTAAGACGAGTATGGCCAATGCGAAGACGGGAGAGAGTAGTCTCCCAACCTCGACACTGGTGATAAGAAGACGGCCAGTAACCTATACTCGGTTTAATAGACTGAAGTTTGTTGCCGAGCATAGTAGACCAACGTTGTTGCCAACGGTGTGAAGGTGGGAAGATATTGCAGCAAAATAGTCCGTAAATGGAATACCTCTATAAGAAACTGTTAGGTCATGTACTGCTGACCGCGCAGCAGTGTCTGCCTGTTCATTGCCCTGTACGTCAACATGACCAGGGACCCAACAAAAAACAATATCTTTATGCTTGGTAAAGATGCGGCGTAGCCAAAGTTGGATACGGAGGACTAAGGGGTGAGGTGTATCAAATTTTTGTATAGCCTGCAAAGCACTAAGGGAGTCTGAGACAACCAAAATGATGACACAGGCATAGATGCAATACGGATAAGTGCTGTAAGGATGGCATATAATTCAGCAGTAAAAATACTAGCCGAAGATAGTAAATGCCCTTGTACGACGCTGTCCGGAAACACTGCTGCGAATCCTACGCCGTCAGAAGACTTAGAGCCATCTGTGTACACAGCAATGGCATGAGAATGAGAGTGAAAGTGGTCAAGAAAAAGAGAGCGGGAAGCGACCGTAGACAGTTGGGCTTTCGAGCAAGGGAGGGAGAAAGAACAGACTCGAACAGCTGGAACTTCCCAGGGGGGTAAGGAAAAGTGAGATGCTACATGTACATAGAAAGGTGGTAGTTGAAGAGAAGACAAGAGCGAATGAAGGCGAAGAGAGAAGGGACGGAGTAAACAGGGGCGGCGAACAAATAATGTCTACTAATATCAGTGACCATTCTATAAATGGAAGGATTGCGGAGATCATGAGAGCGTACATAGTAGCGCAGGCAATGGGCATCACGGCGATCGGATAAGGATGGAACGTTCGCTTCTGCATAGAGGCTCTCGACAGGGAAAGAGCGGAAAGCACCAAGGCATAAACGTAATCCTTGGTGATGAATGGGGTTAAGGCTAGAGAGAGTAGCAGGAGATGCCGCTGAATAGATCTGGTCACCATAATCAAGTTTCGATAAAATAAGGGTGGAATGTAGGCGAAGGAGGGTTCGACGATCAGCTCCCCACGAAGATGGCAAAGGGGTTTTTTAAAAAGGTTCAGCCACTGGACAAGTTGCCTTCAAGGGTAAAGTGAGGGTTTCCCAGGATAACCTACGATCAAAGAGGGGGCCCAAAAAACTTGCTGTACATTCAGGGATACGGGAGCTAGAGGTAAAAAGGATGAGGGAGATGAAGAGCGTTAGGAAAGTGATTTGGGGGGTTTGTGCTGGAAAATTTAAACCACGTGGGGTGGCCCAATTGGAAACACGGTCGATCATTTTGGAGAGAAATGTAAGGAGGGACGTCACACCTGCACAGGCATAGCGAAGTCACAACATAGAGTGGACCAAATTTTGAGGAAACAAGGGGCCCAAATATTAATACAAGGGGGGAAAAAAGTTTGTGCTCAGAACACATCCCGGGGGGACCCTTTGCTTGGTAAGTCCGGGGAGAGCACTTTTATTAACCCAAACCGGGAAATCCTGTCAGTTAAAAAGTTCTTAAGGAAGGATGGTAATTGCCTCAAAGGGCCTAAGGGAGTGGGCTTGGGCTAAAATTTATACCCCCAAGTTGTGTCAATGCCTTTAAGGTCAAAAAATTGGCAATAATGAGGGTTATTTTGCAAAGGGATTACGAAATACTACCAAGCGTAAAAAGGGGGCTTGGTAGAACGTCCTTACGAAAAACCATATTGACGAGTGGAGAGCTGTTGTGTGTCTCTAAAACCACCTAAACGCTATTTACTAGGCGTTCCATTACTTTGCAAATGCCTGGTAAGAGCAATGGACGATAGGGGGGTTTTTGTCCCGTAGTGCCCGGTTTGCGAAAGGGAGAACAATGGCGGATTTCCCCAAAGGGGGAAGAACTCCTTGTGACCAAATAAATTGTAAAGGGGGTAATAGGACTGCAAGGGGTGACTGTGTAAATGTTTAGCAAACAATATGAATGTCGTCGGGCCCAGCTCCGATGATCGCAAATGAGAGGTTTCCTCCCTTCTTGAAGTGTAAAAAGGCCCAAAATTTTACTTTCTTCTCTGAGAGAAGGGAAAAATCCAAGGGTGTAACTCTCTGGGAGACTTTGAGGAAAGAAATGAGGGGGATAGATGGAGTCCCTGAGAAAACGGGCCAAATGATTGCCAATTTTATTGGCAACATCTGTGGGTTTTTCTATATAACACCGGCAACCCCCAGAACAGGGGCCCGGGTCAGGGGAAAAATTTTCCACTCAGTTTTCGTTAATTTTTTCCAATTCACTTAGAGGAAGAGGGGTGATGGTGGAGACAAATCTCACAGCAAGTGCTTTAGGTCACGGAGACACGGCGGCAAAACGCACGCTTCTGTTTAAAATCAAGGGTCGCTTGTGGTTCTATTGTATGGTACCTCCCCATGCAGCGCGTTTCAAAGTACTGCACGGCACAAGCAGGGGACCACCAAGGCACGCATTTCGGGGAATGTGCCCGAAGTTTGGGGGAAAAAAGAGAAGCTGCGGGGTGAAAACGGGGGACGAGAAGAGGTTAAAAGCTCATCGATGGAGGACGAGAAGGAACCTTTTTAAAAAACAGTTAGGTGGAGTAAAGGTTCCAATTTGCCCATTTAAAATTTCCAGGTGGGGTCGAAGAGGGGCGAAAATTTAAGGGGAAAAAAAAATGATTGGGAAATGATCCTGTCATGAAACCGGGAGAACAACCAAGTGAAGTCTAATGCGGGGGAGGAAAGCAAACTGAGAGATCGAGCAAGAAGGGGGGTATGAGTCCCGGGGTCAAAATGGGGGTTTTTGAGACCCGTATTTTAAACATGGAGGGGGGGGGGCAGAAAAGCCTCTAATGAATTCCCCCCGGGAAACACAGTTTAGACCCCCCCCCCGAGGGAAAAGGTGGGCATCAAAATCACCAAGTAACAGAACCCGGTGGCGGAAATGACGAAACAAGGAAGGCAAAACCCGGAATAGATAATGCCCGAGAAGGAGAAAAGATATAAAGAACAGAGGCGTATACCACCTATGAAAGGGTGGTTACGGGCCTGCTGTGTAATGCAGCGAAGTATGAACAAATAGCTGATGGTACGGAATATCAGTGCGGAGAAGAAGGGCAATTTAAATTAAAAGGTCCCATCAGGAAAAGGATGTGAAGAATACAATAAATTATAGCCTGAGATGTGAGAAATAACAGCAGAGTGTAATTTTGGTTCCTGTAAGCAAACACCAACAGGGGCAAACTGGGAGAGTAACATCTGAAGCTCACCCCGTTACCCCTGAGGCCGCGTATATTCCCCACTGTAAATAGGCCTGATTGGCAATGATAAAGATACTTGAAATCCGCAGGTAAGGGTTCCTACGGACTAAAGGGGTTAGAAAAGTCCACATGCGGAGGCAGTGGAAAATGTTCAAGCAGCGAAGGAACGGTGCGCTGTGAAGAAAGGAGTTGCGCAGATGGAGCAGAGGAGAGAGAAAGAGCGGAAGGTGGATCGTGTCCATTGAGGGTTTTGGGTTCTCTGCAATATATTCAGAGATTGCTTCAAGTGTTTCGGATTCAGAGATGTCTTTATGGGAGCCCAATATGGGAATGGTAGGGGGAGGATGAGTAAAGATTGGAGCTGTATTGGACTTTTCCCAAGGTAGGGGGGGTTGAAAGGGTGGAGGGAACTGGAGAAGCGTGGCAGGGGACAGAAGAGGCAGGAACCTGGGAGGTGGCAGAAGAGGAAGAAACTTGGGAGGGAACAGGGGAGGAAGGTACATTACGAGGAGGAGGGTAACCTCTGCACTTGTAACTGAGCCAGTGAGGGGGGAAGAACTGGGGACAGAGACAGGGGAGGGAAAAAATGAGGAGGTGGAAAGATGGGTAGGAGGTGTTCCCGGGACCTTTTTTGACTTTTGAGAAGTAGAGGGAGGGATTGGGAGGAGGTGTCGTACGGGGGTCTCGTCGATACTGAGGCTTGTGAGAGAGAACTCGAAGAAGCGAGATTAGACTGAGGCGTTTGAAGTAGGGACGTCTGAGCCGAGGACAGCAAAAGGATTAGTTTACAGGAGTGATTATGGGAGAGGTAACCACGAGGGTGGGTGTAGAAGATGGGATACTAGAAGTGGGGGGACGTTTTGAAACAGGGGAATAAAAAACCCACGTGGGAGTCTCCCTTGGAGGCGGAGATGAGAAAACTGCCATGGCATAAGGGGACCTTCTGTCTCTTTGGGTAACGGATTTCCTGCTCGTTTAAATAGACGGGACAACGGCGAGAGTACGAAGGGTGAGCCTCATGACAGTTAAGGCAAGACGGGAGATCGATTGAAAGACGTATTAGAATGGTCCATCGGCACCACAGACTGGGCTTTCGGCGATAGATCTGCAATATTTCGCTGGATGGCCAAATCGCCAGCAATTTCTACACTGTTGTGGTGTAGGGATCACCTTTCGAACTTGTAACCGATGTCCTGTATATAAACTGAGGATGGGAGTTCTCGGCTGTCAAAAGTTAAATGAGCCACATTGCTAGGGTATCGTCTCCGCCCTCGGGCAGGAAGAACGTAAGTGTCTACCTTGGGATTGGGAGATCTTGGATTTTCCAGCTGTTCTAGAATGTCAGTTTCCACATGTCTGAAAATTTGTTTGAACTATGGGATGGGGCAGAATGACGGTACCACTACAAGAATTGAGGGAATGATGTTTTTCAAGAGTGACAGGAACAGTATCGATATGGGAAAGACGAGAGAGTCATGAGCTGGGTAGCATTCTGTCGGTAATGATGCGCGTACCACTCTTAAGAGCATGAAAAGAAATATCTTTACCAACATGGCGTTTGGAGGGGCCTTGCCAATACTTAATGGTCAGAAAGATAGGCAGTAGAGGAAGTTGGTCGTAAAGTGAAGAATTTAGTCCACTGGGTTTAGTCTGAAACTGAGCGTGGAAAGGTAGTGAACCCGTGTCGATAGTTTCTGAGAAAGAACAGAAGGTGGAGAAGTATCATCAGCAGGTAATTGTCGTTGGCGTTTTTAGGCGTGGGGACCAGAGTTGGTCCGACGGGGGAACGGGTCGGCGATTTTAAAATTGCCCCCAAACCCTAGAGGGAGAGGCCGGAAGCATAGTCAGGGGAGAGCGAAGGTTCCGATAAAATCGAAGGAGTCAGTCGAGGCCCCAGTACCTGAAGCGGGGTGAGGAAACAGCACCGGCAATAGGTAAAAGAGGCATGAGGAATGTCTGAAGAGTGGTCCAAAGACGAGGCGGGGTCAGAACGGGGTGCGGTATCAAGAAGGGGCCCGGGGGGGTACCGGTTCATGGACTAGGGCTGCCATGGTTAGGTTACTTCTTTCTTTTGTTTTTAAAAAAAAAAAGAAAGAAGAAAAGAAAATAAAAATAAAAAAAAGAAAAAAAAAAAAGGGGGACCCGGGGAGGGATAGGTCCTAGGAGGGAAAGAAAGGGCCAAAATCTCCCTCCCCCCGCCCAAGAGGGACCTCAGCACCCCAAGTAGCGCAGATGCAGCAAAGGAACCCGTGCCATACCCCACCCAATCATGCTAGTAAACTAACAATCCGGGATAGCAACCTCACATCTGCCGAGCTACCTCGGTGGACAAAAGAGAGGGCGGCCGGATATCCGCCACAAAGCATACCTCCTTCGGGCCCCCACCCCGGAATCCGAAAAAGGTGGCTTTTCCCAAAAATACACTCGTCGCCCGAAAGACACCCCAAAACACTCTGGGATACCGGAGAGGGTCGGGACATCCCCAGGCGATCCAGATTCCACGGCAAACTACGCCACCGCTAAGAACCTCAACGGAATGGGATGGACCCCGGTATCCTTTCTCCTACCTAGGAACTAGCGTGCCTGTGGGAGAAATCCCAAAGGACAAAAAGAGGAAGGGCAAAAGGGAGGAGTGGGGAGGAGGAGGAGGAAAGGAAAAAGGGGAGGATGGGGAGGATGGGATAGGGGAGGGGAGATTGGGGGGTAATTAGGTTCGGTCTGAGGAAGAAGACCGATAGGTCTAATTCCTCAGACCAAGAGCCTCTTCACCACGCCAAGGAGCCCCCCTTGAAGAGGAGGGTAGATGGAATAGTGCGAGTTTATACTGGATACGGGAAATTGAATGTGAGGCTCCTTAGGGACGAGGGTGATGCTACAGGATTTGAGGATTGGTGGAAATCCTTTTGGAAGACCAGGAATAGGGAGATGGATTTGCTGGATTGGTGGGAAATGAGAGCTAAAGTTGGAATCGCGAATTTTTTTTTTAAAATACGGGGTAAGGAGATGGTGAGGTGAAGTTATGGTCTACAAAAATTATCTTGAAGGTCAGTTAAATGACTATTATGCAGAGGACTGGGTGGGGCGGAGTGAGGACATGGAACGTTTGCGAAATAGGTTGGCGGAAATCCATAATGAAAAGTTTGAGGCAATTAGAGTCAGGGCAGGGTTGGAGGATGTTTTAAGGGGGGATAGGCCGTCGGGATTTGTACTCAGGATGTTTAAGGATAGGCAGACGAAAACCACCTTGGTGTATATAGTGGCAGGAACAGGTGGGGTGGATTTGAGGAGGGCCTATCCACCACGGAACATATTAGTTTGTATGCCGATTTCTGGTTTAGGGAGAAATGGAGGAGGGTTGGCGGGGGAGTGGGTGAGGGACGTTTTTCGGATGAGGGGTTTAATAGGGTTATAAGTGAGCAGGACAGTGACAGACTCGAGAGTAGTATTAGTGTAGAGGAGGTGGAGGAGGCAGTTTTTGGGCTGTGCCAGGGTAAAACCCCTGGGATGGATGGCATACTGAACGATTTTTATAGGTGTCATTGGAGGAGGAGTGTACGACATTGTCTGGTGGGGGTTTTGAATTGTATGTTAGGTAGTGGGAGGATGGGAAAATCGCAAAGAACGGGTGTCACAGTTTTAGTGCCCAAAAAGAAGGAATGCCAAGTTTTGAATGATTACCGTGCAATTACGTTAATGTGCTTGGATTACAAGATTTTTGCTAAGATTTTAGGCAACAGAATGAGGAAAGTGTTGGGTTTAGTGTTACATAGGGGGCAGTTGGGGATTCCCGGAAGAAGGATGAGGGATGGACATGGTTTTATTAGGGATTTTCTAGAGAGTTGTACGGGAGGGGGAATACTAGGTTTAGATTGGGAGAACGCATATAATTGCGTGGACAGAGATTTCTTAGGGGTTTGCTTAGAGAGGTTGGGGTTTCGGGAGGGGGTAGTGAGGTGGGTGAACACTCTGTATGCTGAGGCGGAGGTGAGGGTACAGGTCAATGGGAGGTTGGGTGAAAGTGCACCAATGGAGAGAGGTTTAAGGCAGGGTTGCCCGCTATCACAGCTGCTTTTTGAGTGTGTGCAGAATCCTTTCAATGAGCGGGTGATGGACGAGCAGGAGATGGAGGGGGGTGCAAAGGGGGCATCGTTGGGTATGTGGATAATACTACTGTTTTGCTACGGGATAAGGAGGAGCTAAGGAGGGTGGGTAGAGTGATTCAGATGTTTGGTATGAATACAGGGATGTGAGTTAATACTGTGAAATCAAGGTTACTAGAGGTGGGTAATTGGAGAGGGGGGGGTTTGGGGTTGGGGTTAGGATGGACAGTGGTTGATAAAATCAGGGTATGTGGAATATGGTATATGGAGTGGGTGCAGGCCTGCAGAAGGGTAAACTCGGAGTCTGTCACGGGTAGGGCATTAGGTAGATTGGGAGGTTTAAGTGCGAGGGACCTAACTTTACATCAGAGGGTAGTGGTGGTAAATTCACTTGTCTATAGCAAGGTATGGGGGGTGGCAGAGGTTTTTCCCGTAGAAGTACAGGACATTGTGGAAATGCAGATGAGGGTGCTAAAGTTTGTGTGGGGATTTGGGAGGGCATGGTTAAGTAAGGAGGTAGTTATGACGGATGTTCAAAGAGGGGGTTTAGGTTTGTTGCCTTTAGGACTGAGAGTAATGGCTATATATATCAAGCGGAGGTATATTAGGGAAGGGGGTGTGAGGGGAGCTAACGTAGGAAGAGTTATGGAGGAGGCACATAAATGGTGGAGTGGCAAGGACCTGCGGGTTTGTGAAGATATGTTAAGATTTTTTTTGACAGTGCAACAGGTGGATAACATCAAAGTGAAAAGGTTGGTGAGAGTAGTGGGAGGTCAGGGAATTTTGTAAGAGGTAGCCGTGTATCCAACGTATGATTGGGGGGGTTATTTGGAAGGATTTTAGTAAGCTTAGGATACAGGCTAGGGTAAGAGAATTAGTGTATCGTTTATCATGGGATTCTGGCCTCCAAGGAGGTGTTAAGACGTATGGGGTTGGTGGAAGAGGCTTTTTGTCAGTTTTGTGATGATGTTGAAACGACGTTTCATATGGTCTTTTTTGTCCCTGCTTGGATGGGTGGGGTTATCAGATTCACAGATAACCCGCACATAAAAGAGAGAAGCTTACGACGACGTTTCGGTCCGATTTGGACCATTGGTCCAAGTCGGACCGAAACGTCGTCGTAAGCTTCTCTCGTTTATGTGCGGGTTATTTGTGTATCGTTCCAGTCACGGTATTGTGCCTTTTTGTTATTTATGTTATCAGATTGTTTGGGGGGGACGTTTGCCGCTTCTAAGGGCTTTACTATTAGATGTAAGGGGAGTGCCTAGGGATGTGGGACGGGCTATAATGTTTGTCATAGTAGATTATCTGAATATCTCATGGGGAATGAGGGAATTAAGGGGCGATACGAGGATAAAAACATTGGCGACTAAATTTTATAGGACAAAGTGAAGGAATATGATGGTTTATGGGGCGTCCTGGGAAAAAAGTTTCCCGGAAGGTTATAGGAACCTCACCGTGGGTTCCCTTTGTCAGGGTCCCTGAGGATGGGCAAAGGGGTGGTCTCCTTCTGGGGGGATGTAAAGGGGGATGGGGGGGTTGTTTGACGCTGGATTTTTTGTGGTGTGTAAGAGGAAGGTAGTGGCAGTTTGGTATGGATGGTAATCTCTGTTTCACGGGAATGTTTGTCATAGTGAGATATAAGAGTAGCTTACAAGGTTAAATTTTCTAAACCTGATGGTTATGTTCACTGTGTAAGAAATCTTCCTTGATAGCCAGAATACCGAGCCCTTAGGGTCTCGGTTTTAAGTAATCAGATATGGCAAGTTGGTTTCAACAAATTTTTCTGAGGTACATGTCAGTTCTCTTGGGACGGGCAAGATACAGCGGCCCTTATTAAGTTTAACTTTTATTGTTTGCTGGAGGTTCTATGTGGTAATTTTTAAGAGTATGTATAGGTCTTGGGTCTATGCCATGTTTATTAATGGGTTTATACCTAAAAATTTTGTGGACAAGAGTTTCGGTTTACATACATATGTGGGAGGTTTAATTTCTGTGTAGGGTTTGGTATTAAACCCTTTTGATGTTCTGAGTTTTATTATGTTATAAAAGCTTGTTTTGGGGTTTATTTTATTTTATTATTGTATGTTACATGTATGTTGTTCTGTTTTCTGTACAAGAATTATTGTACTTGATGGTTTAACATATTAATAATATTAAAATACTGTTTTTCCATGGTTATTGTGCATAAGGAATCATGCGTTCCTTCAGAATTCCTATTGGTTAGGCTATAATGTAACACAACTTTAACCAATACTCTGTAACCTGTCATAGCGGGTATGTTCGGGTTTTGTCTGTTTTATAGTTGTTATTGTAGCTTTAGTTAGGGTCTTTTTACTTTACTGACATGATTTGTGTTGTATATATTGTGTGTGTTAAAGGTGGTTATGGCTTTAGTCATGTGTTACAACTTTAACTTTAGTAACCTTGTGATGTTGTGCATTGTATGTTGTTTATTGTTGTAATAGGTTATGACAGGTATTCCTTTTTATTTTGTTAGCCAATGTAAAATTTTCTTTTGGTGTTTCTTTGGTCACAATTTGCGTGGCGGTGCCTATAAATGACTAACACTTAGTGAGTCTTATTTTAGCGTGTACTGTTTGCTATAACAGGATGTTGTTATAATACTTGTTACCTCCAGGAATAACCTGCTACTAGTAGAGTAAAAGATTGCTTTTTTTTTTGTATTCCTGTACTCTTATTATGCATCATTTGTACTTTTGTAAGGTTTCTTAAATAAAATATATAAAAAAAAGTGTATTTTGCTGTTTGGCGAACTAGTCACTGTATTATTCAAGCAAGTTGTATTTACTGCCTCTCTTTTAGTCAGAAATTAGTTTATTTAATGACTTGTTAGTTCCATCAGTCACATTGTGTGCAGTCTGCTGCACACTAACATGCACTACTTCTTCTCGAACTTACGAGAATTTAAGTAACGTGGCAGAGGATACAGTTTATTGCTGCCAGTTCAATACTGAACAGGACATAAAGTACCGTCCTGAAAGCACATTTTAAATTAATGTACAAATATGCTGAATAATCATCACTAACAGTTACAGAAGTTATGATACCTGTGGTGTGTGAGATACTAACTCCAGCGTCATTACTCTTGACTGAAGATGTATTATAACCCTTGGTTCAGTAAAGTTCTCAAAGCTATTTATAGTTGGTATTAATTCCCCAAATTGGAATCTTATTAAGGAAAACCTGAGGCAAAACGTTATAAAAAGAATAATTGGTCTCACTCCATTTAGCTGCAGAGGTAATACTAGAAAATGTGTTACAAGCCAGTAACAAGTTAGATACTAGAAGACCAGCTATGTAGTGACCTAGTCTGCTGTGGTGGATGTCTGTCATAAAATATATTGCAGTGGTGGTAGTGATGGTGGAAGTGGTTGTGGTGGTGATAATGGTAGTGGTGGTGATAGTGGTAGTGGTGTGATAGTGGTGGTAGTGGTGTGATAGTGGTGGTAGTGGTGGTGATAGTGGTAGTGGTAGTGGTGATAGGGTAGTGGCGGTGATAGTGGTAGTGGTGGTGGTGGTGGTGATGAAGGTGGTAGTGGTGGTGGTGGTGACAGTGGCAGTGGTGGTGGTAGTGACAGTGGTGGTGGTGGTAGTGATAGTGGTGGTGGTGGTGGTGATAGTGGTAGTGGTGGTGGTGGTGACAGGGGTAGTGGTGGTGATAGGGATAGTGGTGGTGGTGGTGATAGTGGTAGTGGTTATAGTGGTAGTGGTGGTGTGGTGATAGTGGTAGTGGTGGTGGTGGTGATAGTGGTAATGGTGGTGGTGGTGGTGATGGTGGTATTGTTGGAAGTGGTGATGGTGGTAGTGGTGGGTGGTGATAGTGGTAGTGGTGGTGGTGGTGATGGTGGTAGTGGTGGTGGTGGTGGTAGTGGTGGTGGTGGTGGTGGTGATGGTGATTATGTTGGTGGTGGTGGTGGTGGTGTGTGGTGGTGGTGGTGGTGGTGGTGGTGGTGGTGGTGGTGGTGGTAGTGGTGGTGGTGGTAATAGTGGTAGTGGTGGTGGGTGATGGTGGTGGTGATGGTGGTGGTGATGGTGGAAGTGGTGGTGGTGGTGATAGTGGTAGTGGGTGGTGAGAGTGGAGGTGGTGGTGGTGATGGTAGTGATAGTGGTAATAGTGCTGGTGGTGACGGTGTAATGATGGTGGATGGTGACCGTTGTGATGGTGGTGATGATGGAATTGGTGGTGATGGTGATGGTGGTGGTGGTGGTGGTGGTGGTGGTGGTTGGTGGTAGTGGGGGTAGTGGTGGTGATGGTGTTAGTGGTGGAGAGGATGGTGATGGTGGTGATGGTGTGGTGATGGTGTGACCATGGTGATGGTGGTGATGGAAGTGGTGGTTGGTGGTGATAGTGGTGGGTGGTGGTGGTGGTAGTGGTGGTAGTGGTGGTGGTGTGATGGTGGTGGCGATTGTGTTGGTGGTGGTGGTGATGGTGGTGATGGTGGTGGTGGTGATGGTAGTGATGGTGGTGATGGTAGTGGTGATGGGGTGACCGTGGTGATGGTGGAGGTGGTGGTGGTTGGTGGTGGTGGTGATCATGGTGGTGGTGATGGTGGTAGTGGTTGTGGTGATGGTGGTTGTGGTGGTGGTGATGGTGGTTGTGGTGGTGGTGATGGTAATGGTGGTTGTGCTTGTGGTGATGGTGATGGTAGTTGTGGTGGTGGTGGTGGTGATGGTAGTTGTGGTGGTGTGTATGGTGATGGTAGTTGTGGTGATGGTGATGGTAGTTGTGGCGGTAGTGATGGTGATGATAGTTGTGGTGGTGGTGATGGTAGTTGTGGTGGTGGTGATGGTGATGGTAGTTGTGGTGGTGGTGATGGTGACGGTAGTGGTGGTGGTGGTGATGGTGATGGTGATGGTAGTTGTGGTGGTGGTGATGTGATGGTAGTTGTGGTGGTGGTGATGGTGATGGTGATGGTAGTTGTGGTGGTGGTGATGGTGATGGTGATGGTAGTTGTGGTGGTGGTGATGGTGATGGTAGTTGTGGTGGTGGTGGTGGTGGTGGTGATCATGGTGGTGGTGGTGATCATGGTGGTGGGGTAGTGGTGGGGGTGGTGGTGGTGGTGGTGGTCATGGTGGTGATCATGGTGGTGTGGTGGTGGTGGTGGTGGTGGTGGTGTGGTGGGTGGTGTGGGTGGTGGGTGGTGGTGGTGTGGTGGTGGTGGTGGGTGGTGGTGTGGTGGTGGTGGTGTGGTGGTGGTGGTGGTGGTGGTGGTGGTGGTGTGATCATGGTGGTGGTGGTGGTGGTGGTGGTGGTGGTGGTGGTGGTGGTGGTGGTGATCATGGTGGTGGTGGTGGTGGTTGGTGGCGGTGGTGGTGGTGGTGTGGGGTGGCTGGAGGTGGTGCGGGTGGCTGGAGGTGGTGCGGGGTGCTGGAGGTGGTGTGGGGTGGCTGGAGGTGGTGTGGGGTGGCTGGAGGTGGTGTGGGGTGGCTGGAGGTGGTGTGGGGTGGCGGGAGGTGGTGTGGGATGGCTGGAGGTGGTGCGGGGTGGCTGGAGGTGGTGCGGGGTGGCTTGAGGTGGTGCGGGTTGGCTGGAGGTGGTGTGGGGTGGCTGGAGTGGTGTGGGGTGGCTGGAGGTGGTGCGGGGTGGCTGGAGGTGGTGCGGGGTGGCTGGAGGTGGTGTGGGGTGGCTGGAGGTTGTGTGGAGTGGCTGGAGTGGTGTGGGGTGGCTGGAGGTGGCGTTGGGTGGCTGGAGGTGGCGGTGGGGTGGCTGGAGGTGGCGTGGGTGGCTGGAGGTGGTATAGTGTGGCTGGAGGTGGTGTAGTGTGGCTGGAGGTGGTGCGGGGTGGGCTGGAGGTTTTGCGGGGTTGGCTGAGGTGGTGCGGGGTGGCTGGAGGTGGTTGTAGTGTGGCTGGAGGTGGTGCGGGTGGCTGAGGTGGTGTGGGGTGGCTGGAGGTGGTGTGGGGTGGGGTGGAGGTGGTGTGGGGTGGCTGGAGGCGGCGTGGGGTGGCTGGAGGTGGCGTGGGTGGCTGGAGGTGGTGTGGGGTGGCTGGAGGTGGTGTAGTGTGGCTGGAGGTGGTGTGGGGTGGCTGGAGGTGGTGTGGGGTGGCTGGAGGTGGTTGTAGTGTGGGCTGGAGGCGGTTGTATGTGGCTGGAGGCGGTGTAGTGTGGTGGAGGTGGTGTGGGGTGGCTGGAGGTGGTGTAGTGTGGCTGGAGGTGGTGCGGGGTGGCTGGAGGTGGTGTAGTGTGGCTGGAGGTGGTGTAGTGTGGCTGGGGGCGGTGTAGTGTGGCTGGGGGTGGTGTGGGGTGGTGGGGGGTGGTGAGTGTGGGTGGAGTGGGGCGGGTGGCGGAGGTGGTGTATGGGCTGGAGGGGTGTAGTGTGGGTGGGGGGGCGTGGGGTGGCTGGGGGTGGGTAGTGTGGTGGAGGTGGGTATGTGGCTGGAGGAGGCGGGGTGGCTGGGGGTGGTGAGGTGGCTGGGGGTGTTAGGTGGCTGGAGGGGTGTGGGGTGGCTGGGGGGGGTGAGGGGGT
>NC_069458.1:34019814-34036904 GCF_026875155.1 Cherax quadricarinatus | reverse complement strand
GTTCCATGTCCTCCCCCTCCGCCCCACCCAGTCCTCTGCATAATATCATTTAACTGACCTCAAGAAAATTTTTGTAACCTAACTTCACCTCACCATCCCTTCCCCCCTTTTTTTTAAAAAAAAAATTCGCGATTCCAATTTTAGCTCTCATTTCCCACCAATCCAGCAAATCCATCCCCTATTCCTGGTCTTCCAAAAGGATTTCCCCCAAATCCTCAAACCCTGAAACATAAACCCCTCGTCCCTAAGGAGCCTCCCTTCAATTTTCCCGTATCCATTAAACTCGCACTATTCCTCTACCCTCCTCTTCAAGGGGGCTCCTTGGCGTGGTGAAGAGGCTCTTGGTCGGGGAAAATTAGACCTATGGGTCTTTTTCCTAAACCCGAACCTAATACCCCCCCAATTCCCCCCCCCTACCCCCATCCTCCCCATCCTCCCCTTTTTCCTTTTCCTCCTCCCCCCCCATCCTCCCTTTTGCCCTTCCTTTTTTGTCCTTTGGATTCTCCCACGGGCACCTAGTTCCTAGGTAGGAGAAGGATACCGGCCATCCCATTCCGTTGAGGTTCTTAGCGGTGGCTAGTTTTGCCGTGGAATCTGGATCGCCTGGGATGTCCCGATCCCTCTCCGGAAACCCCCAGAGTAGCTTTGGGTTCTTTCGGGCGACGAGTGTATCTTTGGAAGCCACCTTTGGGATTCCGGGGGTGGTGGCCGAAGGAGGTATGCTTTGTGGCGGATACCCGGCCGCCCCTCTTTGTCCACCGAGGTAGCTCGGCAGATGTGGGGTTGCTATCCCGGATTGTTAGTTTACTAGCATAAATGGTAGGGTATGGCACGGGTTCCATGCTGCATCTGCGCTACTTGCGGTGCTGAGGTCCTCTTGGGCGCGGAGGGAGATTTCTGGCCCTTTCATTCCCCCCTAGGACCTATCCCTCCCCGGTCCCCCTTTTTTTTTTTTCTTTTTTTATTTTTATTTTCTTTTCTTTTTTCTTTTTTTTTTTAAAAACAAAAAGAAAGAAGTAACCTAACCATGGCAGCCCTAGTCCATGAACCTGGTACCCCCCGGGCCCCTTCTTGATACCGCACCCCGTTCTGACCCCGCCTCGTCTTTGGACCACTCTTCAGACATTCCTCATGCCTCTGTACCTATTCCCGGGTGCTTTTTCCCCTCACCCGCTTCAGGTACTGGGGCCTCGACTGACTCCTTCGATTTTATCGGACCTTCGCTCTCCTCTGACTATGCTTCCGGCCTCCCCTCTACGGTGCGGCAATTTTCAAATCGCCGACCCGTTCCACGTCGGACCAACTCTGGTCCCACGCCTAAACGCCAACGACAATTACCTGCTGATGATACTTCCCACCTTCTCGTTCTTCTCAAAACTATCGACACGTGGTTCACTACCTTTCCACGCTCAGTTTCAGACTGAACAGGGGACTAAATTCTTCACTTTACGACCAACTTCCTCTACTGCCTATCTTTCTGACCATAGTATTGGCAAGGCACTCCTACGCCTGTTGGTAAAGATATTTCTTTTCATGCTCTTAAGAGTGGAAACGCGCATCATTACCGTACAGAATGCTACCCAGGCTCATGAGCTCTCTCGTCTTTCCCATATCGAACTGTTCCTGTCACTCTTGAAAAACATCATTCCCTCAATTCTTGTAGTGGTACCGTCATTCTGCCCCATACCATAGTTCAACAAAATTTTCAGACATGTGGGCACTGACATTCTAGAACAGCTGGAACTCCAAGATCCCCCAATCCTCAAGGTAAAACACTTACGTTCCCTTCCTGCCCGAGGGCGGAGACGATACCCTAGCAATGTGGCTCGTTTAACTTTTGACAGCCGAGAACTCCCATCCTCAGTTTATATAAGCAGGACATGGGTTACAAGTTCGAAAGGTGTCCCTACACCACAACAGTGTAGGAAATTGCTGGCGATTTGGCCATCCAGCGAAATATTGCAGATCTATCGCCGAATGCCCAGTCTGGGTGCCGATGACCATTCAAATACGTCTTGCAATGGGATCTCCGTCTTGCCTTAACTGTCATGAGGCTCACCCTTCGTACTCTCGCCGTTGTCAGGTCTATTTAAACGAGCAGGAAATCCGTTACCTCAAAGAGACAGAAGGTCTCCCTTATGCCATGGCAGTTTCTCATCTCCGCCTCCAAGGAGACTCCCACGTGTTTCTTATTCCCATGTTTCAAACGTCCCCCCACTTCTAGTATCCCATCTTCTACACCCACCTCTGTGGTTACCTCTCCCATAATCACTCCTGTATCTAATCCTTTTGCTGTCCTCGGCTCAGACGTCCCTACTTCAACGCCTCAGTCTAATCTCGCTTCTTCGAGTTCTCTCTCACAAGCCTCAGTATCGACGAGACCTCGTAAAGACACCTCCTCCCAATCGTCCCTCTACTTCTCAAAAGTCAAAAAAAAAGGGCCGGTAACACCTCCTACCCATCTTCCACCTCCTCATTTTACCCTCCCTGTCTCTGTCCCTAGTTTCTTCCCCTCTCACTGGCTCAGTTACAAGTGCAGAGGTTCACCCCCTCCTCGTAATGTACCTTCCTCCCCTGTTTCCCCCCCCAAGTTTCTTCCTCTTCTGCCACCTCCCAGGTCCTGCCTCTTCTGTCCCCTGCCACGCTTCTCCAGTTCCCTCCACCCTTTCACCCCCCCCTACCTTGGTACAGTCCAATACAGCTCCAATCTTTACTCATCCCTCCCCCTACCATTCCCAATATTGTCTCCCATACTACATCTCTGAATTTTCCCAAACACTTGAAGCAATCTCGAATAATTGCAGAGACCAAAAACCCTCAATGGACACGATCCACCTTCCGCTCTTTCTCTCTCCTCTGCTCCCTCTGCGCAACTCCTTTCTTCACAGCGCACCGTTCCTTCGCTGCTTGAACATTTTCCACTGCCCTCCGCATGTGGACTTTTCTAACCTTCTAGTCCGTAGGAAAACCCCTTTCCTGCGGATTTCAAGTATCTTTATCATTGCCAATCATGGCCTATTTACAGTGGAATATACGCGGCCTCAGGGGTAATCGGGGTGACTTCAGATGTTACTCTCCCAGTTTGCCCCTGTTGGTTTTTCTTACAGGAACCAAAATTACACTCTGCTGTATTTCTCACATCTCAGGCTATAATTTATTGTATTCTTCACATCCTTTTCCTGATGGGACCTTTAATGAAATGCCCTTCTTCCCCCGCACTGATATTCCGTACCATCAGCTATTTGTTCATACTTCGCTGCATTACACAGCAGCCCGTATCCACTTACATAGGGGGTATACGCTCTGTTCTTTATATCTCTCTCCTTCTCGGGCATTATCTATTCCGGATTTTGCCTTCCTTGTTTTGTCATTACCGCCACCGATTCTGTTACTTGGTGATTTTAATGCCCACCATTTCCTCTGGGGGGGTCTCACTGTGATTCCCGTGGAATTCAGTTAGAGGCTTTTCTTGCCACCCCACCCCCTCCCTGTTTTAAATACAGGTACTCACACCCATTTTGATCCTCGGACTCATACTCCTCTTGCATCGATCTCTCAGTTTGCTCTTTCCTCCGCCGCATTAGACTTCACTTGGTCTGTTCTCCCGGACTTACATGACAGTGATTCATTTCCCAATCATTCTTACTTTTCCCCCTTTATATTCGCCACCTCTTCGCACCCCACGCTGGCAATTTAATCGGGCAAATTGGAACCTTTACTCACACCTAACTGTTTTTAAAAAGGTTCCTTCTTCGTCCTCCATCGATGAGCTTTTACACCTCTTCTCGTCCTCCGTTTTCACCGCAAACTTCTCATTCTATACCCCAAACTTCGGGGAGGCATTCTCAGAAATGCGTGCCTTGGGGTTCTCCTGCTTGTGCTCGTGCAGTACGTTTGAAACGCGCTGCATGGGGCAGGTACCAGTACAATAGAACCACAGAGCGAACTCCTTGATTTTAAACAGAAGCGTGCGATTGCTCGCCGTGTCATCCGTGACGCTAAAAGCACTTGCTGGTGAGATTATGTCTCCAAACCATCACCTCGCTTCCTCTATGAGTGCAGTCTGGAAAAAAGTACGAAAACTGAGTGGTAAAATTTCTCCTGACCCGGCTCCTGTTCTGCGGGTTGCCGGTGTTGATATAGCAAACCCACTAGATGTTGCCAATGAAATTGGCAATCATCTGGTCCGTATTCTCAGGGACTCCATCTATGCCCCTCATTTCTTTCCTCAAAGTCTGCCAGAGAGTTAGCACCCTTGGACTTTTCTTCTCTCAGAAAGAACAGTATAATGTGCCTTTTACACTTCAAGAACTGGAGGCAACACTCTCAGCTTGTCGATCATCGGCAGCTGGGCCCGACGACATTCATATTCTTTTGCTACAACATTTACATCATCAGCCCTTGCAGTCCTATTACGCCTTTACAATCTTATTTGGTCACAAGGAGTTCTTCCACAGCTGTGGAAATCCGCCATTGTTCTCCCTTTCCGCAAACCAGGCACTACGGGACATGAAAACCTCCCACTATCGTCCCATTGCTCTTACCAGTGCAGTTTGCAAAGTAATGGAACGCCTAGTAAATAGACGTTTAGTGTGGTATTTAGAGACACACAACAGTCTCTCCACTCGTCAATATGGCTTTCGTAAGGGACTTTTCTACCATAGACCCCTTACTACGCTTGGATACGTATGTTTCGTAATGCCTTTGCGAATAACCACTCGTTATTGCCAATTTTTTGACCTTGAAGAAAGGCATATGACACAACTTGGAGGTATAATATTTTTGCCCAAGCCCACTCCTTTGGCCTTCGAGGCAATCTACCATCCTTCCTTAAGAACTTTTTAACTGACAGGCATTTCCGTGTTCGGGTTAATAATGTGCTCTCCCCGGACTTTATCCAAGCTGAAGGTGTCCCCCAGGGATGTGTTCTGAGCACAACACTTTTTCTCCTTGCTATTAATGATTGGCCTCTATCTTCCATCAAAAAATTTGGTCATCACTCTATGTTGATGACTTCGCTTTTTGCCTTTTGCAGGTGCTGACTGTCACCTCCTTACAGTTTCTCCCCCAACATGCAGTCGACCGGTTTTCCAATTTGGGCCACCAACGTGGTTTAAATTTTCCAGCACTAAAAACCCCCCAAATCACTTTCACTAGACGCTCTGTCATCTCCGTCATCCTTTGTACCTCTATGGCTCCCGTATCCCTGAACGTGATACAGTCAAGTTTTCTGGGGCCCCCTCTTTGATCGTAGGTTATCCTGGAACCCTCACATTTTCCTCTCTGAAGGCAACTTGTCACAGCTGGCTGAACCCTTTTTAAAACCCTTGCTCATCTTTCGTGGGGAGCTGATCGTCGAACCCTCCTTCGCCTACTTCCACCCCTTATTTTATCGAAACTTGATTATGGGGGACCAGATCTATTCAGCGGCATCCCCTCTATTTCTCTCTACCCTTTAAACCCCCATTCATCACCAAGGATTACGTTTATGCCTTGGTGTTTTCCCCCGCTTTTTCCCTGCCCGAGAGCCTCTATGCAAAAGCGAACTTTCCCAAACCCTTTTATCCGATGGGCCGTGGGGCCCATTGCCTGCGCTACTATGTAGGGCTCCCCATGTCCCGCAATCCCCCAAATTTATAGAAGGGTCCTGATTTTAAATAACATTATTTTTCGCCCCGCCCCCCTGTTTACCCCCTCCCCTTTTTCCCCTTCGCCTTCATTCGCTCTTGTCTTCTCTTCAACTACCACCTTTCTATGTACATGTAGCATCTCACTTTTCCTTACCCCCCTGGGAAGTTCCAGCTGTTCGAGTCTGTTCTTTCTCCCTCCCTTGCTCGAAAGCCCAACTGTCTACGGTCGCTTCCCGCTCTCTTTTCTTGACCACTTTCACTCTCATTCTCATGCCATTGCTGTGTACACAGATGGCTCTAAGTCTTCTGACGGCGTAGGATTCGCAGCAGTGTTTCCGGACAGCGTCGTACAAGGGCATTTACTATCTTCGGCTAGTATTTTTACTGCTGAATTATATGCCATCCTTACAGCACTTATCCGTATTGCATCTATGCCTGTGTCATCATTTGTGGTTGTCTCAGACTCCCTTAGTGCTTTGCAGGCTATACAAAAATTTGATACACCTCACCCCTTAGTCCTCCGTATCCAACTTTGGCTACGCCGCATCTTTACCAAGCATAAAGATATTGTTTTTTGTTGGGTCCCTGGTCATGTTGACGTACAGGGCAATGAACAGGCAGACACTGCTGCGCGGTCAGCAGTACATGACCTACCAGTTTCTTATAGAGGTATTCCATTTACGGACTATTTTGCTGCAATATCTTCCCACCTTCACACCCGTTGGCAACAACGTTGGTCTACTATGCTCGGCAACAAACTTCAGTCTATTAAACCGAGTATAGGTTACTGGCCGTCTTCTTATCACCAGTGTCGAGGTTGGAGACTACTCTCTCCCGTCTTCGCATTGGCCATACTCGTCTTACTCATGGATATCTCATGGAGAGGCATCTTGCTCCTCTCTGTGAGAATTGCCAAGCTCCATTATCAGTCAGCCACATTCTGTTGGACTGCCCACTTTATCAACGAGCACGCAGAATTTACCTCTGTCGTCGTCTTCTCGCTCCGCTGCTCTCTCTTTACCTTCCCTTCTCGCTGATGGACCCACCTTTCATCCGGACTCTCTCATTGACTTTTTGACGACGACTGACTTACTTCACAAATTCTGATACCTTCAGCCCTTTCTACTTCAATCTCTTGCTACCCTCTACCCCCGTACTATCCCCTGCCCCGCTGTTTTCTGTAACCTGCTGATCATCCCCCCTCCCTTCTGCCATCCAATTCCCTTGCTTCCTTCCCTACCCTGCAGCGCTGTATAGCCCTTGTGGCTTAGCGCTTCTTTTTGATTATAATAATAATCCATCTACCCTCAAATCTGCTATAACAGCACGATGATCAGAAAAACCCACATCTATAGTCCTCACCCTCTCCACACCTATTCCCTGCCTAACATAAATCCTATCTAACCGTGCCTCATATCCCCTACGGATAAAAGTGTGCTTCACTCCATATCCCTTACTCCCCACCACATCTACCACTCCAACATCCCGCAAAACGTCTCTCAAACGCCCCAAAACACAACCCGCCCCCCTCGGAATCACATCCCCATTCCTTATTACACAATTCCAATCCCCGCCAAGCACTGTAATAGCCGGCAAACCTCTCAAATGATACACCAAGACATAGCGTACAAAATCCACCTTCACCCTAGCGTTACTAGTTGCTGGCATGTACACACCTACAAAACAAACCCTCCGGGCCCCCCAAAACCCATCCACCCTGACAACCCTCCCACCTCCCCGTCCTCCCAACCCAGGATACGCAAAGGGCTGGGGTGCTTCACCGCCATAGCCACACCTCCTTTCAACCTCAAAGCATCACTGGTAAACAACCTATAACCTTTCAAAACCAACTCACAACCTAACCTATGGTTATGTTCCTGCAAAAAAACAGACATCAATTTTAAATCTCCTTAAAAACCTCTCTAACCATACCCTCTTGAACTCGGTCTTAAGACCGTTTACATTGAAAGTTACACACCTGAAATTACAAGAATGGCGGCTTACCCCTATGCCGCTGAGGCTTACTTGATCCTCCTTTCATAGGTGTGGAAAATTGCATTTAGCAACTATTATATACATAATTATATATATCATTATATACATAACAGTATATGAACAAAGATAATTATTATTTACCAGTTAGACAAGTAGGAATTTGGGACACCTAGGTCGCAAAAAATGTCCCCCTTCGATACCTACCACTGTCATATCCACAAGTTGCTCTGGACCTATTAATTATAAATAAAAGATACCTCACCAGGAATTTTGGTAAATAAAAATTTGTGGACTGTATATTAAAATTAATAAATGAAGGAGACTCGAACCTACGAACCTTAGGACAAGGTACGCAGTGCTTTACCAATCTACCCACACTGGACAATACCTTGGCGTGTAGCATGCGCTACACGTTTGATCCAAGGCAGCCAGCTTTCAGGGAGAAGGCTTACAGCTTTTCATCTCATCCCCTACATGCATCAGCCTTACTAGAGATTTGAACAATGCAAGGAATTCGCGAGAGCAGGCGAAATATACACAAACACTGATCTCTGATATATATATATATAAAATATATATATATATATATATATATATATATATATATATATATATATATATACATATATATATATATAATATATATATATATATATATATATATATATATATATATATATATATATACATATATAATATATATATATATATATATATATATATATATTATATATATATATATATATATATATATATACATTTATATAACAGAAGGAGAATATATCTTAATCATAACACTCACCAATTTGACTGGAGATTAATGCGTCATGCACAGGACCCCCCTTTTGCCTACATTTATGAAAAATTTACTGGCCAGAATTTAAACATAAATTAGACAGCTTATCTGAGGTTCCTGGAGTTGTCCTGTCCTGTCTCCTGATACTCAAGTTATGCAGGAATGCACATCCAACAATTTCGCCTCCTATTTGAGAGGTGTCAGCCTAATTTTAACCTCTAGAGCACGAAAAATTCTTCCCATTACTAATGCCTGTTACTCTCAATTCAAACAAACAATGGCAAGTCCTCTGTGCAGGCGCAGTTTCCCATTTTTTATAAAACAATATTTATTAAATACAGTATGGCCATCTATTTACATATAACTACTGTATTTTAGAAAAATATGTACAGTATTTTCCACACTGTGGCCCAGCGGAGTTCGTTGCTAAACGACTCAAATTGCTCACTTGATAATGGTGGAGGACCTGCGTACATATAGGATCTGGCATCCACACGGCGACGAATTACACAAGATTTAATCACCCTTTTTACACTTTGCCGTCCTTGTGGAATCCAGAAAGTTTCCCTAATACATTTTTATGGGCATTTAAAACAAGTAAATTTGTTAGATGATGAGTTTTGGGCAGTAAGATAGGGTGTTTAGCATAATCACCCAATTCAGCATTTTGTAACCTACCTCTGCACCTAATTACATTGTTCTCTAAATACAGCCCCAATTTCTCTATTATGGAACCTTTCACAATTTTTCTTTCCATCATCAATTTAATCTCATTTCCATAGATTTCTTCTTGTACCCTCTTTATTCAATATTCAAGAAGATGTGAAAACTTAAATGAAATATTCATCTTGTTTAGAAATTTAAACACCAACTTAGTTACATTGATTAGTTTGGGCAAAGAAGAATACCTATTTATGTCAATGGCTAAGGGAGGACAAACTATTGGAGCGGTGGTCACAGTAATTTCAACAGGAGCAATATACGCCTTTTGTACAGGCCAATTAGCTTTATTTACCAACCAGCTCGGTCCTTTAAACCATGATACAGCATTTACAAATTTAGCATAAGAAAAACCCCTCGAGACAAGAAATCAGCTGGATTCTCCTCACCAGGTATATGATTAAATGTTAACATATGCTGACCCAAACTATTATACTTCTCTTGCATCTGATTAATTTCAGCGACTCTGTTTTGTACGTACACAATTTTACTGTTTCCATTGCGAATCCATTGTAAGGATACCTCATTATCAGACCAAATTACAGTGTCGCTAATATTTATCTCCTGCAACATAAATGGCTGCTAATTCCAACTGAGGTAAGGTACGTGATTTAATTGGAGACACTTTAGCCTTAGACATAACAAGAGAAATAACACTATTACATTGAAGGTAAGCAACTGCTCCATATGCCAATTTTGAAGCATCACAAAAAAATGTGGAGTACATTTTTCCCATTTGGATTGGCCACCTGGCGTGGGAACTCCAACATTGGAATTTTCTCATAATCACCAATTAATTCATCCCACCTGTTAATGAATTCCCCAAGTAGAATTTCATCCCAAGCACATTTAAGTTTCCATGCTTCCTGTATTAATAATTTCCCTCTTATAGTAAGGGGTGACACTAAACCTAGTGGATAAAAAACATTTGGAAATTTTCAGCAAGCAAAACTCTCTTAGTTAATTTATTGGGCATACTGTAATTATTAGGTTTTAACATTAACAAATCTCTCTCAGTATCCCAAGTTAATCCTAATACATTACTACATTTTGGCATTTCATCTCCAGGGAAATTTTTACTTATTTTGTCCTTTAATTTGGACGAATTACTATTCCATTCCCTCAGAGGCATATTTGCACTTTGCATTATTTTATTAGCCTCTCCAAAAGTCATTAACAGTTCCTCTTCAGTTGACGTCACACCCAGGAAATTGTCCACATAAAATTGCTTGCTCATTACTTTACTCAGTGGACTTCCCGTACGTTTAAGGTGTTCATTTATCGTCGCTTGAAGTAGGAACAGACTGGATGTAGCACCAAATAATACGCTCCTAAAGCGAAAGGTTTTCAGAGGGCTAAGTGGGTCACTAGGATTCTCAGGCCATAAGAAGCTGGTACAACCCCAGTCAGCCTCTTGCAAACCCACTCTTAGGAAACCTTTACTTATGTCAGCCGTAAAGGCATAATTCTTTATCCTGAAATTTAATAAGATATCTCCTAATTTATCCGTCAACGACAGACCTGTCATCAAGCAGTCATTTAAACTAGGTACATTTTTGTTACTCCTGGCACTACAATTAAACACAATTCTCAGAGAAGTGGTCTTAGAATCCTTCTTCACTCCGTGATGTGGCAAATAGTGACCATAAATTTTGGCTTGCTCAGGAGGTACCTCTTCTATAAATTTATTAATTAACTGCTCAGCAATTATATCATTATAGGCAGTTAACAATTCTGGTGTCTTACTCAGTTTGCGGAGCTGAGCCTTTAATTGTCCATATGCCATTCTGTAATTAGTGGGCAATTCTGGATGGTTCAGTCTCCACGGAAGTCGTACCCAGTATTGTCCAGATTCAAATTTTACATCTCTCAGGTATTGCTCCTGAGTAAAAGAATCGTCTGGACTTTCTTCATTTACATTTATTCCAATGCTGTCTAATTCCCAAAATTTTTATGCACTGGCTCAACACCATCCTCTATGGAAGAATTATACTGGGGTACGATTTCATGAGTAAGACACACAGTTATGGTATTTGTAGTTTCCTCTAGTCATGAATTATTATTACGAGGAATCCTACCATACATTACATGGCCTCCTGCAGTCTCCAAAAGGGTGACACCACATTTCTTTACCATACCCTTTACAAAGGAGGCATAATAGTCACTACCTATCAAAATATTTATTGGGCCTACAGAATCATCACTTACCCCAGAAAGTGCTAAATTTACATTATGTGAGAGTCTTTCTGTAGCTTTACTAAGCCCTACTGTAGACATTTTCTCTGGAAGTCTATCTACAATCACTGCATTAACACGTTTTTTCTCATTGCCCAACCTGACAGTTACATAAACAGTGTCATACAATTGAGACCTTTTATCCGAGAGAAAACCAGATAATTTTAAAGTTGTGGGATCTCCCATCTGTACTTTCATGCCATCAAGACATTTACGTTTTATGAAAGTACGCTGGGATCCCTGGTCCAATAATGCAGTTACATTTTTTGATTTATGCCTTTTATCATCAATTTTTACCTGTAACAGGTAAGGCTACTTCAGCAAAACCATCATTATTAACATTAGCAGCATTTTTTACATTAGCCATGTTGTGTCAGGATTGCCAACATTATCATTATTACCAACATTATCATATAGACCTTCACACATGACTATATGGTGTCTTCCTTTGTGACATTGATAACAGAAGTTTAATTTGGCATAACAATCCTTTACATTGTGATTACCCAGACATCTGATACATCTGTCAAGTTCCTCCAATCTTTCAACTTTATCATTCCATGAATTGTATGCATTGCAATTCTTAGAAAAATGAGTACCCTTGCAGAAGAGACAATCTCTCTTTTCTTTGACTGGTTTCTTATTAACTGGGCTACTCTTAGGAGGGTACTTATTCTTCTTACCTTGTGGAGAATCATTATTTCTGATTCTTGCTAATTGATGTGCATCTATGCAACTATTTTTAGGAAATGAAATTTGATTATTACCATTGGGATAATTTTTCCCTTTGTGAAACTTGACAGATACCTCAGAGTTATTATGTGTTGCATCTTTAAAATGAGTTGGTTGGCTGGTCTGCAACTGAACAATTAACTCTTGTAGACCTAGTCTTATTTCCTCCAGACCAAAATAACTCTTGTGATACTTGTTCGAGAGTCATTCAAATGTTTTACAGCTGAATTTATTCTGTACCATGGCATTCAATAACCAGTCTGATTCCTTCAGATTATATTTATTACTTAAAGTTTAGAGAATGCTCTCCAATTTAACTCTAAATTGCTGTAAACCTTTGTAAGTGTGATCTGGAGATTTTAAATTAACAATGATATTCACTAGATCCAACCTACTTTGTTCTATATTACCATAAGTGACCTTCAACAAGTCAACTGCTTCCTTGTAAGAGTCATCTACATTGGGAAAGGCTTGTATGAGTATGTGAGCATCTCCTTTTACCTGTCCTTTGAGGTAAAATAATTTAGTTACACAGGCTAAGTCACTCCTGTCATGCACAGCTGCTTTAAAAATTGACCAAAACTCCTCCCAGTTTTCTCCAGGATTAAATACAGGTAAACATAATTCTGGGAGTTTTCGCAAAGACATCTTATTTGTTGGAGCAGACCAATTAACTGCCTGGTTTACACATTTTAATTTATTCAAGGCCTGACTTTTACAAGAATCTTTTCCTCTAATTCACAATACTGATTAATCATAAGATCTACTTCAGTCTCATCTACACAGTTTACTAATAAATCTCCTTCATATTTGTTGTAATGTAATTTGTATGAATCATATCTATTCCCTAAAGCATCTAAATACAATTTTAAATCATCAATATTCACAGTTTCTTGATTCATTAATTCCAAGCACTTATTATATGCCTCGGTTACATGAACTTTTCTAGCCTGTATTGATGCTTTCTTCACTCTATATTCCATATGTTTGTCTTCTATATTAATTTCCTCATTTTCAGCCATGATGCTATGTATTAAATTCAACTTTATTAATAACACTGATTACAACTTACAACACTGATACAACTTACCTTTGAATAAATCCCAGCAACTTGAGCTTAGCAATTACATGTAAGAAAATAATATAAACTTCAAATGTACATTAATACAAACAAACCTTTAGCCAGACTTGGCTTATCAAAATTAATATTATACACATTAATATATCAATTACACATACACGGATATAAATCTTGGCCAGAATTGTCTTATCAAATTAATATTATACAAATTAATATAAACTTAGCCAGACCTGACTTATCAAAATTAATATTGTAATAATTATAATCCACTACACATTAAGTAAATTTGTGAACTTAACATCCACCTCCTTCTGTTATTTCACATATAATTATTAAGTAATTAACTAATTAATGACTTCACTAATTACCTCCGGTTAAAGAAGGACCAACAGGCAAATTAAATGTGGAAAATTGCATTTAGCTGAATGTATCATTATATACATAACAGTAAATGAACAAAGATAATTATTATTTATCAGTTAGACAAGTAGGAATTTGGGACACCTAGGTCGCAAAAAATGTCCCCCTTCGATATCTACCACTGTCATATCCACAAGTTGCTCTGGACCTATTAATTACAAATGAAAAATACGTCACCAAGAATACTGGTAAATAAAAATTTGTGGACTGTATATTAAAATAAATGATTATATATATATATATATATATATAAATATAATATATATATAATATATATATATATATATATATATATATTATATATTATATATATATATATTCACATTTATATATTCACATTTATATAACAGAAGGAGAATATATCTTAATCATAACACTCACCAATTTGACTGGAGATTAATGTGTCATGTACAGGACCCCCCCCTTTTGCCTACATTTATGAAAAAATTTACTGGCCAGAATTTTAAACATAAATTAGACAGCTTATCTGAGGTTCCTGGAGTTGTCCTGTCCTGTCTCCTGATACTCAAGTTATGCAGGAATGCACATCCAACATTTCGCCTCCTATTTGAGAGGTGTCAGCCTAATTTTAACCTTTAGAGCACGAAAAATTCTTCCCATTACTAATGTCTGTTACTCTCAATTCAAACAAACAATGGCAAGTCCTCTGTGCAGGCGCAGTTTCCCATTTTTTATAAAACAATTTTTATTTAAATACAGTAATGGCCATCTATTTACATATAACTACTGTATTTTTGGAAAATATATACAGTATTTTCCACAATAGGTCTCGGTCCATCTCTAGCAATCCCTCGTTCCTGCCCTCCAACCCCTTCCTGTCCCTTCCTGCCGATCTTCCCATTGGTTCCCCCCCCCCTCCCGGTCTAGCAGTTTCCACCACAGCTGCCCAAACCTTCTTCCCAGGCCGCTGCACTGGTGTGAGGACCTCATCCATGTCTGATGCCCCTGCTGATCTCTTGCGGGAGCTACCCTCTACACACATATCTTCTTCAATCACATCTTCTTGATGGACCTCCACCACCACATTGCTCTCCATCCTAACCTCACTCAAGTCTTCCTTACCCCGTTTCTGTTCGTCCATCACCTTGACATCACGTAACCTCTCGTCGCCTTCCACACCATGCTCCGACTCTTCCAAAAAAAATCTTCAGCACAGCCTCCAAAATCCCTTCTTGAGCTGAATCTGTAGGATCTAACGGTCTGTCTGACAGCGTTATTCCCCTCCCCACCCCCCCGTTTCCTCTGGTAGTGTAACACACGTCCCCAAAGCCACCTCTGCTCTTTCAACCTCCTCACTCCATAGGCCCTTCCCCCGGCCTTCCACATCACCTTTCATAACGTCCAAGACTTCTAACTGCTTGTCTTCAGAAACCTTTCCTTGAACCCTAGGGCCCTGTCTCCTGGGGCATTGTGCCGCCATGTTCTCATAAGAGTCACATAAACGGCACGTCCTCCTCTGCCCCGCATAGTGTACAAAAACCTGAGTTCTATAGCAATGCAAGGTGACGTACGATGGTAGCGGCCTCCTCAAGGTCATTTTCAATGTGAAGGATCCTTCCGGCAGCCCCTCGTAGGGGCCGTCCCTCCACATTCCCATGCTCGCCGAGTGTACAGTCCCATAACCATCGAACACATCCTGTAGGCTGTATGCTGTTGCTTCAAAAGGTACATTCCGTACCTTCACTCAAGTAAAATACTTAGAAACATCATGCAAGCACACTTCCTCTGCCGAATTGACGCTCATCCTCCTTTCTTGAAATTCGTCGACGATACTGGAGTAGAAGTCGGTCCTCATGAACTTCACGAAGACCCTGGACATACCATTCAGCGCCACTCCATACAACTCTTTATTGGGGATGCTATAAACGTCCCTGATAATGCTTGGCAGGAGAACGTTCATCGTGGCACTGCTTGAAGATCCCCTGACCAATTCGATGCAGACAATATTTATGCGCCGGCTCATTCGGTCCGCCATCTTGGTGCTAATGCTATGTTTTCCTCACCAGGTGGCGTGCAAAAGAAACTGTAGAAGCGTCCTCTCTTCCCGCAGGTCGAGAGACGAATACAAAATACACTAGGCAGCCGTGAGCAGCGCAGAGTCAGGCAAAGGAGAGACAATGCTCTAACTGGGAACAATCGATAAGTCCTCCATTAAGGGAAAAAAAAAACACTCCTAAATTTCGAATCTGCGTTCAGCAATTTCCAAAACCCACGTATGACAGTGTGTAGATGTCTGTCGGAAGTAAGTCGAAAGTCAAACTCGGGACCTGAAGCATTATGAGAGCCTCATGAATCACAACCAAAAATGTCAACAACCACTAATTCTAAACAATTCTCGATGAACAGAGTTGCACAGAATACAAAATGTAAGTATCGGCACACCAGTGAGAACATACTCCTTCACAAAAGCAGATGAAAACAGAGATCTTCCAGACAGAGATAGAAGGACAGGTCTTCTCCCGACGATGGCCATGCAGCGAGAGAGAAAGCAGTACTGGTGGCAGGTCGGGTACTCTCCCAGCTTTCTACACTTCCCAGTGAACCATCACTTAACAATGCGGGACAGACAATCAAAACTCTCTAATCTGTCAGCAAAGTAAGTGCAGTATATATGAAACATCCTAGCTTTCAATGAAGCTAAATATTTAAAACAATAATACTATTAAGAATGACATTTTCAATTTAGCTACTAACGAAAATAACATTAGCAAATAAAATATTAGATAAGTAATGCGTACTGTATATAATAATTGTGACTATTTTTTCTGAAGGCGCAGCTGCCTCTACCACCACCATAACTACAACCACCATTACCACAACCACTTTGGCATGGAAAGAGTATGTTACATTTTAATTGCAGCATGGCACACACTCATATAGACAAGCCTCCCAAGTAGGGACCTCCGTCGTTTATGTCAGTACCTTGGTTCATCCAGCCACTCACAAGGAAGCCTGCCAAAGTTGTGAAGCGATGTGGTACACTCGTCAATCATCTTTGGCAAACTTACTTTCATATCTAGTGGCTATGGTTCTCACAATGTCTTGTGTTTGCATTTGCCCTATTGTACATAACTATAAATTGTATATAGGCTGTATATATATTGTACATACCAATTTTTTTATCTGGTGAAAGAAATACAAACAATTACTCTTTCTGCTGACATTTTGCTCGTTCCTAATTGGTTGTTGCGCTACAGCCAGGTGTGCAGGTCAGTGGACTACACCTGTGTTCGTAATATGGTCTGCCTGTCCTGAAGTTTGTGTCTCCACATTGTCTCTACGAACTTACCTACAGTATTACATTGAAAATCTGCAATGTCGTTGTGTGCTTTTGCTTAATGTTGCATTGACCATATTGCAATCAGCGTTTTTTTTATAGTCTGTTATGCACTACCATGTGTTAGGTGACTGGGGCTAAATATATCTTGCAAAAATTGCCAAGACTATCTTCAACACGGGG
>NC_069458.1:33940400-34019314 GCF_026875155.1 Cherax quadricarinatus | reverse complement strand
GGCCCCGGGCCTGCCCTGAGAGAACTTGAAAATAAAAGCCTGGATACCCGGGCCTTGCCGGGTGTCACTGGAGAAAATCTACAAGCCTGGTTTTTACCAGGTTGCGGGGGTTGTCACTGGGGAAAAAACTCTTTACACAGGGGATAACGGCTGCTGGAGTGTCATGGGGACCACGTATCAAGCCTGGTTAAAACCAGGCTTGCTGGCGTGTCCTGGAGAAATCGTTTTTACAACCCCTGGATTAAACCAGTTTGCTGGCGTGTTTTCACTGAGGAACATTTATACAACCTGGAAAAACCAGGTTGCTGGCCGGTGCTCCCCCTGAGGAACTTTCGTACTAAAGTTAGTATAACCAGGCTGGCGGGGCGGCTCAGTAGAGAAACATCGTACTACAAGCCTGATATCCCAGGCTTGTGGCGTGCTCGTGAGAGAACTTTGTACTACAAGCTGGTTTAACCAGGCTTGCGGGCGTGTAAAGGGGGAAAAAATTTGTATACAAGCCTGAGTATAAACCAGGCTTGTGGCGTGCTAGCTGAGAGAAACATCGTACTACAAAGCCTGAGTTAACCGGGGCTTGCTGGCGTGCTCGCTGAGGAACATCGTACTAAAAACCCCTGGTATAAACAGGTTTGCGGCGTGCAAAAGTGGAGAACATCGTACTAAAAGCTGGTATAAACCAGGCTTGCCCTGGCGTGTCAGCTGAAGAGAACATCTACTAAAGCCTGAGTATAACCAGGCTTGCTGGCGGCTCAGCTGGAGAACATCTTTACTACAAGCCTGATTTTAAAGGTTGCTGGCGGCTCAGCTGAGAAAAAATAGAAATTTCAAGCCTGAGTTTAACCAGGTTTGCTGGCGTGCCGCTGAGAAAAAAATTTCCCTATACAAGGGGGGTATCCCAGGCTTGCTGGCGGCTCAGCTGAGAGAAATATACCCCCTTCCGTTTTTTAAACCCACAACATTCCCCGTTTCTCTGTTTTTTTTGAACGTCAGGCCACGCCCCCCAAACAAAACCAACTGAGATGTCCTTTAGCCCCGTGGGCCATAATGGGTGATCCCCGGCTCTTGGGGTGACAGATAGGCTCTAGGAAGGAGCCACCATTATTCAAGTGCGGGTGCGGTCTTGCAGGCAGCGTCTACCCACCACGGGGTCATCTAAGAGGATTCACAATAATGTTCTTATTTTTATGGTTTATAACCATATTTTTTAAAGGGTGGGGGTAGCCAGGGGAAGGCCTCGGTCAGATGACCTAAATAGTTCCAGCGGTGGGTCGCATGTTTTGGAATAATGACCTGTGGCAGGATATTTTTTGCCGTGTTGCATGTCTTTCTTGTCCGTATCGGTTACCTTTCCGGGGTTGGGGTGGTGGGTCCCTGATTGTGTGCGGATTGGTACGGGCGGTCTCATACGGCGTCTTCCGGGTGTCCCTGTCTGCAGGTAGGGTAAGTAGTGTAGAGGGGTAATTGCGGGCGCGGGCGCGCTAGGACGAGTGTGATGCCTACTTTGGCTCAGAGGAGGCATGGGGGGGTGGGGATTACTCCAGTTTGGCACGAGTTATATGTGGAGGTCTTAGCACCCCGGGGTGTGGTGTCTATTATACTATCTATCTATATATAATATCATCTTATATATCTATACGAGGGATGGTGATGGGTAGAGTAAAGGGCAGTACATATTTTGTGGGGTGGTATAAGAGATAGAGAGACGAGATACGAGAGTAGATAGGGGAGAGAGTAGAGTTGGAGCAGTAAGATAGGTAGTAGAGAGAGAGAGATTGAAGAGAGTGAGAGAGTAGTAGAGAGATACGGAAGTGAAGCTAGGTGAAAGAGTAGAGATATGAGGTAGGAGTAGAGAGTAGTGGAGTGAGAGAAAGAGATTGAGAGAGAAGATGGTGAGTGGTACGTGAAGATAGAGGTATAGTGTAGTGAGAAGTAGAGAAGTGTGAGGAGAAGCTGAGAGAGTTAGTAGTAGAGAGTATCTTTATAGAGAGAGAGAGGTAGAGAGAGATGATATAGAGCTGAGATGCTGAAGCATAAGACATATGAGACGAGATGAGGAGTAGAGTGAGAGGTAGAAGTGATGAGAGGATGTGTGTGAAGAGAAGGATGAGTGATGAAGTGTGATGGAGATATAGATATAGAAGAGATGAAGGCGATGAGGGATAGTAGAGATAGAGAGAGAGTATGAGAGTAGTGACAGTGATAGGGGTGAGAGAGAGATGAGCAGGGGTAGAGAGCAGAGAGAGTGTAAGAGAGAGAGTGAGGGGAGAGAGATGAAGAGAGGTGATATAGATGCACGTTTGTGAGAGGACGATGGAGGAGAGAGATGTGAAGTGTATGAACGTGAGAATTGAGAGAGTAGACGGGTGAGAGAGAGTGAGAGTTGTAGCAAGATTAGAGTAGATGGTTAGATAGTGATTAGATGTGGGACGAGAGAGTGTGAGTGAGTGTGATTGAGAAGAGATGAGTAGGATGTGGGACGTAGAGAGAGAGATATGGAGAGATAGAGATGGTGAGAGGGAGGAGATAGAGTAGAGTGAGAGTGATAACGAGAGTAGTAAGAGAGGGGAAGAGGGGAGAGAGAGAGAGAGATTACGAAGAGAAGTGAGAGCTGAGAGCAGTGAGGGATAATAGATGAGAGATAGGGAGATGATCGTGGACGAGAGTGATGTGAAGAGTAGGAGAGAGATAGAGATGTTCGATGAAAAGTTAGTGAGGAGGAGTTGAGGAGAAAGAGAAGATGCAGGTCGACGGGAGCGAGATAGAGAGAGGGAAGAGAGAGAGAGAGAGATGAACGCGGAGTGAGAGAGGAGAGAAGATAGAGAGAGAGATTTGAGAGGAGGAGATTAGTTAGCAGGGAGAGAGAAGAAGAGAGAGCTTAGATAGATACGATGATATATATATCTATATATATAGAAATATAAATTTATACTATATCTATCTTTTCATATATATCTCAATTTTTATTCTATCTATCTTTTTATCTCAATATATATAATCTATCTTCTATATGTATCTGTATATCATCATATCTCTATATCTTCTCTATATTATATACTTTATATACTATATATTTTCTAGATGCTAAATTTATCTATATACCTCTCTTATCTTCTATCTCTATATATACTATTATTATATCTTCATCTATAAATACACTCTTCTCTCACACATATACTCTCATCATTCTCTCTCTCATTCACAAACTACTCTCACATACTCATCTCTCTCTCACTCATCACATACTCACTCTACACTCTCATACACTATCCTATACTGTCATCAATCTCTCTCTCTACCTCTCACTAACTCATCTCACATTCCACTCAACAACTCATATCTCTAACATCTACATTCATCTCTCTATCATCTGTCTCTGACATCCTCTTCTCACATATCACTCCACACACACACACACAAACACACACTCACACATACACATCACTACCACAAACACACCACACACACAAACACACTACAAACACTCACACACTCACACTAACACCACACTACACACAAACACACACACACACAAACACACCACTCACACCACATCAAACACAATCACTCACACACACACCACACACACACAATACAAATTCACCACCACAACACACACACACACCACACATCACACCACAACACACACACACACAAACCACACACACCAATCACACACTCACACAAACACACACACATCACAACACACACAACACACACACCATCACACATACCACACACACTCACACACTCACTCACACACACCATCACACACACCAGGAGGGAGGTACCAGCGTGGGTAGGGTCCGCCATCTTGCTCCCGGCATTTTCGTCGCTTCTTAAACATTCATGGTGTGTTGGGAAAGCATGTGTTATTTATATATACACCATGTATATTTTCCTAAAAGTGAGTATACGCTAAGAGTTTATTTTTGTAAAATGGTTTAGTTAGGTTATTGAGTATGACTGATGGTGAACAGGGGACATGCAGCCTTTCTGTAACGTCGTGTTTATAATCAACTGTAAATAACGTAAGGCAAGTTGCCCATGTCAGCAGTATGTAGCTAGATTTTATGACAGTGTATAAAGGATGGTAGTAGTGAGTGTTATGTAGTAGGTTCAGTGATGGATGAGTCGTGGTTTCATGTCCTTGTTGTCCACGGTACATTACATAGTACCTTAGTAATGTGTTGTTAGTAGTAGTATCAGGGAGGAGATGAGTCGTGGTTCCTTTGTCCTTGTTGTTAGGTCACATAACCTGCTGTCCCTGTTCACCTAGCAGTAAATAGGAACCTAGATGTTAGTTGACTGGTATAGGTCGCGTCCTGGGGACAAAATTAACCTAAGATGCGGGAAATGCTCTACATAACAGGGGAGTTTTCCTATATAATGTCACTGATTGTCAACTGATGTCATTATGTCACTGATGTCAATATTGATGTCACTGATGTCACTGATGTCAACTTGATGTCAATGATGGTCAATTGATGTCACTGATGTCAACTGATGTCACTGATGTCAACTGATGTCACTGATGTCAACTGATGTCACTGATGTCAACTGATGTCCACTGATGTCAACTATAGTCTGTTAATTTGCATCATTATTAATCAGTTGCAACTTAAGGCTGGTCTCCTCCAGGTAAACTGATCGCCCGATCGTACCTCGCTCTCAACACTCGCTGTTCGTGTTATGGAACTGAAATGATGTTTGCCCTTTACATAGGAGTGGTGTCTCTGCATTCCATAGATGGTTCATTACAGGGTACATTTCTGAAGTATTTTTTGTGAGCACCGTCCGCCTTTGTTAGTGGACCCATCACTGATGGGCCACCACCTGTCTCTTTATAGTGGCTACTAGCTGAGGGACTGGTCACCCATCCTGTCACTGTATAGTTCTACTAGTCTGAGGGTCTGGTCACCCACAACTTGTCACTGTATGGGTCTATAGTCTGAGGGACTGGTCACCCCACCTGTCATGTATAGTTTCTACTAGACTGAGGGACTGGTCTCCCCACCTGGTCACAGTATAGTTCTACTAGGTACTGAGGGATCTGGTTCACCCACCTGTGCACCTGTATTGTTATTCTTTACCTGAGGGACTGGTCACACCACCTGTCACGGTTTTGTGCGTACTAGTTGAGGGTTGTCACCCCGCATACCTTGTCACTGTATATAGTCTTACTAGACTGTGGTCTGATCACCCCTACCCTATACTCTCCTTCTACAGCAACACTGACAGACCTAACCTCCTCTACAACAACCTGCAGTCTAATTCTCCTCTACATCTAACACATCAGACCTATCTCTCCTCGACAACAACCACATGACTTATCCGCCTCTACAACTACAACTGATTTAACTCTCAATCTACAACAACCAGCCAGACTTAACTCTCCTCTACAACATTCCAGCTGGACTTAAACTCTCCTCTACTTCTATCCAGCTGACTTAACTCTCCTCTACCAACAACCAACAGACTTAACTCTCCTCTATCAACAACCAACAGATCCTTATACTCTCCTTACTCAACATAACCAACAGATCTTAACTCTCATTATCAACTAACCAACTGACTTAACTCTCCTCTACAACATCCAGCAGACTGAACTCTCCTTACAACAAATCCATACCAGACTTACTCTCCTCTACTACAACCAGCAGACTTAATACTCTCCTCTACAACAACCAACAGACTTTACCTCCTCTTCAAACATCCATCAGACTTAAACTATCCCTAAAACAACCCACGCAGACTTAACATCTCTCCTCTTACCAACAATCCAGAGACTTAACTCTCCTATACATCACACTCCATACAGACTTAACTCTTAATCTTCTTCAACCAACTGACTTAACTCTCCTTACAACAACCAGCCAGACTTAATTCTCCTCTTCATCAGCCAGCTGACTTACTCTCCTCTACAAACAACCTGCAGACTTAACTCTCCTCCTACACAACCAGCAGTCTTTATTCTCTTCCTTACAACAACCAACAGAACTTAAACTCTCCTCTACAACAACCAACGACCTTAACTCTCCTCTACAAACATCCAGCAGACCTTAACATTATCCTCTACACAACCAAAGACTTAACTCTCCTTACAACAACAGCAGAGCTTTAACTCTCCTCTACAACATCCTTCAGACTTAATCTCCTCTACAACAACCATGCTGTCTGTACTCTCCTTCTACATCAACCAACAGACTTAACTCTCCTCTACAACAACCAGCAGGTACTTAACCTACTCCTCTACTACATCCAACAGGACTTAACTCATCCTCTAATAATCTCAGCAGATCGTAACTCTCCTCCTACAACATAACCAACTGACTTAGCTCGCCTCTACATACAACCAGCAGACTTAACTTCTCCTCGACTTCATCCTAGCAGACTATACTCTCCTCTTTCTTCTACCAGCTGACTTATATACTCTCCTCGACAACAACATAAGGTAGTATCTTCCTCTACTACTACCAGCAGTACTTATACTCGCCTCTTCAACATACCAGCTGACTTAACTATCCTCTATCTTCAACCATAACCAACTTTATACTCGCCTATACAACATCCTGACTGACTTAACTCTCCTCTACAAAAACCATACGACCTAAACTCGCCAGCTACATACAGACCAGCAGACGGTAACTCTACCTCGACATACTAACTGCTGACAGTATCTCTCTCGACAACATAACTACAGACTTAACGCTCCTCTACAACAACCAGCTTGACAGGATCTCTCCTCTACAACAACCAACAGACTTAACTCTCCTCTACAACAACCAGCAGACTTAACTCTCCTCTACAACAACCAGCAGACTTAACTCTCCTCTACATCAACCACACTACGTCGCTCACCGCCATAAAAATCAACCATTTTTTTCAATTTTAATTTGCAGCGGAATTTCCGGCTATGGGTCAAAGAACGTCCACCATCAAGCAAGTAATTGGAGCGTGGTGGCCTTAATGAAACATTGAGGCGACCAATGAGAGGCGGCGCTCGAAGGCCGGTAACCAATGAGAGGGCGAGGAGGCGGAGGCGCCACAGGTGCGCCTTTGTGGGTCACTTACACCTGGGGGGTTTAATGGCTGCGATATATACACGACAAAATAATAATAATAATAATAATAATAATAATAATAATAATAATAATAATAATAATAATAATAATAATAATAATAATAACAGTAATAATAATAATAATAATAATAATAATAATAATAATAATAATAATAATAATGTTTATTTCTTCAGGTACATGATGCAATTTATACAGACCATAGTTGACATCAGTGACATCAGTTGACATCAGTGACATCAGTTGACATCAGTGACATTATATAGAAACTCCCTGGTTATGTAGAGCATTTCCCGCATCTTAGGTTAATTTTGTCCCCAGGATGCGACCTATACCAGTCAACTAACATCTAGGTTCCTATTTACTGCTAGGTGAACAGGGACAGCAGGTGTAATGTGACTAACACCAGGTACCTACTTACTGCTAGGTGAACAGGGACAGCAGGTGTCTTACGCTTAACACCGACAAAACCTACTATATTGTGTTTGGTAGCAGAGGAGGAGATGCGCAAATTAACATTAAGATCGACAACACTCTAATTACCAGACATAATGAGGGCAAATTCCTAGGCCTATACCTTGACAACAACCTGAATTTCAGCACCCATATCCAACACATAACCAAAAAAGTATCCAAAACGGTGGGGATCCTCTCCAAGATACGATACTACGTGCCGCAAAATGCCCTTCTCACACTATACCACTCACTTATTTATCCATACCTCACCTATGCTATTTGTGCTTGGGGATCAACTGCAGCAACACACCTAAAGCCAATAATAACCCAACAAAAAGCTGCAGTAAGAATAATCACTAAATCCCATCCCTGGCAACACACACCCCCACTCTTCATAGATCTAAACTTACTCCCTGTTCAGTACATCCACACTTACTACTGTGCAATCTACATCTACAGGACCTTAAACTCCAATATTAACCTTGACCTAAAACGCTTTCTTGATAGTTGTGACAGAACCCACAGGCACAACACCAGACACAAACATCTCTATGACATTCCCCGTGTCCGACTAAACCTTTACAAAAATTCAATGTATGTCAAAGGCCCTAAAATCTGGAACACCCTACCTGAAAATTCCAAAACTGCAGACACATTCATCACCTTCAAAACTACCATCAGAAAACATCTTATCTCCCTGATACACCCCGTCAACTAACTACACTAATACCACCTGGTGGTTCACACTCACTCATCCATTTGACCATAAACAGAAATATCAATCTTAATCTTAAAATAATGAATCCTAATTAGTCATAAGTTGACCTGTGATACTCCAATACTGAAACTATGTACTGTGCCAAAATCATTCACATTGCTAAACTCACAAACTAGTATTTAGTCACTTAGCCATAATACCAACTTACCTCATAATTTTGTAATATTTTAAACTTAAGATTTAATTTAATTCTGCCCGAAATGCCTAGCCATGCTAGGTGTTCTAGTGGTACACTCTGTAATACCTAGCCATGCTAGGTGTTCTAGTGGTACACTCTGTAATACCTAGCCATGCTAGGTGTTCTAGTGGTACACTCTGTAATGCCTAGCCATGCTAGGTGTTCTAGTGGTACACTCTGTAATGCCTAGCCATGCTAGGTGTTCTAGTGGTACACTCTGTAATGCCTAGCCATGCTAGGTGTTCTAGTGGTACACTCTGTAATACCTAGCCATGCTAGGTGTTCTAGTGGTACACTCTGTAATGCCTAGCCATGCTAGGTGTTCTAGTGGTACACTGTAATGCCTAGCCATGCTAGGTGTTCTAGTGGTACACTGTAATGCCTAGCCACGCTAGGTGTTCTAGTGGTACACTCTGTAATACCTAGCCATGCTAGGTGTTCTAGTGGTACACTGTAATGCCTAGCCATGCTAGGTGTTCTAGTGGTACACTGTAATGCCTAGCCATGCTAGGTGTTCTAGTGGTACACTGTAATGCCTAGCCATGCTAGGTGTTCTAGTGGTACACTGTAATACCTAGCCACGCTAGGTGTTCTAGTGGTACACTGTATACCTAGCCATGCTAGGTGTTCTATGGTACACTGTAATGCCTAGCCATGCTAGGTGTTCTAGTGGTACACTGTAATACCTAGCCACGCTAGGTGTTCTAGTGGTACACTGTAATACCTAGCCACGCTAGGTGTTCTAGTGGTACACTGTAATACCTAGCCATGCTAGGTGTTCTAGTGGTACACTGTAATGCCTAGCATGCTAGGTGTTCTAGGGGTACACTGTAATACCTAGCCACGTAGGTGTTCTAGTGGTACACTGTAATACCTAGCCATGCTAGGTGTTCTACTGGTACACTCTGTAATGCCTAGCCATGCTAGGTGTTCTAGTGGTACCCTCTGTAATACCTAGCCATGCTAGGTGTTCTAGTGGTACACTCTGTAATACCTAGCCATGCTAGGTGTTCTACTGGTACACTCTGTAATACCTAGCCATGCTAGGTGTTCTAGTGGTACACTCTGTAATACCTAGCCATGCTAGGTGTTCTACTGGTACACTCTGTAATGCCTAGCCATGCTAGGTGTTTAGTGGTACACTCTGTAATACCTAGCCATGCTAGGTGTTCTAGTGGTACACTGTAATGCACTAGCCATGCTAGGTGTTCTAGTGGTACACTCTGTAATACCTAGCCATGCTAGGTGTTTAGTGGTACACTGTAATGCCTAGCCATGCTAGGTGTTCTAGTGGTACACTCTGTAATACCTAGCCATGCTAGGTGTTCTAGTGGTACACTGTAATGCCTAGCCATGCTAGGTGTTCTAGTGGTACACACTGTAATACCTAGCCATGCTAGGTGTTCTAGTGGTACACTGTAATACCTAGCCATGCTAGGTGTTCTAGTGGTACACTGTAATGCCTAGCCATGCTAGGTGTTCTAGTGGTACACTCTGTAATGCCTAGCCATGCTAGGTGTTCTAGTGGTACACTCTGTAATACCTAGCCATGCTAGGTGTTCTAGTGGTACACTGTAATGCCTAGCCATGCTAGGTGTTCTAGTGGTACACTCTGTAATACCTAGCCATGCTAGGTGTTCTAGTGGTACACTGTAATGCCTAGCCATGCTAGGTGTTCTAGTGGTACACTCTGTAATACCTAGCCATGCTAGGTGTTCTAGTGGTACACTGTAATGCTACCATGCTAGGTGTTCTAGTGTACACTCTGTAATGCCTAGCCATGCTAGGTGTTCTAGTGGTACACTGTAATGCCTAGCCATGCTAGGTGTTCTAGTGGTACACTCTGTAATGCCTAGCCATGCTAGGTGTTCTAGTGGTACACTGTAATGCCTAGCCATGCTAGGTGTTCTAGTGGTACACTGTAATGCCTAGCCATGCTAGGTGTTCTAGTGGTACACTCTGTAATGCCTAGCCATGCTAGGTGTTTCTAGTGGTACACTCTGTAATGCCTAGCCATGCTAGGTGTTCTAGTGGTACACTGTAATGCCTAGCCATGCTAGGTGTTCTAGTGGTACACTCTGTAATACCTAGCCATGCTAGGTGTTCTAGTGGTACACTCTGTAATGCCTAGCCATGCTAGGTGTTCTAGTGGTACACTGTAATGCCTAGCCATGCTAGGTGTTCTAGTGGTACACTGTAATGCCTAGCCATGCTAGGTGTTCTAGTGGTACACTGTAATGCCTAGCCATGCTAGGTGTTCTAGTGGTACACTCTGTAATGCCTAGCCATGCTAGGTGTTCTAGTGGTACACTGTAATGCCTAGCCATGCTAGGTGTTCTAGTGGTACACTGTAATGCCTAGCCATGCTAGGTGTTCTAGTGGTACACTCTGTAATACCTAGCCATGCTAGGTGTTCTAGTGGTACACTCTGTAATGCCTAGCCATGCTAGGTGTTCTAGTGGTACACTCTGTAATACCTAGCCATGCTAGGTGTTCTTGTGGTACACTCTGTAATGCCTAGCCATGCTAGGTGTTCTAGTGGTACACTCTGTAATACCTAGCCATGCTAGGTGTTCTTGTGGTACACTCTGTAATACCTAGCCATGCTAGGTGTTCTTGTGGTACACTCTGTAATACCTAGCCATGCTAGGTGTTCTTGTGGTACACTCTGTAATACCTAGCCATGCTAGGTGTTCTTGTGGTACACTCTGTAATACCTAGCCATGCTAGGTGTTCTTGTGGTACACTCTGTAATACTAGCCATGCTAGGTGTTCTTGTGGTACACTCTGTAATACCTAGCCATGCTAGGTGTTTCTTGTGGTACACTCTGTAATACCTAGCCATGCTAGGTGTTCTAGTGGTACACTCTGTAATACCTAGCCATGCTAGGTGTTCTTGTGGTACACTCTGTAATTATTATTTTACTACATGTAAACCACACAATAACCAAATTCTGTAAACTCAGCATTGTAATCCTTATAGAGAATAAACTTTGAATTTGAATTTGAATTTAAGGAAACACGATCTAAATTCCACCCGTACCGGGGATCGAACCACGAACCTCAGCGTGTGACTGTAGATGAACACTACCCACCTCGGGAGGGGGAGGGACAATAGGTGATCACTGTCTACCCACCTCGGGAGGGGGAGAGACAGTAGGTGATCACTGTCTACCTACCTCGGGAGGGGGAGAGAACAGTAGGTGATCACTGTCTACCTACCTCGGGAGGGGGAGAGACAGTAGGTGATCACTGTCTACCTACCTCGGGAGGGGGAGAGACAGTAGGTGATCACTGTCTACCTACCTCGGGAGGGGGAGAGACAGTAGGTGATCACTGTCTACCTACCTCGGGAGGGGGAGAGACAGTAGGTGATCACTGTCTACCTACCTCGGGAGGGGGAGAGACAGTAGGTGATCACTGTCTACCTACCTCGGGAGGGGGAGAGACAGTAGGTGATCACTGTTACTACCTCGGGAGGGGGAGAGACAGTAGGTGATCACTGTCTACCTACCTCGGGGGGGGAGAGACAGTAGGTGATCACTGTCTACCTACCTCGGGAGGGGGAGAGACAGTAGGTGATCACTGTCTACCTACTCGGGAGGGGGAGAGAGACAGTAGGTGATCACTGTCTACCTACCTCGGGAGGGGGAGAGACAGTAGGTGATCATTGTCTACCTACCTCGGGAGGGGGAGAGACAGTAGGTGATCACTGTCTACCCACCTCGGGAGGGGGAGAGACAGTAGGTGATCACTGTCTACCCACCTCGGGAGGGGGAGAGACAGAAGGTGATCACTGTCTACCTACCTCGGGAGGGGGAGAGACAGAAGGTGATCACTCCCCACCTCGGGAGGGGGAGAGACAGAAGGTGATCACTACCCACCTCGGGAGGGGGAGAGACAGAAGGTGATCACTCCCCACTCGGAGAGGGGGAGAGCAGACAGAAGGTGATCACTCCCCACTCGGAGGGGGAGAGACAGAAGGTGATCACTCCCCACCTCGGGAGGGGGGAGAGACAGAAGGTGATCACTCCCCACCTCGGGAGGGGGAGAGACAGAAGGTGATCACTCCCCACCTCGGGAGGGGGAGAGACAGAAGGTGATCACTCCCCACCTCGGGAGGGGGAGAGACAGAAGGTGATCACTCCCCACCTCGGGAGGGGGAGAGACAGAAGGTGATCACTCCCCACCTCGGGAGGGGGAGAGACAGAAAGAGTGATCACTCCCCACCTCGGAGGGGGAGGAGAGACAGTAGGTGATCACTGTCTACCCACCTCGGGAGGGGGAGAGACAGAAGGTGATCACTCCCCACCTCGGGAGGGGGAGAGACAGAAGGTGATCACTCCCCACCTCGGGAGGGGGAGAGACAGAAGGTGATCACTCCCCACCTCGGGAGGGGGAGAGACAGAAGGTGATCACTCCCCACCTCGGGAGGGGGAGAGACAGAAGGTGATCACTCCCCACCTCGGGAGGGGGAGAGACAGAAGGTGATCACTCCCCCTCGGGAGGGGAGAGACAGAAGGTGATCACTCCCCACCTCGGGAGGGGAGGAGACAGAAGTGATCACTCCCCACCTCGGGAGGGGGAGAGACAGAAGGTGATCACTGTCTACCTACCTCGGGAGGGGGAGAGACAGAAGGTGATCACTGTCTACCCACCTCGGGAGGGGGAGAGAAAGTAGGTGATCACTGTCTACCCACCTCGGGAGGGGGAGAGACAGTAGGTGATCACTGTCTACCCACCTCGGGAGGGGGAGAGACAGTAGGTGATCACTGTCTACCCACCTCGGGAGGGGGAGGAGACAGTAGGTGATCACTGTCTACCCACCTCGGGAGGGGGAGAGACAGTAGGTGGATCACTGTCTACCCACCTCGGGAGGGGAGAGAAAGTAGGTGATCACTGTCTACCCACCTCGGGAGGGGGAGAGACAGTAGGTGATCACTGTCTACCCACCTCGGGAGGGGGAGAGACAGTAGGTGATCACTGTCTACCCACCTCGGGAGGGGGAGAGACAGTAGGTGATCACTGTCTACCCACCTCGGGAGGGGGAGAGAAAAGTAGGTGATCACTGTCTACCCACCTCGGGAGGGGGAGAGACAGTAGGTGATCACTGTCTACCCACCTCGGGAGGGGGAGAGACAGTAGGTGATCACTGTCTACCCACCTCGGGAGGGGGAGAGACAGTAGGTGATCACTGCTAACCCACCTCGGGAGGGGGAGAGAAAGTAGGTGATCACTGTCTACCCACCTCGGGAGGGGGAGAGACAGTAGGTGATCACTGTCTACCCACCTCGGGAGGGGGAGAGACAGTAGGTGATCACTCCCCACCTCGGGAGGGGGAGAGACAGTAGGTGATCACTCCCCACCTCGGGAGGGGGAGACACAGTAGGTGATCACTCCCCACCTCGGGAGGGGGAGACACAGTAGGTGATCACTCCCCACCTCGGGAGGGGGAGAGACAGTAGGTGATCACTCCCCACCTCGGGAGGGGGAGAGACAGAAGGTGATCACTCCCCACCTCGGGAGGGGGAGAGACAGAAGGTGATCACTCCCCACCTCGGGAGGGGGAGAGACAGAAGGTGATCACTCCCCACCTCGGGAGGGGGAGAGACAGAAGGTGATCACTCCCCACCTCGGGAGGGGGAGAGACAGAAGGTGATCACTCCCCACCTCGGGAGGGGGAGAGACAGAAGGTGATCACTCCCCACCTCGGGAGGGGGAGAGACAGAAGGTGATCACTCCCCACCTCGGGAGGGGGAGAGACAGTAGGTGATCACTCCCCACCTCGGGAGGGGGAGAGACAGAAGGTGATCACTCCCCACCTCGGGAGGGGGAGAGACAGTATCCATCTCGCTTACCAGGGAACAGATGACGCCCTGAACAATACATTACTGTCTCAATGACACTCTATTGTTAGACTGTTTACCCTCCCTGTCTCAGTACTTGCTGTGTGTGTGTGTGTGTGTGTGTGTGTGTGTGTGTGTGTGTGTGTGTGTGTGTGTGTGTGTGTGTGTGTGTGTGTGTGTGTGTGTGTGTGTGTGTATGTGGGTGTGTGTGTGTGTGTTGTGTTGTGTTGTGTTGTGTTGTGTGAGTGTGTGTGTGTGTGTGTGTCACAGTCACACAACACCTGAAGCACAGGGACCACGTCAACACCATGATCACTGCCACACAACACCTGAAGCACAGGCACCACGTCAACACCATGATCACAGCCACACAACACCTGAAGCACAGGCACCACGTCAACACCATGATCACAGCCACACAACACCTGAAGCACAGGCACCACGTCAACCCTGATCACTGCCAACAACCCTAAACAGGCCCCACGTCAAACCTGATCACGGGCCACACAACCCTAAAGCACGGGCCCCCACGTCAAACCTGTCACGCCAAAACACCTGAAGCAGGGGCACCACGTAAACCCCCCTATCACGCCACACAACACCTGAAGCACAGGCCCACGTCAAACCCTGATCACGCCACAAAAACACCTGAAGCACGGGCACCACGAAAACACCATGATCACGCCAAACCCTGAAGCCAGCCCCACTTCAACACCATGATCACAGCCAACAACCCCTGAAGCCGGCCCCCACGTAACCCATGATCACCCCAAAAAATGGGGGGGGGGAAAAAAAATAAGGGGGGGGGGAAAAAAGGAAAAAAGGGGGGGGGGTAAAAATATATAAAATAAAAAAAAAATATAAAAAATAAAAATAATATTTGAAAAAGGGGGGGGGGGGGGGGAATTTAAAATTTTAAAAAAAATGGGGGGGGGGGGGGGGGGGGGGGGGGGGGGGGGGGTTTTTATGTTTTTTTTTTTTTTTTTTTTTTTGGGTGGGGGTTTGTTGTGGGGGTTTTTTTAAAAATAAGGGAATAAAAGATATAAAAATGAAAAAATAAAAATTTTAAGAAAAAAAAAGGGAAGAATGTAAAAAAAAATAAAAGGGTTATATAAAAGAAAAAAAGTAAACATATATGAAAAATAGAAAAGTAAAATATATTAAAAATGAAAAGGAATAAAGATATAAAAATTAAAAGGGAATAAAAGTAAAAAAAATGGAAGAAAGTAAAGGGTCCTTTAAAAAATTTGGGTGGGATTCCGACACATCAACATAAAAAATGTACGTTGTAACGGCTTGAAAGCTCCTGGAGAGCAAAAACGGTACATTTGCACTTGGCCTTTTACCTGACTATTCTGACGGGGTACATAAGGATAAGAACATAAGAACATAAGAACAAAAGGAAACTGCAGAAGGCCTAGGGCCCTGCGAGGCGGCCAAGTCTCTACCGGGCTTAACCAATGCACCCAAACCTAGTCAGGTCAGGACATGATTTTAAGGGGGAAAGGGCAACCGCCTGGTAGCACAAGCTATCAGGCCCCAACTCACCCCCCCACCCAATCCATCATGTATTACCAACCTTTTTTTTAAAGAAACACAACGTTCGGGCCCCTTTTTAACTTATTTGGGGAGTTTTTTCCACTCATCCAAACTTATTACCAAAACCCGCTTTCTTACCCTTCCTGTCTGAATTTTTCCAATTTAAAACCCATTGCGCGAGCCCGTCTGGCTTTTTTCAACCACTTTTTACTCCCCTTTTTTTATTCCTGTCTTCCATTTATCCCTCAATCATACCCCCCCTAATTTCGTTTTTCCCAGAGAGGGCAGTTTAATCGGCTTAAGTAAATGCCCTTCGGTCTACCCCGTTTTAACAGTGTATCCCTGTGTATGCAGTATATACGGGGTGTATGAGGGGGGCGGTCAAGTGCATCTCGCCTGTATGTAACACTCCGTTGTCAACCTTCCCTGTATGTAAACACGCCTGTATGTCAACACCACCGTGTGTCAAACTCCCTTATGTCAACCCCCTGTTGTAAAACATCCCTGTATGTCAACATCCCTGTATGTCAAACTCCCTGTATGTCAACCTCCCTGTAGTAAACACAAACCGTATCCCAACACGCCTGTATGTAAAACACCCCCGCATGTCATCCTGCCTGTATGTAACCTGCCGTGTCAACATGCCTGTATGTCAAAAATCCCTTATGTAAACACCCCCTTTATGTCAACATACCATGTGTAACATATGCATGTAAACACTCCTGATGTCAACACTGCCGATTCAAACACCCCAGTGTGAAACACGGGCCTGTATGTCAACACTGCCTGTATTCAACACTGCCTGTTGTCAACATGCCTGTATGTCAACACTACCTGTTAAACACTGCCTGATTCAAACTGCTGTATGTAAAACATGCCTGTATGTCAACACTCCCTGTATTCAAACTACCATGTGTCACACTACCTGTATGTAACACTCCCTTAGTCAACACTCCAGTGTGTCAACATACCTGTATGTAAAACACTGCCTGTATTCAACACTCCCTTATGTAACCTTATGTATGTAACACTACCTGTATGTCAACACTCCCTGTTGTAAAAACACTACCAGGTGTAACATCCCTGCAGTAAATGCCTGTAGTCAACACTGCCTGTATGTCAAACACCTGTTTGTCAACACTACCGATGTCAACACTACCTGATGTCAACACTGCTGATGTCAACACCCCTTTATGTCAACCTCCCCGTATGTAACACTCCCTGTATGTCAACATGCCTGATGCAACATCCCTGTGTGTCAACACTGCCTGTATTTCAACCTACCTTTTTTAACACTATCTGTATGTCAACACTCCCCTGTATGTCAAACTACCAGTGGTAAAAACACTGCCTGTTGTAACACTACCAGTGTGTAAAAAACTGCCTGTATGTAAACCCTCCCTGATGTCAAACTCCCTGTTGTAAAACACTCCCTGTATGTAACACTGCCTGTAGTAAAACACTCTGTAGTCAAAAATGCTGTAGGGCACACTGCCTGCATGTAAAACATGCCTGCATGTAAACACCCCGTATGTAAACACACCTGTATTAAAAACCTGCCTGCATGTCAACATGCCTGTTGTCAAACGCCTGATGTAACATGCCTGTATGTCAACACTACCTGTATGTCAACACTCCCTGCATGTCAAACCCCTGACGTAACATCCCCTGTATGTAAACACGCCTGTTGTCAACACACCAGGGTTAAACATGCCTGTATGTCAACACTTGTTTTCAACATGCCTGTTGTCAACACACCGTGTGTCAACACTGCCTGTATGTCAAACTGCCGAGTCAAACTACCAGTGTGTAAACTGCTGTATGTCAACATCCCTGTATGTCAACATCCCTGTTTGTTAACACTGCCTGAGTCAACCTGCTTTATGCAACGCGCCTGATGTCAACACTGCCTTATGCAACACTATCTGTATTCACATGCCTGTAGTAAAACACTCCCTTATGTCAAACTCCCGTAGTCAACACTACTGTATGAAAACATCCCTGTATGTCAACACTCCCTGATTCAACATCCCTTATGTCAACCTATCGTATTCAACACTGCCGTATGCAACACCCCGTATTCAAACTGCCTGTATGTCAACATTGTATGTCAACCTGCCTGTAGCAACATGCCGTATTCAACCTCCCTGTTTGTAAACCTACCATGTGTCAACACTGCCTGTATGAAACATCCCGTATTTTCAACCTGCCTGTTGTCAACAGCCTGTATGCCCCAACTCCAGTGTGTCAACACTCCCCGTATTAAACACTGCCTGTATGTAAACACTACTGTATGTAAACACGTGATGTCAATACCAGTGTGTCAACACTCCCTGTTGTCAACCCCCTGTATGTAAACACGCGTATTCAACACTGCCTTATGTCAAAAATCCAGTGGAAAACCCTGCTGTTGTCACCTGCTGTATGTAAACACACAGTGTGTAAACACTGCCTGTATGTCAAAACTGCCTGTATGTCAACCTGCCGTATGTCAACCTATCTGTTGTCACACTGCCTGATGTAAACACTGCCTTACCCAACACTGCCTGTATTCAACATATCTGTATGAACATCCCTGTATGTAAACCCCTGTGTATGTCAACATGCCTTTTTGTCAACACTATCTGTATGTCACACTGCCTGTATGTAACCTACCTGCAGTCAAAATGCCTGTATGTCAACACGCTGCAGTCAACACTGCCTTATGTCAACACTACGGGGGCAACACTGCCTGTATGTCAACACTGCCTGTAGTAAAACACGCCTTTTGTCAACACTGCCGTATGTCAACACTGCCTTATGTCAACATGCTTGTATGTCAACACTCCTGGTAACACTCCCCTTATGTCAACACTCCCTGTATGTCAACCACCGTTTTTTAAACATGCTGTATGAAACACTGCCTGTATTAAAACCTGCCTGTATGTCAAAACTGCCTGTTTCAACACTGCCTGTATGTCAACACTCCCTGTATTTTAAAACGCCTGTATGTCAACACTCCCAAAGTGTGTCAAAACCCCTGTATGTCAACACTCCCTGTATGTAAAACACCCCGTTGTCAACCTGCCTGTATGTAAAACACTCCGTATGTCAAAACTCCCCATTGTGCAAAAAACCTGTATGTCAAATCCCTGTATGTCAACATGCTGTATGCAAACTCCTGTATGTCAACACTCCCGTATTCAAACTACCTGTATGTAAACACTGCCGTATGTCAACACTCCCTTATGTAAAAATACCTGTAGTAAACACTCCCTTTGTAAACCTACCGTTGTCAACACTGCCTGTTGTAAACATCCTGGTGTCAACACTGCCTGTAGTCAACACTCCCTGTATGTCAACACTGCCTGTTGTCAACATATCTGTTGTCAAACTCCCTGTATGTAAACACTACCTTTTGGAAACCCACTGCCTGTAGGTCAACACTGCCTTTAATGTCACATCCCTTTGTAGCAACACTGCTGTATGAACACTGCCGTATGCCCAACCTACTGTTGTCAACACGCCTGTATGTCAACACTGCTGTATGTAAACACTGCTGTATGCAACATCCCGTAGTCAACATGCCGTATGTCAACACTGCCGTATGTAAACACTCCCTGTATGTCAACCTCCCTGTATGTCAACAATCCGTATTCAACATCCTGTATGTCAACACTGCCTGAGTCAACACTGCCTGTATGCAACAAACCAGTGTGTAAAACCTACCTGTATGTAAACACTACCTGTTTCAACACTCCCTGTATGTAAAACACTCCCTGTATGTAAACACACCGTAGTCACACTGCGATGTCAACCCCCTGTAGTAACATGCCTGTTGTCAACACTGCTGTATGTCAAAAAAACTACCTGTATGTAACATCCCGTATGTCAACACTGCCTGTATGTCAACACTACCTGTATGTCAACACTGCCTGTATGTCAACACTGCCTGTATGTCAACACTGCCTGTATGTCAACACTACCTGTATGTCAACACTGCCTGTATGTCAACACTACCTGTATGTCAACACTGCCTGTATGTCAACACTATCTGTATGTAAACCCTGCCTTATGTAACACTCCTGTTTCAACCGCCTGTATGCAACATTTTGGGTATGTAAACCGCCTGTTGTCAACACTCCCTGTATGTAACACTGCCTGTATGTCAAACGCCTGTATGTCAACACTGTGTTTGTCAACACTGCTGTAGAAAAACACTGCCTGTTGTCAACACTATTTTATGTCAACACTGCCTGTATGTCAACATCCCTGTATGTAAAACACTGTGTATGTCAACAGCTGTATTCAACACTGCCTGTTGTCAACATCCCTGTTTCAACACTCCAGTGTGTCAACACTCCCCTGTTGCAACACTCCCCTGATGTCAACACTGCTGTATGTCAACACTGCCTGTATGTCAACCCTCCTGTATGTCAAACTGCCTGTAGTCAACACTACCGATGTAAACACTCCCTGTATGTCAACACTCCCCGTATGAAAAAACCCCTACCGTAGTCAACACTCCCTTTTATGTCAACACTGCCTGTAGTCAACACTACTTAGGTCAACATGTGTATGCAACATCCCTGTATGTCAACAGCCTGTAGTCAACACACCTGTGTGCCACTGCCTGTAGTCAACATACCTGTATGTCAACACCCCTGTATGTCAACATATTGTATGTCAACATGCCTGTATGTAATACCTGTAGAAACACTGTGTATGTCAACCTGTGTATGTCAACCTGCCTGTATTCAAACGCCTGTATGTAAACATTTTTGTATGTCAAACTCCCTGTATGTCAAACTGCCTGTATGTCAACACTGCCTGTATGCAAACACCTGTTGTCAACACTCCCTGTATGTCAACACTCCCTTTTTATGTCAACACTGCCTGTTGTCAACACTGCCTGTATGTCAACCTACCTTTAATGTCAACACTGGTTGTCAACACGCCTTATGTCAACAGCTGTTTCAACACTGCTGTATGTCAACACCCCTTATGTAAACAGTTTAAAAAAAACTTTTATATAAATAAGTGTTTTGTGGACTAAATGAAAACATAATGATTGTGAGAGGGAAATGGACATGTGGAGGGGGGGGGGGAGTCTAGCTGATGGGGGGAGGGGGGGGAAGTCATGGCTAGATGGGGGGAGGGAGGGAGGGAGTATAGTAATGGAGGGGGGGGGGGGGATCATCGCTAGAGGGAGGGGGGGGGATCAGGCAGATGGGGGGGAGGGAGGGGGGGATCTCTAATGGGGGAGGGAGGGGGGGAGTCTAGAATGGAGGGGGGGGGAGTCATGGCGATGGAGGGGAGGGGGGAGTCATGGCTAAGGGGGAGGGGGGGAGTCATGCTAGATGGAGGGGAGGGAGGGATTTTAAATAGAGGGAGGGGGGGGGGGGGAGTATGTGATGGAGGGGAGGGAGGGAGTCATAGCTAGAGGGAGGGGGGGGGAGGGAGTCAGGGCTAGAGGGAGGGGAGGGGGAAAAGTCATGCTAGAGGGAGGGGAGGGGGGATCTGCTAGATGGAGGGGAGGGAGGGGGGGAGTCATAGCTAATGGAGGGGGGGGGAGCATGGCTAGAGGAGGGGGGGAGGGGGGGATCAGGGCTAGATGGAGGGGGGGGAGGGGTATAGTAGAGGAGGGGGGGGGGAGTCATGCAGATGGAGGGGAGGGAGGGAGTCTAGCTAGATGGAGGGGGGGGGAGGGAGTCATAGCTAGTGGAGGGGGAGGGGGAGTATGCTAGATGGAGGGGGGGGGAGGAGTCGGGCTAGTTGGGGGGGGAGGGGGGGAGTCATGGCTAATGGAGGGGGGGAGGGAGGTCAAAGCTGAGGGAGGGGAGGGAGGGGTATAGCGTGGGGGGAGGGGAGGGGGGGTCATGCTAGATGGAGGGGAGGGAGGGAGTATAGCTAGTGGAGGGGAGGGAGGGAGCAGGGCAGTGGAGGGGAGGGGGGTCTAGCAATGGTGGGAGGGAGGGGTATGCTAGATGGTGGGGGGGGGAGTCATGGGAAAAGGGGGGAGGAGGGAATCATGGTAGAGCGAGGGAGAGAGTCAGCAGATGAGGTGGGTCAAGGTAGTGGGGGGGCATAGGTAGGGGAAGGGGGGTCATGCTAGATGGGGTGGGTCAAGCTAGATGGAGGGATATGCTAGAGGGAGGTGGGGGAAAGGGTAAAGATTATCCCCGGCACTGGGCCCGTGGGTTTTCCCTAAAAGGGGGACTTTATACCCAGCCCTGCCGGGCAGGGGAGGAGGGAAGAGAGAGAGGGGGGCCCTTATGGGGGGCGAGGGGTATTTTAAAAAGAGGGGGTGGGGGGGGGGTAGGGGAAAAATGGGGTGGAAATTGGGAGTTGTCCCCGCCCCTTGCCCCCCTTCCCCCCTTAAACAGGGGGTGCTTTAATTCTTTCCCAAAACCCAAAAAAAGGGGGCCGTTTTTTATGAGTGGTAATTGGTCCTGACGGGCTGGTTAAATTTGGGCCTGACGGTCTGGCTAATGTAATTGTTTTTTTTTTTGTCCCTGTGTGTTTGTGTATGTTTTTTGTGTGTGTGTGCTTTTGTAGCTAAAATTTTGTTTGATGTGTCAGACACATGTTTTACAACGGTTGGGGGATTTGTTTTGTCAGCAATGTTTTCCGGTTGGGTATTGTGTTGTGCGAACCCTGTGTAAACAGTTGGGTATCTGTGTTGTGTCAGACACATGTGTACAACAGTTGGGTATTTGTGTTGTGTCAGACACATGTGTACAACAGTTGGGTATCTGTGTTGTGTCAGACACATGTGTACAACAGTTGGGTATCTGTGTTGTGTCAGACACATGTGTACAACAGTTGGGTTTCTTTTTTTGTGCAGACCTGTGTACAACAGTTGGGTATTATGCTGTTTCAGCAATGTGTCAACGTTGGGTTTCTGTGTTGTGTCGAAACCCTGTGTTTCAACAGTTTGGGGATTTTTGTTGTTCAACATGTGTAAACGGGGTTTGGGGTTTTGTGTTGTGTCAGACCATTGTGTAAACGTTGGGTATCTTTGGGGTTTTGTCAACACATGTGTACAACAGTTGGGTTTTGTGTTTTTGTCAGACACATGTGACAAGGGGGGGGGGGGTTTGGGGATTTGTGTGTTAGACACTGTGTACAACGGTTTGGGGATCTGTGTTGTTCAGACACAATGTTACAACGGTTTGGGTTTTTGTGTTTTGCAGACACATGTGTACAAAGTTTGGGATTTTTGTTGTGCGACACATGGTACAAAGGGTTTGGGTACTGTGTTTGTCAGACAATGTGTACAACGTTGGGTATTTGTGTTGTGTCAGACAATGGTACAACAGTTGGGGATTTGTGTTGTGTCGACACATGGTCAACAGTTGGGTATTTGTGTTGTGTCGACAATGTGTACAACGTTGGGTACTGTGTTGTGTCAGACCGGGGTCCCCAGTTGGGGTATCTGTGTTGTGTCAACAATGTGTACAAAAAAGTTGGGTACTGGTTTTTTTCAAAACATGTGTACAACAGTTGGGATCTGTGTTGTGGGCAGACCTGGTACAACAGTTGGGTATCTGTGTTTTTTTCAACACTTGGGGTACAACAGTTGGGTATCTGTGTTGTGTCAGACATGTGTACAACAGTTGGTACTTTTGTTCAGGGCACATGTGTACAAAAAAATTGGGTATTTTTGTTGGTCAGACACTTGTACAACAGTTGGGTATTTGTGTTTGTCGACACTGTGTACAACAGTTGGTTATCTGTGTTGTGTAACAATGTGTACAACAGTTGGGTATCTGTTTAGGTTTGACAATGTGTACAAAAAGTTTTGGGATTGTGTTGTGTCAGACACAGTGTACAAAAGTTGGGTATTTGTGTTGTGTCAGACAATGTGTAAACGGTTGGGGATTTGTGTTGTGTCAGGGCCATGGTCAAAATTGGTATTTGTGTTTTGGGCGACACATTGTACAACAGTTTGGGTATTTGTGTTGTGTCGACACATGTGACAACCGTTGGGTATCTGTGTTTTTTCAGACACATGTGTACAACAGTTGGGTATCTACGTTTAGACCTGTGTAAAACAGTGGGTTCTAGCTGTTTCAGACACAGTGTACAAAAATTGGGTATCTATGCTGTTTCGACCATGTGTACAACAGTTGGGTATCTTTCTGTTTCAGACACATGGTAAACAGTTGGGTATCTGTGCTGTTTTTAGACACGTGTACAACAGTTGGGTATCTATGCGTTTCAGACACATTTACAACGTTGGGATCTATGCTGTTTCAGCACATGGTAAACAGTTGGGTACTGTGCTGTTTAGACAATGTGTAAAAAGTTGGGTTCTATGCTGTTTCAGAACAGTGTACAACAGTTTGGGTATCTATGTGTTTCAGAACATTGTACAACAGTTTTGGGATCTGTGTTGTTTCAGACACTGTTACAAAATTTGGGTATCTAGCTGTTTCAAACTGTGTACAACAGTGGGGGATCTGTGTTGTGTCAGACAATGTTACAACAGTTGGGGATCTGTGCTGTTTCAGACACATGTGTACAACTTTTTGGGGATCATGCTGTTTCCCGACACTTGTACAAAATTGGGGATCGTTTGTGTCAGACACATGTGTTACACAGTTGGGTTTTTGGGGGTTGTGTCAGGGCAATTTTTTACAACGTTGGGGATCTGTGTTGTGTCAGAACTGTGTACAAAAGTTGGGTATTTGTGTTGGTCAGAACAGTGTAAAATTTTGGGGTATTTGTGTTGTGTCGAACATGGTAACAGTTGGGTATCTGTGTTTGCAGACAAATGGTACAACGTTGGGTTTTCTGTGTTGTGTCGACAAGTGTACAACGTTGGGATCTGTTTTTGGGGAAATGTTCAGTGTACACATCGATGTTGAAGCTTGAAAGGGTGCACCAGATTCCCTTAAACTGATTAACTCGGAAAAAAAAAATATTGTTGGACTAAAGACTTTGGACTCAAACTCAGGGACTGATTATCTCAAACTCCTCTCTTTTTCCCACGGGTTCTTTGTATTGGACTGAAGACCCACTGGCGGGCGAAAGTTTCCAAAATAGTTTCCCCAAAATATTGCACAGATTTTAAAATCCGGGAAGGATAAAATGGGTGTAAGGGGGACTGTTGAAAAGATGGGGAGAGGGTGTCGTTTTTAAATGGAACGTTTCGTTACACAGTACCGTTTAGTCACATACGAGAGAACAGTATAATGAAATGAAGATGATTAATCAGTTATAAACCCGGGGTTGTCACCCCCTACCCTGGAGAAGTTAGGTTGTGATCTCTCACCTGGAGAATTTGTAGGTTGTCAGTCCTAGCGGAGAAGTGTGAGGTTGTGAGTCTTCAGCCTGGAAAGTGTGAGGTTGCAGTCCCTCAGCCTGGAAAAGTGTGGGTTTGTGGTCTCTCGCCTGGAGAAGTGTAGGTGTAGTCCCTCAGCCTGGAAAAGTTAGGTTGTGTCCCTCGCCTGGAGAAGTGTGGGGTTTTGTCACCCCTCGCCGGAGAAGGTGGGTTGTCAGCCCCTCAGCCTGGAGAAGTGTGAGGTTGTCGTCCTCAGCCTGGGGGAAAAGTGTGAGGGTTTACCCCAGCCTGGGAAGTGGGGTTGTCCCCCTCAGCCGGGAGAAGTGTGGGGTTGTTAGCCCCTTCGTGGAGAAGTGTGAGGTTGTCAGTCCCTCAGCCTGGGAAGTGTGAGGTGTGATTTCTCTCAGCCTGGAGAAGTGTGGGGTTGTCAGCCCCACCCTGGAGAAGTGTGGGGTTTGTCAGTCCCTCAGCCTGGAGAAGTGTGGGGTTTGTCAGCCCCTCAGCTGGAAAAGTGTGGGGTTGTCAGTCCTCAGCCTGGAGAAGGTGAGGTTGTTAGTCCTTCAGCTGGAGAAGTGTGAGGTTTTCAGTCCCTCACCCTGGAGAAATTGAGGTTGTCAGTCCCTACCCTGGGAAAAGTGTGAGGTTGTCAGTCTCTCAGCCGGAGAATGTGGGGTTGTCAGTCCTCAGGCTGGAGAAGGTGAGGTTGTTAGTCCCTCACCCCTGGAGAAGTGTGAGGTTGTCGCCCTCAGCCGGGGAGAAGTGTGAGGTTGCATCCCTCACCCCGGGAAAAATGTGAGGTTGTCAGTCCTCAGCCTGGAGAAGTGTGAGGTTGTCAGTCCCTCAGCCTGGAGAAGTGTGAGGTTGTCAGTCCCTCAGCCTGGAGAAGTGTGAGGTTGTCAGTCTCTCAGCCTGGAGAAGTGTGAGGTTGTCAGTCCTTCAGCCTGGAGAAGTGTGAGGTTGTCAGTCCCTCAGCCTGGAGAATGTGGGTTGCAGTCCCTCAGCCTGGAGAAATGTGGGGTTGTCAGTCCCCTCAGCTGGAGAAGTGTGGGGTTTGCAGCCCCTCAGCCTGGAGAAATTGAGGTTGTACCCCTCACCCTGGAAAAGTGTGGGTTTTGTAGTCTCTCAGCCTGGGAAGTGTGGGTTGTCAGTCTCTCACCCGGGAGAAGTGTGAGGTTTCAGTCTCCACCCTGGAAAGTGTGAGGTTTGTCAGTCTCCACCCTGGAGAAGTGTGGGGTTTTCAGTTCTAGCCTGGAGAAGTGTGGGTTGTCATCCCTCAGCCGGAGAAGTTGAGGTTGTCTTCCCAGCCTGGAGAAGTTGGGGTTTGTCAGTCTTCCCGGGAGAAGTGTGATTGTGAGTCCTTCAGCGGAGAAGTGTGAGGTTGTCAGCCCTCAGCCTGGAGGTGTGGGGTTTGTCGCCCTCACCCTGGAGAAGTGTGAGGTTGTGAGCCCTTTCCCCTGGGAAGTGTGAGGTTGTCAGCCCCTGCCGGAAAAGTGGATTTTTGTGAGTCCTTCACCCGGAGAAGTGTGAGGTTGTCAGTCCTCGCCGGAGAATGTGGGTTGCAGTCCCTCAGCCTGGAGAAGTTGGGGTTTGTCAGCTCTCACCTGGAGAAGTGGGGGTGGTCCTTCAGCCTGGGAAGTGTGGGGTTTGTCAGTCCCTCAGCCTGGAGAAGTGTGGGGTGGTCAGTCCCTCAGCTGGACGAATAAGTCATTTTTCTGACTTGGGGGGTTATTCGGGTTTGGGTAATTTAACATATGTTAAACATGCAAAATAACCACATGGAGAGTTGATAGCTGTAGGCCTTTCGTGTTGCAATCAGTACGTCGTCAGGAGCTTGAAATTTTGTGGAAATGGTGGGAAGTTCAGGCGATTCGCAGAAAAACGACTCTCTTCTCTCCTCCCCTCTGGAAGAGTCATCGTGTAAAGAGAGAGAGCGAGAGGAGAGGGTTAAACAGGAATGGTTTTTAAAAACAATGTTCCTATTGAAAAGTTTCGGGGGCTGATTGAATAATTGGGCGTTTTTTGGGCCACTTTTCAAGTCCTTTATTTACCTGGGGGCGTTGACCCCCCGAACCCCCCTTCCATATATATATATATATATATATATAAAATATAAATATATATATATAATATTATATATATATATATAATATATATATTATATATATTATATATATGTTTTGTATTTAGAGAATAAAAATAGTTAGAGAGAAGGGGGGTGGGGGATTGAAGAGGGTGGGTGGTGATAAAGGGGGGGAAGGGGGGGGGGGAGAGAGGGGAAGGGGGGCGTGGCAGACAAGTACTCCCATTACCTGGAAAATGGGGTTTTTGCTTTTCCCCGGGAAGTAAAAATGTACACCCTCCCCCCCACCCCTCCCCCCCCCCTCCCCCCCCTCCCCTACCCCCCCCCCTCACCCCCCCCTCCCCCCCCCCTCACCCCCCCCATCACCCCCCCCCCTCATCTGTCTGTGTATTTTTTTTATTGCACCCGCTTCTTCTCTTTTTTCGCTACCTACTCTTCTCTCCTCTCTCCTCTCTCTCTCTCTCTCCTCTCCTCTCTCTTCTCTTCTCTCTCTCTCTCTCTCTCTCCCCTCTCTTCTTTCCTAAATTATATACACTCCTTTTATCTCTTCTGCCTCTTTTTTTTTTTTCTCTTTCTTATGATTCTTTACTACTTCTGTCCCTCTTACTGTCTTTGACTGTCTTCTTCCTGTCTCTCAGTCTCTTGACTATCTTCTGTCCCCGTTGTCTTCTGTCTCTTACTGTCTCTCTGTCTTCTTCCCTCTCTTACTGCTATCTTCTTCTCTTTCGTCTGATGATGTTTCCTGTCTCTAACTGTCTGATATCTATTTACTGTCTCTGACTGTCTTCTTTGCCTTTACTGTTACTGTTTTCCCCTTTCCCGTCTCTAAATGTCGACTTCTATCTTATGTCTTGACTGTCTTCTTCCTGCCTCTTTCTGTCGAGTCTGTCTTCCCGTCTCAACTTCCCGCTATCATCTTCCTGTCTCTTTTTTGTTCTGACTGTTATCTTTCCGTTTTACTGTCTGACTTCTACTTCCCGCTCTGACTATCTTACTGTCTCTTGACTATCTTTCTGCACTGATATCTTACTGTTCCTGACTATCTTAGTGTCACTGCAATCTTACTGTCTCTTGACTATCTTACTGTCCTGACTATTGACTGTCTCTCTGACTTTTTACTGTCACTGACTTTTTACTGTCTCTCGACTATCTTCGTCATGACTATCTTCTGTCTCTCGCTATCTTTTTGTCACTTTTTACTGTTCTCTGGACATTTACTGTCACTGACTATCTTACGTCTCTCTGACTATCTTATGTCACTGACTATCTTATGTCTCTCTACATCTTACTGTCATGATATCTTACTGTCTCTCTGACTATCTTACGCATGACTATCTTTTTTGTCTTGATATCTTACGTATGACTATCTTTCTGTCACTATCTTTCTGTCTCTTACTGTCTCCTCTGACTATTTTATCTTGCTGTCCCAGTTGATTATTGAGGAATATTTAAAAATAGCTTTTTAATAATTTTTGTTTAAATCCTCTGAGGGCCCATTCCTGTTTCCCAGGCCTATTGTGATCCATATGCCTTGCGCTACCATCCCAGGGGTGGAGTGACCGCACAGTAAAATAGCCCCTTCGGTGGCAGAATCAAAAATTTTTGCCTCTCTTCCTGTCTCTCTCTTTCTGTCTCCTTTTTCCTGTTCTTCCTGTTCTCTCTTTCCCGTTCTCTCTTCCTGTCTCTTCCCGTCTTTTTCCTGTCTCCCTTCCTGTCTCTTCTGTCTCTCTCTTCCCGTCTCTTTCCTGTTTTTCTTCCGCTCTCTTTCCGTCTTTTCTTCCCGCCTTCTTTCCTGTCTCTTTCCCGTCTCTCGCTTTCCCGTCTCTTTCCCGCTCTCTTTCCCGTCTCTTTTCAGTCTCTTCTTCCTGTCTCTCTTTCCTGTCTTTCTTTCCTGTCTCCTCTTCCTGTCTCTCCTTCCTGTCTTCTCTTCTGTCTCTCTCTTCCTGTCTCTCTTCCTTTTCCCCTTTCCCTCTTCCGTTTCTCTTCCTGCCTCTCTTCCTGTCTTTCTTTTTCCTGTCCTCCTTTTCCTTCCTGTCCCTCTTTCCTGTCTTTCCCCTTCCTGTTCCTTTTCCCTGTCTCCTCTCTTTCCTGCCCTTTTCTCTTCCTGTCTCTCTTTTCCCTGCTTTTTTCCCCTTTTCTCTTCCTGTCTCCTCTTTCCCCCTGTCTTCTTTCCCTTTTCCCTTTTTTCTTTTCCCTGTCCCTCCTTCCGCCTTCTCTTCCTGCCCCTCTCTCTTCCGTCTTTCTCTTCCGTCTCCCCTTTTCCCTTCCCCTTCCCCCTTTCCGTTTTCTCCCCTTCCTTCTCTCTCTTTCCTTCTTTCTCTTCCTGTCTCTCTCTTCCTGTCTCTCCCCTTCCCTTCTCTCCTGTCTCTCTCTTCCGTCTCTTTTCCCCCTGTCTTTCTCTTCCTGTCTCTCTCTTTCCCTCTTTTCCCTGCTTTCTTTTCCTGCCTCTCTTCCTGTCTTCTCTCCTTCCCCTGTCTTCTCTTCCTTCTTTCTTTCCTGTCTCCTTTTCCCTGTCCCTTTTCCGTTTTCCCTTTTCCCTTTTCCTCTCTTCCTGCCTCTCTTCCTGCCTTTTTTCCCCTCTTCCGTTTTCTCTTCTTCCCTGTCCTTTTCCTTTCCTTCCTGTTCCCCTTTTCCCCTTTCTCTCTTCCTGTTTTTCCTTTTTTCCTCCTTCTCTCTTTTCCTGTCTTCTCTTCCTGTCCCTCCTCTTTCCTGTCTCTCTCTTCCTCCCCCTCCTTCCCGTCCCTCTCTTCCTGTCTTCTCTTCCCTGTCTTTCCTTCCTGTCTCTCTCTTCCGTCTCTCTTCCTGCTTTCTCTTCCTGTTCCCCTTTTTCCTTTCTTCTCCTGTCTTTTTTCCTGTCCCTTTCCCTCCCCCTTTTCCCTTTCTCTCTTCCTGCCTCCTTTTCCTGTTCTCTTTTCCCTTCCTCTCTTCCTGTCTTCTCTTCCTTCCTCTCTTCCTGCTCTCTTCCGGTCTTCTTTTCCTGCCTCTCTTCCTGCCTCCCTTCTTTTTCCTCCTCTTTTCCCGTCCTTTCTCTCCTTTCCCTTTTCCTCTTCTTCCTGTCCCTCTTCCTGTCTTCTTTTCCCTGTCTCTCTTTTCCCCTGTCCCTTTCCTGTCTCTCTCCCCCCGCCTCTCTTCCTTCTTCTCTTCCTTTCTTTCTTTCCTTTCCTTTTTTCTTTTCCCTGTCCTCTCCTTCCCTTTTTCCCTTTTTTCTTTTCCTGTCCTCTCCCTTCCTGTCTCCTTCCTGTCTTCTCTTCTTTCCCCCCCTTTCCTGTCCTTTTCTCTCCTTTTCCCTCCTTTTCCTGTCTCTCTTTCCTGTCCCTCTCCTCCTTTTCTCTCTTCCTGTCCCCTTTTTCCTTCTTCCTTTTCCCTTCCCCCTTTTTCCGCCTCCTTTCCTTCCTCTTTTTCCTGTCCTCCCTCTTCCTGTCCCCTCTTCTTTTTTCCCCTTTTCCCCCTTTTTCCCTCTCTCCCTGTCTCTCTTTCCTGCCCTCTCCTTCCCCTTTTGTTCTTTCCCCTTCCTGTCCCTCCCTCTTTTCCGGGGTCTCTCTTCCTGTCTCTCTCTTCCCTGCCTTTTTCCCTTCCCCCTGTCTCCTTTCCTGTCTTTCTCTTCCCCTTTTTCTCTTTTCCCTTTCCCTTTTCTTCCCTGTCCCCCCTCCTCTCTTCCTGTCTCTCTTTCCTGCCCCCCTTTTTTCTCTTCCTGTCCCCTTTTTTCCCCCTTCCTTTTGCCTCTCTTCCTGTCTCTCTTCCTTCCCCTCCCTTTTTCTTTCCTGTCTCTCTTCTGTTTTTTCTCTTCCTGCTCTCCTTCCTGTCTCTCTTTCCTGTTCTCTCTCTTCCTGCCTCTCTTCCTGTCTTTTCTCCCTTCCTGTTTTTCCCTTTCCTGCCTTTTCCCTTCTTCCTATCTTCTCCTTTCCTCCTCTCTTCCTGTCTTCTCTTCCTGTCCTCTCCTTTCCTTGGCCCTTCCTGTCTTCTCTTCCTGCCCCCCCTTTCTCCTTTCCTGCCCTTTTCTCTTCCCTGCCCTCTCTCTTCCTGTCTCTCTTTTCCCCTTCCCCTCTCCTTCCTTCTGGGACCCCCCCCCCCTTTTTCTCTTCCTGCCCTTTCCTCTCCTTCCTGTCTCTTTCCTGTCTCTCTTTTCCTGTCCTTTTGTCCTTTTCCTTCTTCCTTCCTGTCTCCTCTTCCCCTGTCTCTCCTTCTTCCTTCCTTTTTCCTCTTCCTGTCCTTTTCCCCCCCTTCCCTTCTTCTTTCCTGTCTTTCCTTTCCTTCCTTTCCCCTCTCTTCCTGTTTCTTTTCCTGTCTCTCTCTTCCGTCTCTCTTCCTGTTTTCCCCCTCTTCCTTCTTTTCTCTTCCTGTTCTCTTCCTGTCCTCTCTTCGTCCCCTTTTTCCGTCTCTCTTTCCTGCTCTCTCTTCCTTTCTCCTCTCTTCCTGTCTCCCCTTTCCTGTTTTTTTCCTCTTCCTGTCTTTCTCTTCCGTCTCTCTCTTCCTGTTCTCTCTTCCTTCCTCTTCCTGCTTCCTTCCCCTGCCCCTCTTCCTGTCTCTCTTCTTCCTGCCTCCTCCCTTCCCTTCTTTCTCTTCCTGCCCTTTCTCTTCCTTTCTCTCTTCCTGTTTTTCTTTTCCTGCCCTCCCCCTTCTTTCCTTCCCTCTCTTCCTGCCTTCCCCCTTTTCCTCTCTTCCTTCCCTTTCTTCTCTTCTTCCTGTCTCCTCTTTTCCTTCCCTTCTCTTCCTGTCCCCCCCCTCTCTTCCTGTTTTTCCTTTTCCCTGCCTCTCTTTCCCGTTCTCTTTCCTGTCTCCTTTTCCTGCCCTCCTTCCGGGTCTTTCTTTTTCCTGTCTCTTTTTTTTCTTCCCTTTTTCCCTCTCTTCCTGCCTCTTTCCTGTCTTTCTTTTCCTTCCTCTCTCTTCCTTCCTCTTCCTTTTCTTTTCCTTCCTTCTTTCCTTCCGGTTCCCCCTTTTCCCCCTTTTCCTGTCCCTCCCTTCCTTCCTTCCTCTCTCTTTCCTGCCCCTCCTTTCCTGTCTCCTTTCCCCCTTTTCCCGTCTTTCCTTCCCCTTTTCCCTTTCTCTCTTCTTCCCTGTCTTCTCTTCCTGCCTTCTTTTTCTTCTTCCTTTCTCTTCCCGCTTTTCTCTTCCACTCCTTTTCTCTTCCCTGTCTTCTCTTCCGTCTCTCTCCTTTTTTCCTGCCCCTTTTTCCTGCTTTCTCTTCCGTCTCCTTTCCTTCTTTCTCTTCCTGCCCCTCTCTTTCCTGTCTCTCTTTCCTGTTCTCTTCCTGTTTCTTTCCCTCCCCTTTCTCTTCCGTCTCTCCTTCCTGTCTCTCTTTCCTTTCTTCTTTTCCCTTCTCTCTCTTCCGCCCCTTCCTTTTCCCTGTCTTCTTTCCCTGCCCCCTCCTTCCTGTCTTCTCTTCCTGTCCTCTTCCTTATCCTCTTCCTGTCTCCTCTTCCCTTCTCTCTTTTCCCTGTCTTTCCTTCCTGTCTCTTCTTCCTGCCCTCTCCTTTCCCTGTCCTCTTTTCCTGTCTTTTTTTCCCTGTCTCTCCTTCCTGTCTCTCTCTTCCGTCCCCTCTTCCTGTCCCTTTTTTCTTCCTTCTTCTCTTCCTGTCTTCTCTTCCTGTCTCTCTTTTCCCCTGTCTTTTCCTTCCTGTCCTCTTTTCTTCCTTCTCTCTCTTTCCTGTCTCTCTCTTCCTTCTCTCTTTTCCTGTCTTTCCTTCCTGCCCTTTCTCTTCCTGTCCTCTTCCTGAAAATCTTTCCTGTCTTTTCCCTTTCCTTTCCCTGTCTCTCTCTTCCGCCCCTCTCTTTCCGTCTCCTTTTCCCTGCTTCTCTTCCTGCTTCTCTTCCTGTCCCTCTTCTTTTTCCGGGTCCTTTCTTTTTCCTGCTCTCTTTTCCTGTCCTCTCCTTTTCCTCCCTCTCTCCTTTCCCCTCCCCCTTTTCCTTTTCTCTTTCCTTCTCCCCTCTTTTCCGTCTCTCTCTTCCTGTCCTCTCTTCCTGCCCTCCTCTTCTGTTTCTTCCTTTCCCTCTTCCCTGTCTTTCTCTTCCTGCCCCTCTCTTTTCCTGTCTCTCTCTTCCGTTCCCCTTCCGTTCTCTTCCTGTCTCTCGCTTCCTGCCTCTCTTCCTGTTCCTCTCTTTCCTTCTTCTCTTCCTGTCTCTCTTTTTCCCTGTCTCTCTTTTCCCTTTTCCTTCCCCTCTTCCTGTCTCTCCTTCCTGTCTTTCTCCTTCCTGTCTTCTTTTCCCCTTCTCCCTTTTCCTGTCTTTCTCTTCCTTCTCTTCTTTCCTGTTCCTCTTCCGTCCTCTCTTCCGTCCCCTCTCTTCCTTCTTTCTTTCCTGTCTCCTTTCCTTCCTCTCTTTTCCTGTCCTCTCTTCCTTCTCCTCTTTCCTGTCTCTCTTTTCCTGCCCCTCTCCCCTTCCGTCTCTCTTCTTTTTGTCTCTCTTTCCTGTCCCCCCTCTTCCTGTCTTTTCTTCTGCCCCTTCCCCCTTTTCCCTGCCCTCTCTCTTGTTCTTCTCTTTCCTTTGTCTCCCTTTTCCCCTGCTCCCTTTTCCTGTTCCCTTTTCCCGTCTCTCTTCTTCCTGTCTCTCCTTCCTGTTCTTCTTCCTGTCTCTCTCTTCCTGTTCTCTCTTCCGCTCTCTCTCTTCCTGTCTCTCTTTTCCCGTCTCTCCTTCCCTCTCTCTCTTCCTTCTCCCCTTTTCCCTTTCCCCCCTCTCTTCCTGTCTCCCTTCTTCTTGTCTCCTCTTCCGCCCCCTCTTCCTCCCCCTTTCCTCTTATTCCCTTCTCTTTCCGCCTTTTTTCCTGTCTCCTTTTCCCTGCTCTCTTTCCTGTCCTTTTTCTTGCCTCCTCTTCCCGTCCTTTTTCCTGCCTCCTCTTATTGCCCCTTCCGCCTCTCTTCCTGTTCTCGTTCCTCCCTCTCTTCCTGTCCTCTCTTCCGCCTCTCTTCTTTTTCTCTTCTTTCCTGCTCCCCTTTCCTGCCTCTCCTTCCTGCCTCTCTCTTCCTTCCTCTCTCCTGTGTCTCGCTTCCTGCCTCTCTTCCTTTGTCTCGCTTCCTGCCCCCTTTCCTCCCCCCTCTCCCTTTCCCCTCCTTCCTGTTCGCTTCCTGCCTCTCTTCCCTGCCCTCTCTTCCCCTTTTTCCTTTTTCTCGTTTCCCTGCCTCTCTTCCTGTTCCGTTTCCCTGCCTCTTTCCCTTTGGTCCCTTCCTGCCTCTTTTCCTTTCTCCCCTTTTCCTCCTCTCTTCCTGTTCCGCTTCTCCCCTCTCTTCCTGCTCTCCCTTCCTGCCCTCTTCCTGTCTCTCGCTTCCTGCCTCTCTTCCTTTTCACAATTCCTCTCCTTTTTTTCTCTTTTTTACGGTTGTTTCGCAAACAAGGCTTTCGGGGAAGAGGGGAAGAAGGGGGGGAAGGAGGGGGGAAGAGGGAGAAAGGGGGGAGGGGAAGAAGAAGGGGGGGGAAAAAAAGGGGGGGAAAAGGAGTGAAGGAGGAGGGGAAGAGGGGGGGGGAAAAGAGGGAAGGGAGGGGAAAGTTAGGTCTCCATAAAAACTTAAGAGAAAAAGCAGCGCCCCCTGACAAGTTAGGGGAAAGGACTGTTAATGAAACGATCCCAGCCTGCCCCCTCCACCTTTGCACCCCCCAGCCTGCACTCCGCCTCACCTCCCCGCGGGCACCTCCCCCACCTCCCCCCCCCCTAAGCCTGCCCCCCCCACCTGCCCCCCCAGCCCACCTCCAGCCTCACCCCCCACCCTGAAACCCCCCCCCGCACCTAAAACCTCACCCCCCAGCCGACCCCCCAGCCTGCCCTCCACCTGCACCCCCCACCCTGACCTTTCCCACCCGCACCCAGCCTGCACCTCCCAGCCTGCCCCCCAGCCGCCCCCCCCGCCTCACCCCCACCTGCACCTCCAGCCTGACCCCCACCGCACCCCCCAGCCGCACCCCCCACCCCCCAAACCTCCCACCCCACCCCCCCTGCACCTCCACCTGCCCCCCCACCTGCACCTCCCACCCACCCCAGCCCACCCCCCTCACCCCCCCAGCCGCACCTCCCAGCCGCCCCTCCACCTCCCCTTTCCACCCTGCACCCACCTGCAACCCCAAACCGCACCTCCACCTGCCCCCCCCACCTGAAACCCCGCCTGCACCCCCCAGCCTGCACCTCCACCTGCACCCCCACCTCACCCCCCGCACCCCCCACCTGCACCTCCACCCTCCCCCCACCTGCCCCTTTCCAAGCCTGCCCTCCACCTCACCCCCCCAACCTGCCCTCCGCCTGCCCCCCCAGCCTGCACCCCCCACCCTGCACCCCCCAGCCCACCCCCAGCCTGACCTCCACTGCACCCCCCGCCTGCACCCCCCACCCTGATCCAGCCTGCACCCCCCGCCTGCACCTCCAGCCCTGCCCCCCCCCAGCCCACCCCCACCGACCTCCAGCCTGCACCCCCCCGCCCTCCAACCTCCACCCTGCCCCCCCACCTAACTCACCGGGCCCCTCCCCACCTCCCCCCCCCACCCTGCACCTCCACCGCACCTCCAGCCTGCACCCCCCAGCCTCCCCCCCCCCCACCTGCAACCCCTCCAGCCTGCACCTCCAGCCGACCCCCCAGCCTGCACCCCACCCCACCCCCCCACCCTCCCTCCCAGCCTGCACCCCCCCATCCAGCCTCACCTCCCAGCTGCAACCTCCCCCCCTGCACCCCGGCCCCCCCCACCCTGCACCTCCACCTGCCCCTCCCGCCTGCCCCCCCCATGCACCTCCCACCTGCACTCCCGCCTCAACCCCACCTGCCCCTCCACCCTGCCCCCCCACCTCCCCCCCCAGCCGCACCTCCCACCTGCACCCCCACCCTGCACCCCCCCAGCCTGCCCTCCCACCTGCCCCCCCCACCCGCACCCCCCACCCCTGCCCCCCCAGCCTGCACCCCCCAGCCTGCACTCCCACCCTCACCCCCACCCTGCCCCTCCCAGCCTGACCTCCCACCTGCAACTCCACCGCACCTCCAGCTGCACCCCAGCCTGCACCCCCCACCCTGCACCCCCACCCTGCACCTCCAGCCTGCACCCCCCAGCCTGCCCCCCCCAGCCTGCACCCCCCAACCTGCACCTCCAGCGACCTCCACCCTGCACCCCACCTGCACCCCCAGCCTGCACCTCCCTCGCACCTCCCCCTGCACCTCCCAGTGCACCTCCCAACCTGCACTTCCCAGCCTTCACCCCACCCTGCACCCCACCTGCCCCTTGTAGCCTTTACCCCCAGGCTGCACTCCACCCCCCCCACACAGAACCATAAACCTCACCTCATTAAACGTGAAAATCATGGGGTATACGCAAAATAGAACTGTAATTTATAATAAATATTATATATATATATATATTATTAATTTTAAATAATATATATATTATAAAATTATATATATTTTATATATATATATATATATTATATATTTTTAATAGGGGGTGGTGGGAAAAAATTCTCAAACAGCTTGGGAAGAACCTTGATTTTTTCCCCTGAAGCAAGTTTATTCTTTTCTCTAGGTGAGGGTCCCTATTACAGTTTTAAGTGGTACCCCCCCAAATTTTTTTTAACAGTAGTATACACCTCGGGGAGCAAATGCGATTTTTTGTACCCTTTCCAGGACCCACTCGGAAGATCATTTGACAAGGTAACAGGGAGTCCAGGTTAATTTAGGTAAGGTTCGTAAAGGAAACAGAAAAAGTTTTTCCTGACGCTGGAGCTTTTGGTATTGACCAAGGCCTTCCAGGGGTTTTCCCGGGAAAATAGGGTAGAACTTTAGATGGAACAGGAAGACGGGTACGGAGGATTTTTTGACCTTACATTACAGGTACGGGGGGTGGTTGACCTGTAATTACAGGTACGAGGGATGGTTGACCTTTTATATACATTTCGGGGGATGGTGCCCGATATTACAGGTACGGAGGGAGGGTTTTTGCCCTGTTAAAAAGGTACGAGGGTGGTTGACCTGTACGTACAGGTACTCATCTGTACAGAGTTCTAATCGCTACAAAAACGATGTAGTTGAAGATTTAGCAGTAAAGACTGATGCCAGAACTTATAAAACAAAAAGTCCGTACTGTGCACAGATTACCCGCACATACGAGAACCTTTGTGACGATGTTTGGGGTTGATTTGGGTCCGTTAAGGGTAAAAGTCGGCCCGAACGTTTTTAATGTTTGTTTCCTTTGTGCGATGTTTTTGGGTTAACCAAAACAGTCATTGTGGTTGTATGTCCCACCAGATCAATTTTCTCAAACCCCCTCGTCATTGTGGTTGTATATCATCCACCAGATACAACTTCTCAACACCTCGTCATTGTGGTTGTATATCATCCACCAGATACAACTTCTCAACACCTCGTCATTGTGGTTGTATGTCATCCACCAGATACAATTTCTCAAACCTGTCATTGTGGTTGTATGTATCCCCCAGATACAAACTTCTAAAACACCTCTCATTGTGGTTTTTAATCCTCCACCAGAAACAACTTTCTCAACACCTCGTCATTGTGGTTGTATGTCATCCCCCAAAAACTTCTCAACACCTGTCTTTGGTTGTATTTCATCCACCAGATACAATTTCAATACCTCGTCATTGGGGTTTGTATATCACCCACCAGATACAACTTTCAATACCTCGTCTTTGGGTTGAAATCATCCACCATATACAACTTCTCAACACCTCGTCATTGTGGTTGTATATCATCCACCAGATACAACTTCTCAACACCTCGTCATTGTGGTTGTATATCATCCACCAGATACAACTTCTCAACCCCTCGTCATTGTGGTTTTAAATCATCCACCGAACAATTCTCAACCCTCTCTTTGTGGTTGTAACCCCCACCAGATACAATTTTCTCAACACCTCGTCTTTGTGGTTGTCCACCGATAAATTTCTCAACATTCGTCATTGGGGTTTGCATGTCATCCACCGAGCAATTTCCCCCATTTATTGAAAATTGTTACATTCTGAAACTTCCAGCCCCATCCCCAAACATCTTGCTGCTACGTACTTAAATCTAAGACACAAAAAATGGGGAATATAGAAAATAAGGCAAGCGAGGAGAACCCCTGTAGGCAGCTCAGATTGAAAAGGCACACACACTGATGCTAAATCTCTGCAATAAATCCTTGACCCAAACAGAAAAAATGGAGAAATTTAAAATGGAAAAAAAATTTTGACCTTTTTTTTTTTACGAATTTTTGGGCCCTGGTACAGTTTTATGCACTCCCCCCGGCCCAAGTCGGGGAACTCTGTTCATATAACTGCAAAAAATGCCCTTTTTTTTTATTTTTAAATATGCTATGGAGAGGGGCTGACAGGGGGGTCATCCCACAGCTTAAAAACCAACAATGCAAAAAAAAAATATTCGCGAGCAGGGACTAATACCAAATTGCACAAATAACCCGCACATAAATGAGAAAAAGTTTACACGACGTTTCGGTCCGACTTGGACCATTGAAAAGCCAGTGTGACTTTGTAAATGGTCGAAGCTTTTTCCTTTTAGTCGGGTTATTTGGTATCATTCCAGTCACGGTATTGTGCCTTTTTTGTTACAAATCCCGAAAAAAAGCTTGATAATTTCTTGGTTTTTACCATACAGTGAAACTTTTTTTCCTCTCTTACAAGCTCTTAAATATTTTAAAGGTTAAAATTATTTTTAAAATTTAAGGATATTGTGAAAAAAAAATTAAATTAAAATCTGCCAGTAATGGTGGGACGGTATATATACCCCCTTGTAAACGTTGGAAAACTTTCACTTAAAACAAACGGAAAACCCCCTTGAAGACAAGTAAGCAAAAAAATACAGTACTAAGGGGAATCCGTACTTTGTTCATCTGTAAAGGGATACCATTGGGGAAAAATAAAATTATAAAGCTGATGCAAAAAGTTTCAAATTTGTGTTCTGGAATGTAAAAGCTTGACATTTTTAAGTCCAAAATATTGTCATTTTTCAAATTTGTGTCCTGGAAGTATAAGCTTGACACTTTTAAAGTCCAGAAAAATTGTCCAAATTTTAAAAGGTACAAAATTTTTTATCAAAATAGAGATTTTTTTCTTTTTCAGGCCGAATTTAAAAATTAATATTTGGGAAAAATGTATGTGTGAGTTAAGTCTTTGGGGAGAGCTGTTTTTTTGGGGGAGGTGTTTTTGGGCCCCTGTGTGAGGGGTTTGACCCTTGTGGTTTGTGACCCTGTGTGAGTGTTGTGACCCTTTGTTAGGTGTTTTGAAACCCCGTGTGGGGGTGTTGTGACCCCCGTGGGGGTTGGGTTTTAAACCCCGTGGGTGGGTTGTGACCCTGTGGGGAGGTTTTTTTGACCCCCGTGTGAGGGGTTGTTGACCCTGGTGAGGGGTTGTGACCTCCGTGTGAGGGGTTGGACCCTGTGTGAGGGTTTTTGAAACCCCCGTGTGAGGTTTTTTGAAACCCTGTGGGAGGGTTTTGCCCCCATGTGAGGTGTTTTGACCCGTGTGAGGTGTTTTTGGGCCTCATTTTGAGGTGTTGGAAACCCCCGTATGAGGTTTGTTTACCGTATGTGGGGGGTTTGGAAACCCGTGTGAGGTTTGGACCCGGGGGAGGGTTGTGACCCTGTGGGGAGGGGGTTGTGACCCCCGTGGGGAGGTGTTTTTGTCCCCCGGTAAGGGTTTTGTGACCTCAAAGGGGGAGGTGTTTTTGACCCCCGTGTGAGGTGTTTTGACCTCAGTGTGGGGGTGTTTTTTGCCTCCGTTTAGGTTTTTTTTACCCCGTGGGGAGTGTTTTGACCCCCGTGTTAGGTGTTTGGACCCCTTTTGTGAGGTGTTGGGGGCCCGTTTTTGGGGTGGTTTTTTAAACCCCTTTTTTGAAAGGGGTTTTACCCGTGTTAGGTTTTTGTGAACCCCGTGGGGAGGTTTTGACCCCGTTGACGTGTTGTGACCTCCGTGTGAGGTTTTTGTTACCCCCCTCTGGGACGTGTTGTGACCTCCCTGTGGTGGTTTTTTACCCTCTGTGTGAGGTTTTGTGGGCCCCGTGTAAAGGGTTGTTACCTCCGTGTGAGGGGGTTTTTACCCCTTTATGAGGAATTTTGACCCCCGTTTTAAAGGGTTTTGAAACCCCCCGTGTGAGGTGTTTGGACCTCCGTGTGAGGGGTTACCTCCGTGGGGGTGTTTAAACCCCCGTGGAAAGGGGGTTTTTTAACCCGCGGAAGGTGTTGTAACCTCCGTGTAGGTGTTGTGACCTCCGGTGAAGGGTTTTGGACCCCCGGGAAAAAGGGGTTGTGACCCCGGGTTTGGGGTTTTTGGGCCTCCGTGTGAGGTGTTCCCTCTCTGTTTTAGTGATAACCCCGTGTAAGGTGTTGTGGGCCCCGTGAGAGTGTTGTTACCCCCCTCGTGTGAGGTGTTGTGACCTCCGTGTGAGGTTTTTTGTTACCCTCTCTGGTGAGGTTTGTGACCCCGCGTGAGGTGTTGTGAACCCCCGTGTGAGGTGTTTTACCCCCTCTGTTGAGGTTTTTTTGACCTCCGTGGTGGTGTTGTTACCCTCTCTGTTGAGGTTTTTTGTGACCCCGTTTGGGGGTGTTTTGACCTCCGGGAGGTGTGACCCCCCGTTTTTGGGTGGGTTTTTACCCCCTGTGTGGGTGTTTGTGACCCCCCTTTTAAGGTTTGTGACCTCCGTGTGAGGGTTTTTGGACCTCCGTGTGAGGTGTTTTTGAAAACCCCCTTTTGGGGGGGTTTTTACCCTCTCTGGTGATTTTTTGTAAACCCCCCCGGGGAAGGTGTTGTGCCTCCGTGTGAGGGTTTTTCCCCCCTTTATGTGGGTGTTGTGCCCCCGTGTAAGGTGTTGTTTACCTCCGTGTGGGTTTTGTTTCCCTCTTTTGTGTGAGGGGGTGACCCCGTGTAAGGGGTTTTGGGCCCCCCGTGTGGGGGTGATATTAACCCCTCTCTGTTGAGGTTTGTTACCCCCCCTGTGAGGGTTTTTGACCCTTTTTCCCTGTGTTGTTGTTACCCTCCTTGTGAGGGGTTGTGACCCCGGGGTAAGGGGTTGTGACCTCCGTGTGGGTTTTGTGCCCCCCGTGTGAGGGGGTTACCCCTCTGTGGGGCGTGTTGTGACCTCCGTGTGAGGGGTTTTGTTACCCCTCCCGTGTAAAGTGTTTTGACCTCTGGTGAGGTGGGTTTTGGGCCCCGGTAAGGTTTTTTGGGCCCCCGGGTTGGGGTGTTGTTACCTCTCTGTGTGACGTGTTGTGACCTCCGTGTAAGGTTTTTTTTGTGACCTCCGGTGAGGTGTTGTGACCCCGTGGAGGTTTTTACCCTCTCTGTTGACGTGTTGTGACCTCCTTTTGGAGGTTTTGTGACCTCCTGTGAGGGTTTGACTCCAGGAGGTGTTGTGCCTCGAAGGGGGTTTGTGACCTCCGGTGAAGTTTTGACCCCCATTGATGGTTGTGACCCCCGGGTTGGGGTGTTGTTACCCTCCTGTGTGGGGTTTTGCCCCCGTGTAAGGTTTGGACCCCCGGTTGAGTGTTGTGACCCCCGGTAGGTGTTGTTACCCTCTCTGTGTGACGTGTTGTGACCTCCATGTGAGGTGTTGTGACCCCGTGTAAGGTGTTGTGACCTCCGTGTGAGGTGTTGTGACCTCTGTATGAGGTATTGTGACCCCGTGTAAGGTGTTGTGACCTCCGTGTGAGGTGTTGTGACCCCCATGTGAGGTGTTGTGACCTCCGTGTGAGGTGTTGTTACCCCCATGTGAGGTGTTGTGACCTCCGTGTGTGGTGTTGTTACCCTCTCTGTGTGACGTGTTGTGACCTCCGTGTAAGGTGTTGTGACCTCCGTGTGAGGTGTTGTGACCTCCGTGTGAGGTGTTACCCTCTCTGTGTGACGTGTTGTGACCTCCGTGTGAGGTGTTGTGACCTCCGTGTGAGGTGTGACCTCCATGTGAGGTGTTGTGACCTCGAAGTGAGGTGTTGTGACCTCCGTGTGAAGTGTTGTGACCCCCATGTGAGGTTGTGACCTCCGTGTGTGGTGTTGTTACCCTCTCTGTGTGAGGTGTTGTGACCCCGTGTAAGGTGTTGTGACCTCCGTGTGAGGTGTTGTGACCTCCGTGTGAGGTGTTGTTACCCTCTCTATGTGACGTGTTGTGACCTCCGTGTGAGGTGTTGTGACCTCCGTGTGAGGTGTTGTGACCTCCATGTGAGGTGTTGTGACCTCGAAGTGAGGTGTTGTGACCTCCGTGTGAGGTGTTGTGACCCCCATGTGAGGTGTTGTGACCTCCGTGTGTGGTGTTGTTACCCTCTCTGTGTGACGTGTTGTGACCCCGTGTAAGGTGTTGTGACCTCCGTGTGAGGTGTTGTGACCCACATGTGAGGTGTTACCCCCTCTGTGTGCAGTGTTGTCACCTTCTCTGTGTGCAGTGTTGTCACCTTCTCTGTGTGCAGTGTTGTCACCTTCTCTGTGTGCAGTATTGTCACCTTCTCTGTGTGCAGTATTGTCACCTTCTCTGTGTGCAGTGTTGTCACCTCTGTGTGCAGTGTTGTCACCTCTGTGTGCAGTGTTGTCACCTCTGTGTGCAGTGTTGTCACCTTCTCTGTGTGCAGTGTTGTCACCTCTGTGTGCAGTGTTGTCACCTCTGTGTGCAGTGTTGTCACCTCTGTGTGCAGTGTTGTCACCTTCTCTGTGTGCAGTGTTGTCACCTTCTCTGTGTGCAGTGTTGTCACCTCTGTGTGCAGTGTTGTCACATCTGTGTGCAGTGTTGTCACCTTCTCTGTGTGCAGTGTTGTCACCTTCTCTGTGTGCAGTGTTGTCACCTCTGTGTGCAGTGTTGTCACCTTCTCTGTGTGCAGTGTTGTCACCTTCTCTGTGTGCAGTGTTGTCACCTCTGTGTGCAGTGTTGTCACCTCTGTGTGCAGTGTTGTCACCTCTGTGTGCAGTGTTGTCACCTCTGTGTGCAGTGTTGTCACCTTCTCTGTGTGCAGTGTTGTCACCTTCTCTGTGTGCAGTGTTGTCACCTCTGTGTGCAGTGTTGTCACCTCTGTGTGCAGTGTTGTCACCTTCTCTGTGTGCAGTGTTGTCACCTTCTCTGTGTGCAGTGTTGTCACCTCTGTGTGCAGTGTTGTCACCTTCTCTGTGTGCAGTGTTTCACCTTCTCTGTGTGCAGTGTTGTCACCTCTGTGTGCAGTGTTGTCACCTCTGTGTGCAGTGTTGTCACCTCTGTGTGCAGTGTTGTCACCTCTGTGTGCAGTGTTGTCACCTCTGTGTGCAGTGTTGTCACCTTCTCTGTGTGCAGTGTTGTCACCTCAGGGGTTAACATATACAATGTGCTTCTCTTCGTATTTTTCACACACACACACACACACACACACACACACACACACACACACAGACACAGAGGAGCTCGGACTCGACCCCCGCAACCTCAACTAGGTGATCACCCATATACACAACACACCAACACACACAATATATATATATAATATATATATAATAATATATATTATATAAATATATTATTTAAAATATATGTATGTATAAATTTCGATTTACAAATTAATTATTAATATTAAATTATTATTATTATATTATTATATTATTATTTTTTTATTTTATTATTACTGTTATTGTTTTTTGGTATTCAAAAGCAAATTGGGTCCCGACTCTACCCCCATCCCCTCCCCTCCCCCCCTCTCCCCTTTTTCCCTCTCCCCTTTTTTCCCCTCCCCCTCTCCCCTCTCACCCCTCCCTCTCACCCCTCCCTTTTCTCTCCCTCTCACCCCTCACCTCTCCCTCCATCCTCCCCTCACCCTCTCCCCCCACCCCCTCCCTCTCATTTTCCTCCCTCCATCCCCCCTCTCCCCCCCCCCAGCCCCCCCTCCGCCCCCCCAAACCCCTCCCCTCACCTCTCCCCCCACCCCCTCACCCCCCCTCCCCCTTCCCTCCCCCTCCCCTCTCACCCTCCCTTCCCCCTCCCCCAAACCTCTTCCCCTCCCCCCTCCCCCCTCCCCCCTCTCCCTCTCAGGCCCCCCTCTCCCTCCCCTCTCCCCTCCACCCTCCCCCCCACCCTCCCCCCCACCCCCTCACCCTCCCTCTCCCTCCTCCCTCCCCCTCCACCCTCTCCCCCTCCTCCCCACCCTCCCCCTCACCCCCCCTCTCACCTCTCCCTCCACCCTCTCCCCCACCCTCCAGCCCTCCCTCCACGTCTCCCTCTCACCCTCTCCCCTCCCCCCCCTCCACCCTCTCCCCCTCCCCTCGCGTCCCCCTCACCCTCTCCCTCTCAGCCTCTCCCTCAGCCCTCCCCTCCCCCCCCCCCTCTCACCCTCTCAGCCTCTCCCTCCCCCCTCCCCCCCACCCCTCACCCTCCCCTCCCCCCTCTCAGCGCCCCCTCCACGCCCCTCTCATCCCTCACCCTCCCCCTAAAGCGTCTCCCTCTCAGCGTCCCCTCTCAGCGTCTCCCTCCAGCTTTTCCCCTCTCACCTGCAGCAGGAAGGGTGCCAGGGGCCACCACAAACATAAAAGCGTCCTATTAACAAATTTTTGGGACGACTTTTAAATTATCCAGCAACACCAAATTAATTATTATAAAGTGGCCCCTTCCTTGGGGGTGTGTGTGTGTGGGGTGTGGTGTGTGTGTTGTGTGTGTGTGTGTGTGTGTGTGTGGTGTGTGTGTGTGTGTGTGTGGTGTGGGTGTGTGTGTGTTGTGTGTGTGTTGTGTTGGGGTGGTGTGTGGTGTGTGTGGTGTGTGTGTGGGGTTGTGTGTGTGTGTGTGTGTGTGTGTGTGGTGTGGTGTGGTGGTGTGTGGGGGGTTTGTGTGTGTGTGTGTGTGGTGTGTGGGTTGTGGGGTGGGGGGTTTGTGGTGTGTGTTGGGTTTGGGTTGTGTGTGTTGGGGTTTTTGTGTGGTGTGGGGGTTTGTGGTGTGTGTGGTGTTGGTGGGTTGTGTGTTGGTGTTTTTGTGTGTGGGGTGTGTGGTTGTTGTGTGGTGTGGTGTGTGTGTGTGTTGTGGTGGTGTGTGTGTTGTGTGGTGGTGTGTGTGGTGTGTGTTGGTGTGTGTGTGTGTGTGTGGGTGTGTGTGGGGTGTGTGTGTGGTGTGGTGTGGGTGGTGTGTGTGGTGTGTGTGGTTTTGTGTGTGTGTGGTGGTGTGTGTGTGTGTGTGTGTGGGGTTGTGGTGGGTGTGTGTGGTGGGTGTGTGTGTGTGTGTGTGTGTGTGTGTGTGTGGGGTTGTGTGTGTGTGTGGGTTGTGTGTGGTGTGTGTTGTGTTGTGTGTGTTGTGGTGTGTTGGTGTGGTGGTGTGGTGTGTGGTGGTGTGGTGTTTGTGTGTGTGGTGTTTGGTGGTGGTGGTGTGGGTTGTGTGTGGTGTGTGTGTGGTGTGTGGGGTGTGTGTGTTGTGTGTGGGGGTGTGTGTGTGTGTGTGTGTTTTTGTGTGTGTTGTGTGGGGTTTTGGTGTGTGTGTGGGGGTGGTGTGTGGGGTTTTGGTTTTGTGTGTGGTGTGTTGGTTGTGTGGGGGGTTGTGTGTGTGTGTGTAAATGGGTACCTGGGTGTTACTGGACCGATGTGGTTCGCATCCTGGGACAAAAACTGAACTAATTTGCAAGGAAATACTCAGCATAACAAGGGACTTTTCTATATAGTAGTATGTTAGTTTATGTTCAACTATGATGTGATACCTTGTACATGTACTGGAAGTAATAAAGGAATTATTATTAGTAATATTTAAGTACTGAAGGTTGTAAATGAGAGTGGAGTTAGAACGTGTGGAGACAGGTAATATGTTCACTTTCCTCATATAACTCTTCACCCAAACCTCATCATATTCAACCACTTTTTATTCTTCATACTTTCCTACCTTCCTCTTCTCTTCCCTACCTTCCACCTACCCTCCTCCTGCTCCTCCTCCCCTCCTCCTGCTCCTCCTCCTGCTCCACCTCCTCCTCCTCCTGCTCCTCCTCCTCCTCCTCCTCCTCCTCCTCCACCTCCTGGCTCCTCCTCCCTCCTCCTCCTCCTCCTCCTCCTCCACGTCAATATCTTGTGACAAACAGAAGATTTCCCCAGGTTCTTATCATTCATGTATCACTTATTGGATGAGATCTCCTTGGAGACGTGTGTGTGTGATGTGTGTGTGTGTGTGGTGTGAGTGTGTGTGAGTGTGTGTGTTGTGTGTGTGTGTGTGTTGTGTGTGTGTACTCACCTAGTTGTACTCACCTAGTTGAGGTGGCGGGGGTCGAGTCCGTGCTCCTGCCCCTTCTCTTCCACTGATCGCTACTAGGTCACTCTCCCCGTGCCGTGAGCTTTATCATACCTCTGCTAAAGCTATGTATGGATCCTGCCTCCACTACATCGCTTCCCAAACTATTCCACATACTGACTACTCTGTGCTGAAGAAATACTCCTAACATCCCCTGTGATTCATCTGTGTCTTTAGTAGTTTCTCAACTGTGCCCTTGTTACTGTGTCCCATCTCTGGAGACATCCTGTCTTTGTCCACCTTGTCAATTTCCCCTCTTGTAATTTGTATGACGTTAACATGTCCCCCCCTATCTCTCCTGTTCTCCATGTCGTCAGGTTGATTTCCCTTAACTCTCCTCGTAGGACATATCTCTTAGCTCTGGGACTAAGTCTTGTTGCAACCTTTTGCAACTTTCTCCTAGTTTCTTACGTGCTGGCCTAGGTGTGGATTCCAACTGGTGCCGCATACTCCAATACGGGCCTAACGTATACGGTGTTACAGGACCCTGAACGATTCCCCCCCTTTATTAAAGATGTCGGAATGCTGTTCTGAGGTTTGCTAGGCGCCCCATAGCTGCAGCATTTATTTTGGTTGATGTCGCTTTCAGGAGATGTGCCTGGTGTTTATACTCACCCCAAGATCTTTTTCCTTGGTGAGGTTTGTAGTCCTGACCCCTCTAGACTGTACTCGCGTCTGCGGCCTCTTGCCTCCACCAATCTTCTGACTTTGACTTGGTTGGCATTGAACTCCAGGAGCCAATGCTGGCACCAGGTCTGGCAGCCAGTCCATATCCCTTTGTAGTTCTGCTGTCTTCGATCGAGTGTATCTTCTCATCAACTTCACGTCAACTGCAAACAGGGACACCTCAGAGTCTATCCTTCCGTCATGTCGTATCATCAAAAACCAGAAACAGCACTGGTCCCTAGGACTGACCCCTGGCGGTACCCCGCAGTCACAGGAGCCCACGTCTGACCCTCGCCACGTACCATGACTCGCTGCTGTCCTTCCTGACAAGTTTTCCCTGAATCCATTTGTATCCTTCCCTGTTATCCCTGCTTTGTCCCTCCAGTTTTTGCACCCTCACTTGTGTGGAACTTGTCAAAAAACGCCTTCTTCTTGCAGTCCATGAAATTGCAATCCAACACCCACCCCTCTCTCTCTTGTCATACTGCTGTCACCATTGCCATAGACTCCAGTAGGTTTGGACACAGGATTTCCCGACCCGAAACCATGCTGGCTGCGTTGGAGAGATCATTCCTTCTAGTGTTCCCACCACTCTTCTCCTGATAAACTTCTCCATGATTTTGCATACTATACATGTCAGTGACACAGTCGTAGATTTTAATGCTTCATGTCTGTCTCCTTATTAAAGATTAGGGACACATTTGCTGTCTCCCATGCCTCAGCAATCTCCCTGTTTGCGATAGATGTTATTGAATATTGTTGTTAGGGGTACAACATACGCCTCTGCTCCCTCTCTCAATACCCATTGGGGAGATGTTATCTGCCCCTTTGCTTTGAGTTATCCTAGCTCACTCAGAAGCCACTATACTTCTTCCTCGGTTGTGTGCACTGTGGTCCAGTCACTTGGGGTGTGCCCCACCTCTCCGTCATTCTGAATACCCACTTCTGTCACCTCTGTGAACACTTCTTAGAATCTCTTGTTGAAGATTCTTCCCATACTTCACGGCATTTCCTGTTGTCCTCCCTCCTTCCTTCCTTAGCCTGATTAACCTGTCCTTGACTGTTGTTTTCCTCCTGATGTGGCTGTACAACCAGTTTCGGGTCAGATTTGGCTTTCCGCTGCTATGTCATTTTACATATTGTCTTTGGGCCTCCTTCTTATCTGTGCATTTTCGTTCTGCTCTAACGACTGTTCTCCTTATTCTCAATCTCCGGGGTCCTTTGCCTTCTATAATTTTCTCATTCCCTACACACTTGGTTTTTGCCCTCCCTTCCACCTTTGGTAAACCATGGGCCTCATCCTGGCTTTTTCATTACTACCTTTACCCTTGGGTACAAACCTCTCCTAGGCCTCCTTGTGTGTGTGTGTGGTGTGTGTTGTGTGTGTGTGATGTGTGTGTGTGTGAGTGGGGTGTGTGTTGTGTGTGTGTTGGTGGTGTGTGGTGTGTGTGTGTGTGATGTGTGTGTTGAGTTTGTGGAGTGTTGTGGTGTTGGTGTGTTGTGGTGTGTGTGTGTGTATGTGTGTGGTGTGATTGGTGTGTATGTGTGTTGGTGTGTGTGTTGTATGTGTGGAGTGTGTGTGTGTGTGTGTGTGTGTGTATGTGTTGTGTGTGTGGTGTGTGTGTGTGTGTGTGTGTTTATGTGTGTATGTGTGTGTGTGTGTGTGAGTGTGTGAGTGTGTGGTGGTATGTGGTGTGTGTGGTATGTGTGTGTAGGTGTGTGTGTGGTGTGTGTTGAGAGTGTGTGTGTGGTGTGTGTGTGTGTTGTGTGTATGAGTGTGTGTGTGTGTGTGTGTGTGATGTGGTGTGTGTGGGTGTGTGTGTTGTGAGGTGTGTGTGTGTGGTATGTGTGTGTGTGTGTGTGTGTGTGTATTGTGTGTTGTGTGTGTGTGTGTGTGTGTGTGTGTGTTGTGTGAGTGTGGTGTGTGTACTCACCTAGTTGTTACTCACCTAGTTGAGGTCCCGGGGTCGAGTCCGAGCTCCTGGCCCGCCATCTTCACTCATCGCTACTAGGTCACTCTCCCTGACCCGTGAGCTTTATCATACCTCTGCTTAAAGCTATGTATGATCCTGCCTGCACTACATCGCTTCCCCAACTATTCCACTTACTGACTACCTGTGGCTTGAAGAATACTTCCTAACATCCCGTGGATTCATCTGTGTCCTTCAGCTTCCAACTGTGTCCCCTGTGCTGTGTTCAGTCTCTGGAACATCCTGGTCCTTTGTCCACCTTGTCAATTCTCTCAGTATTTTGTATTTCGTTATCATGTCCCCCCTATCTCTTCCTGTCCTCCAGTTCCGTCAGGTTGATTTCCCTAACCTCTCCTCGTAGACATACCTCTAGCTCTGGGACTAACTTGTTGGCAAACCTTTGCACTTTCTCTAGTTTTCTTTCACGTGCCTTGGGCTAGGTGGGTTCCAAACTGGTGCCGCATACTCCAATAGGGGCCTAACATACACGGTGTACAGGGTCCTATGATTCCTTATTAAGATGTCGGTAATGCTGTTCGAGTTTTGCTAGGCCGCCCATATGCTGCAGCAGTTATTAGGTTTGATGTCGCTTCAGGAGATGTGCTCGGTGTTATACTCACCCCAAGATCTTTTTCCTATGAGTGAGGTTTGTAGTCCTCTTACACCCTAGACCGTACTCCGTCTGCGCCGTTCTTTGCCCTTCCCAATCTTCATGGCTTTGCACTTGTGGATTGGACTCCGAAGGAGCCAATTGTGGACCAGGTCCTGGCAGCCCCTGTCCAGATCCCTTTGTAGTTCTGCCTGGTTTTTGAATCGAGTGAATTCTTGTCACCAACTTCACGTCCTCTGCAAACAGGGACACCTCAGAGCTATTCCTTCCGTCATGTCGTTCACAATACAGAACTAGCACTGGTCCTAGGACTGACCCCTGTGGGACCCCGCTGGTCACAGTGCCCACCCTGACACCTAGCCACGTAACCATGACGCGCTGCTGTCTTCCTTACAAGTATCCCCTGATCCAATGTAGTGCCTTCCCTGTTTATCCCTGCTTGGTCCCACAGTTATTGCACCAATCTCATTTGTGGAACTGTGTCAAAACCCTTCTTGCAGTCCCAAGAATATGCAAATCCACCCACCCCTGTGGTGTGTGTGTGTGTGTGTGTGGTGTGTGTGTTGTGTGTGTGTGTGTGTGTGTGTGTATGTGTGTGTGTGTGTGTGTGTGTGTGTGTGGTGTGTGTGTGTGTGTGTTGTCCTTTGCTTGCATCCTGCCTTCCTTCCTTTCCCCTCCCCTTGCAACCTTCTCTCCATTGCTTCCCTCCCTCCCTTGATTCCCTCTCTCCTTTTTGCTTCCTCTCTCCCTTCCTTCCTTCCCCCAGCTTCCTTCCTTGCCCCTCCTCCTTCCTCCCTCCCTTGGCTTTGCCTTCCTTCCCTTGCTTTCCATTCCCTCCCCATGCCTTGCATCCCTGCCTTCCTTCCTTCCTCCCTTGCTTGCATCCCTGCCTTCCTCCTTCCCCTCCCTTGCTTCTTCTCTCCCTTGCTTCCCTCCCTCCTTGCTTCCTTCTCTACCCTTGCTTCCTTCCCTCCCTTCCTTTCCTTCCCTCCTTCCTTCCTTCCCATCCCTTCCTTCCTGCCCTCGCTGCTTGCTTCCTTCTCTCCCTTGCTTCCTGTCCCTCCCTTCCCTTCCTTCCCTCCCTTCCTTCCTTCCCTCCCTTGCTTCCTTCTCTCCCCTTCTTCCTTCCCTCCCTTGCTTGCAATCCCCTGCCTTCCTTCCTTTCCCTCCCTTGCTTGCATCCCTCCTTCTTCCTTCCTCCCTTCCTTCATCCCTCCATTCTTCCTTCCCTCCTTGCTTCCTTCCCTCCCTTGCTTCCTTCCCACCGTTGTTCCTTCCCTCCCTTGCTGCAATCCCTGCCTTCCCTACCTTCCCTAACTTGCTTCCTTCCCTCCCTTTGCTTGCATCCCTGCCTTCCTTCCTTCTCTCCCTTGCTTCCTTCCCTAACTTGCTTCCTTCCCTCCGTTGCTTCCTTCTCTCCCTTGCTTCTTTCCTCCGTTCTTGCTCCCTGCCTTCCTTCCTTCCCTCCCTTGCTTCCCTTCTCTCCCCTGCTTCCCTCCCTCCCTTGCTTCCTTCTCCTCCTTGCTTCCTCCCTCCCTGCTTCCTTACCTCCTTGCTTCCTATCCCTCCCTTGCTTTCCTTCCCTCCCTTGCTTCCTTCTCTCCCTTGCTTCCTTCTCTAACTTGCTTTCCTTCCCTCCGTTGCTTGCATCCAATCCCTGCCTTCCTTCCCTCCCATGCTTCCTTTTTTTTTCCCTCCCTTGCTTCCTTCCCTCCGTTTGCTTGCATCCCTGCCTTCCTTCCTTCCCTCCTTGCTTCCTTCTCTCCCTTGCTCCTTCCCCTCCCTTGCTTCCTTCTCTCCCTTGCTCCTTCCCTCCATTGCTTCCTTCCCTCTCTGCTTCCTTCCCCCCTTGCTTCCTTCCCTCCTTCGCTTCCTTCCCTCCCTTCTTTCTTCCCCTCCCTTGCTTCCTTCCCTCTCTCCTCTTGCTTCCCTTCCCCCGTTGCTTGCATCCCCCTGCCTTCCTTCCTTCCCTCCCTTCTGCTTCCCTTCTCTCCCTTGCTTCCCTTCCCTCCCTTTCTTCTTCCCACCCTGCTCCTTCCCCTCCTTGCCTTCCTTCCCCCCTTGCTTCCTTCCCTCCCTGCTTCCTTCCTCCCTTGCTTTCTTCCCTCCCTTCCTTCCTTCTCTAACTTGCTTTCCTTCCCTCCTTGCTTGCATCCCTGCCTTCCTTCACTTCCCTCCCTTGCTTCCTCTCCGACCTTTGCATCCCTGCCTTCCTTCCTTCCCTCCCTTGCTTCCTCTCTCCCTTGCTTCCTCCCTCCCTTGCTTCCTTCTCTCCCTTGCTTCCTTCCCTCCCTTGCTTCCTTCCCTCCCTTGCTTCCTTCCCTCCCTTGCTTCCTTCCCTCCCTTGCTTCCTTCCCTCCCTTCCTTCCTTCCCTCCCTTGCTTCCTTCCCTCCCTTGCTTCCTTCCCTCCCTTGCTTGCATCCCTGCCTTCCTTCCTTCCCTCCCTTGCTTGCAACCCTGCCTTCCTTCCTTTCCCTCCTTGCTTCCTTCCTTCTCTCCCTTGCTTCCCTCCCTCCCTTGCTTCCTTCTCTCCCTTGCTTCCTTCCCTCCCTTCCTTCCTTCCCTCCCTTGCTTCCTTCCCTCCCTTCCTTCCCTCCCTTGCTTCCTTCCCTCCCTTGCTTCCTTCCCTCCCTTCCTTCCTTCCCTCCCTTCCTTCCTTCCCTCCCTTGCTTCCTTCTCTCCCTTGCTCTTCCCTCCTTGCTTGCACCCTGCCTTCCTTCCTTCCCTCCCTTGCTTGGCATCCCTCCCTTCCTTCCTTCCCACCCTTCCTTCCTTCCCTCCATTGCTTCCTTCCCTCCCTTGCTCCTCCCTCCCTTGCTTTCCTTCCCCTCCCTTGCTTCCTTCTCCCTCCCATGCTTCATCCCAGCCTCCTTCCTTCCCTAACTTGCTTCCTTCCCTCCCCTTCTTGCATCCCCCTTCCTTCCATCTCTTTTTTCCCTTGCTTCCAGAGGTTCCCTAACTTGCTAATTCACCTGCCGCGATGCTATATCCTTCTCTCCCTTGCTTCCTTACCCCGTCCCTTGCTTTGCATCCCTGCCTTCCTTCCTTCCCCTCCCTTCTTGCATCCCTCCTTCCTTCTTCCCTCCCTTCTTTCCTTCCCTCCATTGCTTCCTTCCCCCCTTGCTTCTTTCCATTCCCTCCCTTGCTTCCTTCCCTCCGTGCTTCCTTCCCACCCTTGCTTGCATCCCTGCCTTCCCTTCCTTCCCTCCCTTGCTAGCATCCCCCCTTCTTCCTTCCCTCCTTCCTTCCTTTCCTCCGTTGCTTCCATCCCTCCGTTGCTTGCATCCCTGCCTTCCTTCCTTCCCTCCCTTGCTCCTTCTCTCCCTGCTTCCTTCCCCCCTTGCTTCCTTCTCTCCCCTTCTTCCTTCCTCCCTTGCTTCCTCCCCCACCATTGCTTCCTTCCCTCCCTTGCTTCCCTTCCTCCCTTGCTTCCTTCTCTCCTTGCTCCTTCCACCTCTTTGCTTCTTCCTCTCCTTTGGCTTCCTTCTCTAACATGGCTTTCCTTTCCCATCCGTTGCTTGCATCCTGCCTTCCTTCCTTACCCTCCCTTTCTTCCTTCCCTCCTTGCTTCCTTCCTCACTTGCTTCCTTTCCCTCCCTTGCTTCCTTCCCCTCTCCCTGCTTCTTCTCTCCCCTTGCTTCCTTCTCTAACTTGCTTCCCTTCCTTCCCTCCTTGCTTCCTTCCCTCCCTTGATTCCTTCCCTCCCTTCTTCCTTCTCTCCCTTTCTCCTTCCCTCCCTTGCTCCTTCTCTCGCCTTGCTTCCTTCTCTAACTTGCTTCCTTCCCTCCCTTGCTCCTTTCCCACCCTTGCTTCCTTCCCTCCCTTGCTTCTTCCTCACCTTGCTTCCTCCTCCCTTGTTCCTTCCCTCCCCTTGCTTCCTTTCCTTCTCTCCTTGCTTCCTTCTCTAACTTGCTTCCTTCTCTAACTTGCTTCCTTCCTCCCTTGCTTCCTTCCCTCCAATGCTTCTCTCTCTCCCCATGCTTCCTTCTCTAACTTGCTTCTTCCATCCTCTTGCTTCCTTCCCTCCCTTTGCTTCCTTCCCTACCTTGCTTCCTTCCCTCCCTTGCTTCCTTCCCTCCCTTGCTTCCTTCCCTCCCTTGCTTCCTTCTCCGGTCCCTTGCTTCCTTCTCTCCCTAGCTTCCTATCTCTAACTTGCTTCCTTCTCTAACTTGCTTCCTTCTCTCCCTTGCTTCCTTCTCTAACTTGCTTCCTTTCCCTCCCTTGCTCCCTTCCTCCCTTGCTTCCTTCCCTCCCTTGCTTCCTTTCCCTCCCTGCTTCCTTCTTCATCCCTTCTTCCTTCTCTCCCTTGCTTCCTTCTCTCCCTTGCTTCCTTCTCTAACTTGCTTCCTTCCCTCCCTTGCTTCCTTCCCTCCCTTGCTTCCTTCTCTCCCTTGCTTCCTTCCCTCCCTTGCTTCCTTCTCTCCCTTGCTTCCTTCCCTCCCTTGCTTCCTTCTCTCCCTTGCTTCCTTCTCTCCCTTGCTTCCTTCTCATCCCTTCCTTCCTTCATCTAACTTGCTTCCTCCATCCTTGCTTGCATCCCTGCCTTCCTTCCTCCGCTCCCTTGCTTCCTTCCCTCCCTTGCTTCCTTCCTTTTTTTCCCCTTGCTTCCTTCTCTCTCCTGCTTCCTTCCCTCCATTGCTTCCTTCCCTCCCTTGCTTCCTTCCCCTCCCATTTCTTCCTTCCCTCTCCTGCTTCCTTTCCCTCCCTTCCTTTTCCTTCCGCTCCCTTGGCTTCCTCCCTCCTTGCTTCCTTCCCTCCGTTGCTTGCATCCCTGCTTCCTTCTTCCCCACTTGCTTCTTCCTCTCTCCCTTGCTTCCTTCCCTCCCTTGCTTCCTTCCCTCCCTTGCTTCCTTCCCTCCCTTGCTTCCTTCCTCCGCTTGCTTGCATCCCTGCCTTCCTTCCTTCCCTCCCTTGCTTCCTTCTCTCCCTGCTCCTTCCCTCCCTTCTTCCTTCCCTACCTTGCATTCCTACCCTCCCTCGCTCCTTCCCTGCCTTCCTTCCTTCCCTCCCTCGCTTCCTTCCTTCCCTCCTTCCAACCCTGCCTTCCTTCTTCCCTCCCTTGCTTCCTTCCCTCCCTTCTTCCTTCCTCCGTTGCTTGCATCCCTGCCTTCCTTCCTTCCCTCCCTTGCTTCCTTCCCTCCCTCGCTTCCTTCCCTGCCTTCCTTCCTCCCTTCCCTTGCTTCCTCCCTCCCTTGCTTCCTTCCCTGCCTTCCTTCCTCCCCTCCCTTGCGTCCTTCCTCCCTTGCTTCCCCTCACCACTCTGACATATTTATATCGTACTGGTTGAGGCAGTGTAGTGTTCCCCCTTGTCTTCCCCCTGGGGGTGTGGAGACACCCTCTTCCCCAAAAAGGAGGGGAGAGAAAAAAAAAGAACCAGACAGACAGAATTAAACCCCAGGCCAGCCCCTGATCGGTCTAATGCCCAGTAATGGAAAGAAAATAGAAAATAAAAGAACGTCTCCTTCGAGGCGAGCCAACCTGCAGCTTGACAGTCTTGGGGGTCAGTCCCTCCCCAACCACACACATACACACGCACATGCTGGGGTCAGTCCCCCGCCCCCTCCCTACCACTCACATACACACGGCTACATGCTGGGGGTCAGTCCCTCCTACCACTCACATACACACGCAAAGCTGGGGGTCCTCCCTCCCAAACCACACACACACACACCACATGCTGGGGTTCAGTCCTCCCTACCACACACACATCATACGCACATGCTGGTGTCAGTCCCTCCTACCACACAACACACCACATGCTGGGGGTCAGTCTCCTCCCTACCACAGCACACACACACCGCACATGGGCTGGGGGACAGTTTCATTCCCTCCCACACACAAACACACGCACATGCTGGGGGGTCAGTCCGTCCAATACCACACACACACCCCGATACGACACAGCAAGCGCACGCAACATGCTGGGGGTCAGTCCCTCCCTACCAACGCGTCAGCTATAAACACGCACATGCTGGGGTCAGTCCCTCCCTACCACCACACATCACACACACACACCACACACTCACACAACACACACACACACACACACACACACACACACACACACACACACACACACCACACACACACGCACACATACAACACACACCACATTGCGGGGGTCAGTCCCTCCCTACCACAACACACACCACACACACACACACACTACACACACAACACACACACACACACACACAACACACAACACTACCACACTCACACACACATCACACACACGCACAACACCATACACACACACACATACTGGGGGTCAGTCCCCTCCCTACCAGAACAACACACACACACACACACACACACACACACACACACACACACACACACACACACACACACACTCACACACACACACACACACACCCAAACACAAACACACCACACGACACACCACACAACACACAACACACACACACCACACACACTCACACACACACACACACAACACACACACACACACAACACACACACACACACACACGCTCAACAACACACACACAACACATGCGGGGGGCCAGTCCCCTCCTACCACACAACACACACACACACACACACACACGTACACACACAGTATTGTAAAGAATTAGACACTTGTGCACATCTGGGTATATGTCAGTTGTGTCTCAATCTTCCACACACATATTCATTGTAGACGTGGTCCCACCTTTTCCAGTGACATATCAGTCCAATACATGAAACATAATGTGAGACTAAAGAACTGTATAACAAAAGATGAGGTAATCAGTCCCTCAGTCTTGGAGTTGCTGAAGATCACTGTAGTCTTGACGACTACAGTGATCTTCCAAGACTGAGGGACTGATTGCCGCATCTTCTGTATGTCGTTCTTCAGTCTTCACATTATGTTCATGTATTGGACTGATAAAGTCACTGGAAGGTGACACGTCTACAATAAAGAAACCCAAATGTTGCTGACACATGTCTAATTGTTCAGGTTGTGGGTATTGTCTACCATAAATGTCTACCAGACTTAGATACACACCATGGTATTGTCTGCCATACATGTCTACCAGACATACACACCAAGGTATTGTCTACCATACATGTCTACCAGACATACACACCAAGGTATTGTCTACCATACATGTCTACCAGACATACATACACACCATGGTATTGTTTACCATACATACATACACCATGGTATTGTCTGCCATACATGTCTACCAGACATACATACACACCATGGTATGTTTACCATACATACATACAACACCAAGTATTGTCTCCATAACAAGTCTACCAACATTAACATACACACTGGAATTGACTACCAGACATACAAACACATCCATGGTATTGTCAACCCATAACATGTCTAACCATACATACAAACACACAGGAAATGTCTACCATACCATGTCACCCAGATATAAAGTGTGGTGTATGATGTAGGTGTGTAATATACGTGTATGTTGTAGGTGTATAATGTGGTAGGTGTATGTTGTGGTGGGTATATGATGTGGTGTGTGTATGATGTGGTAGGTGTAATGTGAGGTGGTATATGATGTGGTGTGTGTGTATGTGTGGTAGGTGTATGATTGGTAGGTGTAATGATGTGTAGGTGTATTGATGAGGTAAGGTGTAACGAGTGGTGTGTATGAAGTTAGGTGGTAAGATGTGGTATGTGATGATGTGGTAGGTGTATAATGTGGTAGGTGTATGTAGTGTGGGTATATGATGTGGTGGTGTGTAGTGATGTGGTAGGTGTATGATGTGGTAGGTGTATGATGTGGTAGGTGTATGATGTGGTGTGTGTATGATGTGGTAGGTGTATGATGTGGTAGGTATATGATGTGGTGTGTGTATGATGTGGTAGGTTATGATGGTGGTAGGTAATATGATGTGGTGTGTGTATGAGTGGGTAGGTATATGATGTGGTAGGTATATGAAGTGGGGTGTATGATGTGGTAGGTGTATCTGTGTAGTGTATGTTGTGGTGGGTATATGATGTGTTGTGTATTATGTGGTGTGTGTATGATGTGGTAGGTTATGATGTGGTAGGTATATGATGTGGTAGGTATAATGAAGGTGGGGTGTGTGTATGATGTGGTAGGTATATGATGTGGTAGGTATATGATGGGGTGTGTGTATGATGTGGTAGGTATATGATGTGGTGTGTCAGCATAGTGAACGAGACAGCAAAGAGTTTTAGTAACATCATTGGACTTAACAATGCATGAGGTAGAAAAATAAGCTGATGTGTATGCCATATGACTGATCAGCATAGGTCGGTGATTGCATTAGTCGAGACAGGGTGATCAGATTGACGAGTATGACAGATGTGATTGGTCAAATGAGACTTACCAAAGATTCTGACGACAATTCTTAGGTGTTATAAAGCAGTTTACGGTTACAGAATATAGAGAGTCAATCATATGATGATAAAGAATATTACGGTGATACACAGATGTTCGTTTGACATCCATGAGATAATACACCATCAGGTGTATATACTTCAGACGTATACATCAAATACTTATACACCATATGCGATACATAATATTATTGACACAGCATAGGTATATATACATCAGATGACTTACACATGCATATTACTTACACCAGCCATATTTTATATTACATCATATTACTTACACACATATTACTTACACAGCATATTACTGAACATCCATATTATAGATACAGATTACTTATACTCATATACTTGACACATCATATTATATATACTATCATATTACTTACTCATTCAATTACTTTCACAATCATATTATAGAATACATCATAATTTCTTACACATCATATTACTTACACATCCATATTATATTTACATCCATATTACTTACACCGATCAATATTGACTTACACGCATCAATATTGATTTATACAACATATTACTTATACCTCCATATTACTTACACACATATTATTATACATCATATTACATACACATCATATGACTTACACATCATATTACTTACACATCATATTATATATACAGCATAGTACTGTAACACCAGCTTACTTACCACATCATATTATAATTTTATACATCATTTACTTCACATCATAATATACAGCATATTACGTACAAATCATATTACTATACATCATATTTCTTACACATCATTTATATATACATCATATACTTATACATCATATTACTTATTACATCATATTACTTATACATCATATTAGTATAACATCATATTACCTTTGACATCATATTACTTATACATCATATTACTTACACATCAGTTAATATATACATCATATTACTTATACATCATATTACTATACATCAGATTACTATACATCCAATTACGTATACATCATATTACTTTTACATCATAAGACTTATACATCAAGTACTTATACACATATTACTTATACATCATATTACTTATACACATATTTCTTATACATCATATTATCTTAACATCATATTACTTATACATCATATTTATATATACACATATTACTTATACCATCATATCACTTATACATCATAGTACTTATACATCATCTTACTTAGACAATTACTTATACATCATATATATATATACACATATTTCTTATACATCATATCACTTATACATCATAGTACTTATACATCATAGTACTTATACATCAATGATACTTATACATCTGAGTACTTATACATCATATTACTATACATCATATACTATATACATCATATTACTTATAGCATCCATATTATATATACATATATTACTTATACATCATATTACTTAGACATCATATTACTTTAACCATCATTTAGTTAGACATCATATATATACATCCTAATACTTGATACCATCATAGTACTTATAAATCATATTCACTTATACTATCATATTAGATATACATAATATTACTTATACATCATATTACTTATACAGCATATTATAGCCACATCATATTACTTATACATCATATTACTTATCCAGCTATGACTTATACATCATATTATATTAGACTACATAAGTTTTGACTTATACATCATATTACTTATACATCATATTATATATACATCATATTACTTTATACATCATATAATATGTAGCATCTATTACTTATACAGCATATTACTTATTACATCAGATTATATATACATCATATACTTATACATCCCATTCCATCATAATCGCCAACCTACTCCCAACTCCTTCATATCCGCTAAAACACTACTGACGACGAGCTTAGCATATACAATAACCCCAGTAATACCTCATAGAGCAGAAGTTCATCATATTGCGAGGCGGAGTCCAACCAGAAGAGTTAGACCGCTGAGATCAGAAATTTCAGCATGATGCTAGCGATGCCATACCCCTAAGATTGAATACCGAAGATGAAGAAGGGCCTCAGAGGCGGCGGCAGCCTACACAGAAGAGGTAGTACGCTCAATAGCAGAAAGGTCAGCAGGAGGCGAGTGCTAGGTCCAAACAAGTAGAGGGCTAGTACAGAAACGTGCAAGTTGTGGACAGCAGTGGAGAGGTCGTGGCCCAACACCTGTATAGTTTGATTGTAAGAAACGTGATTTGGGAAGCTAGGTATAGGCGTGGCATTAAAAGTTGTGTTGAAGCAACGAGATGTTGGAAAGCTGTGGAAGGCGGGCATTAAAAAGATTTGATGAAAGATGACTGAGTGATGCTGATGCTGTGGAGAGGCGTGGCATTAAAAAGTAGTGGTAGTAAGATGTGAGAAGCCTGGGATGCTGTGGAGAGGCGTGACATATTAAAAGTTGTGGTTGTAAGATGTTGATGCTGGGATGCTGTGAGAGGCGTGGCATAAAAGTTGTGGTTGTAAGAGTACGTGATGTTGTGATGCTTGGAGAGCCGTGGGCATAAAAAAGTGATGTAAGATACGTGATGTTGGATGCTTTGGAGAGGCGTGGCATTAAAAGTTGTGGTTGTAAGATACGTGATGTTGGGATGCTGTGGAGAGGCGTGGCATTAAAAGTTGTGGTTGTAAGATGTGTGATGTTGGGATGCTGTGGAGAGGCGTGGCATTAAAAGTTGTGGTTGTAAGATGTGTGATGTTGGGATGCTGTGAGAGGCTTGGACATTAAAAATTGCGTTGAAAGATACATGATGTTGGGAATGCTGTGGAGAGGCGTGGCATTTAAAAGTTGTTGGTTATAAGATACGTGATGCTTATGGGATTCAGTGAGAGGCGTGGCATTAAAGTTGGGATTGTAAGATACGTGATGCTGGATGCTGTGGAGAGGCGTGGCATTAAACAGTTGTGATTGTAAGATACGTTTTTGTTGGGATGCTGTGGAGAGGTGTGGCATTAAAAGTTGTGGTTGTAAGATACGTGATGTTGGGATGCTGTGGAGAGGTGTGGCATTAAAAGTTGTGGTTGTAAGATACGTGATGTTGGGATGCTGTGGAGAGGTGTGGCATAAAAGTTTTGTTGTAAGATACGTGATTCTGGGATGCTGTGAAAGGTGTGGGCTTTACAGAGTTTTGTGGTTGTAAGATACGTGATGTTGGGATGCTGTGGAGAGGCGTGGCATTAAAAGTTGTGGTTGTAATGTGTGATGTTGGGATGCTGTGGAGAGGCGTGGCATTAAAAGTTGTGGTTGTAAGATGTGTGATGTTGGGATGCTGTGGAGAGGCGTGGCATTAAAAGTTGTGGTTGTAAGATACGTGATGTTGGGATGCTGTGGAGAGGCGTGGCATTAAAAGTTGTGGTTGTAAGATGTGTGATGTTGGGATGCTGTGGAGAGGCGTGGCAATAAAAGTTTGTGGTTGTAAGATACGTGATGCTTTTTTCTGGGATGCCGTGGATAGGCGTGGCATTAAAAGTTGTGGTTTGTAAGAACCGGTGATGCTTGGATGCTGTGGAGAGGAGTTTGCCAGTGGCATAAAAGTTTTGGTTGTAAGATCGTGATGCTGGGTAGCATGTGGAGAGGTGTGGCATTAAAAGTTGTGGTTGTAAGATACGTGATGTTGGGATGCTGTGGAGAGGCGTGGCATTAAAAGTTGTGGTTGTAAGATACATGATGTTGGGATGCTGTGGAGAGGCGTGGCATTAAAAGTTGTGATTGTAAGATACGTGATGTTGGGATGCTGTGGAGAGGCGTGGCATTAAAATATAAAAAATCTAACACAAAGTGGCAGTTGTCACAGTTGCTTTTTGCTGATGACACTGTGCTTTTGTGAGGTTCTGAAGAGAAATTGCAGAGGTTGGTGAACGAGTTTGGAAGGGAGTGTAGAAGAAGGCAGTTAAAAGTGAACGTAGGAAAGAGTAAAGTGATGAAAATAACGAAAAATGTACCTTTTCCCCGTGGCCTGGTGGCTAAAGCTCTCGCTTCACATGGTGTGCGTCCGAGTTCGATTCCCGGCGAGGGTAGAAACATTGAACTTGTTCCTTTACACCGGTTGTCTGTGTTCACCCATCAGTAAAATGGGTACCTGGGTGTTAATGGACTGATGTGGGTCGCATCCTGGGACAAAACTGATCTAATTTGCAGGAAATACTCAGCATAACAAGGGACTTTCTATATAGTAGTATGTTATTGATGTCAACTATGATGTGTATACCTTGTACATGTACTGGTAGTAAATAAAGGTATTATTATTAGTAATATTAAGTACTGGAAGGTTGTATATGAGAGTGGAGTTAGAACGTGTGGAGACAGGTAATATGTTCACTTTCCTCATATAACTCTTCACCCAAACCTCATCATATTCAACCACTTTTTATTCTTCATACTTTCCTACCTTCCTCTTCTCTTCCCTACCTTCCTCCTACTCCTCCTCCTGCTCCTCCTCCTCCTCCTCCTGCTCCTCCTCCTGCTCCACCTCCTCCTCCTCCTGCTCCTCCTCCTCCTCCTCCTCCTCCTCCTCCACCTCCTGGCTCCTCCTCCCTCCTCCTCCTCCTCCTCCTCCTCCACGTCAATATCTTGTGACAAACAGAAGATTTCCCCAGGTTCTTATCATTCATGTATCACTTATTGGATGAGATCTCCTTGGAGACGTGTGTGTGTGATGTGTGTGTGTGTGTGGTGTGAGTGTGTGTGAGTGTGTGTGTTGTGTGTGTGTGTGTGTTGTGTGTGTGTACTCACCTAGTTGTACTCACCTAGTTGAGGTGGCGGGGGTCGAGTCCGTGCTCCTGCCCCTTCTCTTCCACTGATCGCTACTAGGTCACTCTCCCCGTGCCGTGAGCTTTATCATACCTCTGCTAAAGCTATGTATGGATCCTGCCTCCACTACATCGCTTCCCAAACTATTCCACATACTGACTACTCTGTGCTGAAGAAATACTCCTAACATCCCCTGTGATTCATCTGTGTCTTTAGTAGTTTCTCAACTGTGCCCTTGTTACTGTGTCCCATCTCTGGAGACATCCTGTCTTTGTCCACCTTGTCAATTTCCCCTCTTGTAATTTGTATGACGTTAACATGTCCCCCCCTATCTCTCCTGTTCTCCATGTCGTCAGGTTGATTTCCCTTAACTCTCCTCGTAGGACATATCTCTTAGCTCTGGGACTAAGTCTTGTTGCAACCTTTTGCAACTTTCTCCTAGTTTCTTACGTGCTGGCCTAGGTGTGGATTCCAACTGGTGCCGCATACTCCAATACGGGCCTAACGTATACGGTGTTACAGGACCCTGAACGATTCCCCCCCTTTATTAAAGATGTCGGAATGCTGTTCTGAGGTTTGCTAGGCGCCCCATAGCTGCAGCATTTATTTTGGTTGATGTCGCTTTCAGGAGATGTGCCTGGTGTTTATACTCACCCCAAGATCTTTTTCCTTGGTGAGGTTTGTAGTCCTGACCCCTCTAGACTGTACTCGCGTCTGCGGCCTCTTGCCTCCACCAATCTTCTGACTTTGACTTGGTTGGCATTGAACTCCAGGAGCCAATGCTGGCACCAGGTCTGGCAGCCAGTCCATATCCCTTTGTAGTTCTGCTGTCTTCGATCGAGTGTATCTTCTCATCAACTTCACGTCAACTGCAAACAGGGACACCTCAGAGTCTATCCTTCCGTCATGTCGTATCATCAAAAACCAGAAACAGCACTGGTCCCTAGGACTGACCCCTGGCGGTACCCCGCAGTCACAGGAGCCCACGTCTGACCCTCGCCACGTACCATGACTCGCTGCTGTCCTTCCTGACAAGTTTTCCCTGAATCCATTTGTATCCTTCCCTGTTATCCCTGCTTTGTCCCTCCAGTTTTTGCACCCTCACTTGTGTGGAACTTGTCAAAAAACGCCTTCTTCTTGCAGTCCATGAAATTGCAATCCAACACCCACCCCTCTCTCTCTTGTCATACTGCTGTCACCATTGCCATAGACTCCAGTAGGTTTGGACACAGGATTTCCCGACCCGAAACCATGCTGGCTGCGTTGGAGAGATCATTCCTTCTAGTGTTCCCACCACTCTTCTCCTGATAAACTTCTCCATGATTTTGCATACTATACATGTCAGTGACACAGTCGTAGATTTTAATGCTTCATGTCTGTCTCCTTATTAAAGATTAGGGACACATTTGCTGTCTCCCATGCCTCAGCAATCTCCCTGTTTGCGATAGATGTTATTGAATATTGTTGTTAGGGGTACAACATACGCCTCTGCTCCCTCTCTCAATACCCATTGGGGAGATGTTATCTGCCCCTTTGCTTTGAGTTATCCTAGCTCACTCAGAAGCCACTATACTTCTTCCTCGGTTGTGTGCACTGTGGTCCAGTCACTTGGGGTGTGCCCCACCTCTCCGTCATTCTGAATACCCACTTCTGTCACCTCTGTGAACACTTCTTAGAATCTCTTGTTGAAGATTCTTCCCATACTTCACGGCATTTCCTGTTGTCCTCCCTCCTTCCTTCCTTAGCCTGATTAACCTGTCCTTGACTGTTGTTTTCCTCCTGATGTGGCTGTACAACCAGTTTCGGGTCAGATTTGGCTTTCCGCTGCTATGTCATTTTACATATTGTCTTTGGGCCTCCTTCTTATCTGTGCATTTTCGTTCTGCTCTAACGACTGTTCTCCTTATTCTCAATCTCCGGGGTCCTTTGCCTTCTATAATTTTCTCATTCCCTACACACTTGGTTTTTGCCCTCCCTTCCACCTTTGGTAAACCATGGGCCTCATCCTGGCTTTTTCATTACTACCTTTACCCTTGGGTACAAACCTCTCCTAGGCCTCCTTGTGTGTGTGTGTGGTGTGTGTTGTGTGTGTGTGATGTGTGTGTGTGTGAGTGGGGTGTGTGTTGTGTGTGTGTTGGTGGTGTGTGGTGTGTGTGTGTGTGATGTGTGTGTTGAGTTTGTGGAGTGTTGTGGTGTTGGTGTGTTGTGGTGTGTGTGTGTGTATGTGTGTGGTGTGATTGGTGTGTATGTGTGTTGGTGTGTGTGTTGTATGTGTGGAGTGTGTGTGTGTGTGTGTGTGTGTGTATGTGTTGTGTGTGTGGTGTGTGTGTGTGTGTGTGTGTTTATGTGTGTATGTGTGTGTGTGTGTGTGAGTGTGTGAGTGTGTGGTGGTATGTGGTGTGTGTGGTATGTGTGTGTAGGTGTGTGTGTGGTGTGTGTTGAGAGTGTGTGTGTGGTGTGTGTGTGTGTTGTGTGTATGAGTGTGTGTGTGTGTGTGTGTGTGATGTGGTGTGTGTGGGTGTGTGTGTTGTGAGGTGTGTGTGTGTGGTATGTGTGTGTGTGTGTGTGTGTGTGTATTGTGTGTTGTGTGTGTGTGTGTGTGTGTGTGTGTGTTGTGTGAGTGTGGTGTGTGTACTCACCTAGTTGTTACTCACCTAGTTGAGGTCCCGGGGTCGAGTCCGAGCTCCTGGCCCGCCATCTTCACTCATCGCTACTAGGTCACTCTCCCTGACCCGTGAGCTTTATCATACCTCTGCTTAAAGCTATGTATGATCCTGCCTGCACTACATCGCTTCCCCAACTATTCCACTTACTGACTACCTGTGGCTTGAAGAATACTTCCTAACATCCCGTGGATTCATCTGTGTCCTTCAGCTTCCAACTGTGTCCCCTGTGCTGTGTTCAGTCTCTGGAACATCCTGGTCCTTTGTCCACCTTGTCAATTCTCTCAGTATTTTGTATTTCGTTATCATGTCCCCCCTATCTCTTCCTGTCCTCCAGTTCCGTCAGGTTGATTTCCCTAACCTCTCCTCGTAGACATACCTCTAGCTCTGGGACTAACTTGTTGGCAAACCTTTGCACTTTCTCTAGTTTTCTTTCACGTGCCTTGGGCTAGGTGCTAGGTGTGGGTTTCCAAACTGGTGCGCATACGTCCACTAGGGCCTAACGTATACGTGTACAGGGTCCTGAACGATTCCTTATTAGATGTCGGAATGCTGTGTCTGAGGTTTGCTAGGCGCCATAAGCAGCAAGCAGTTTATTGGTGATGTGCGCTTTCAGGAGATGTGCTGGTGTTATACCACCCCAAAATCATTTTCCTTGTAGGTATGTAGTCTCTGACCCCCCTAGACGGGTACTCCGTCTGCTGCCTTCTTTGGCCCTTCCCCACATCTTCATGAACTTTGCACTGGTGGATTGAACTCCATGACCAATTGCTGACCAGTTCTGCAGCCCCCGGTCCAGATCCCCTTGTAGTTCTGCCTTGGGTCGTCGACGAGTGTAATCTTCTCAGTCAACTTCAACGTCATCTGCAAACAGGACACCCTCAGAGTCTATTCCTTCCGTCATGTCGTTACACAAAATACCAAAACAGCACAGGTGACCTAGGACTACCCCTGCGGGACCCGCTGGTCACAAGTGCCCACTCTGACACCTCGCCACGTACCATGACTCGCTGCTGATCTCCTGACAAGTATTTCCTATCCATTGTAGTGCTTCCCCCTGTATATCCCTGCTTGGTCCTCCAGTATTTGCACAATCCAGTGGGAACTGTGCAAACGCCCTTCTTGCAGCCAAGAAAATGCAATCTCACCCACCCCTCTCTCACTGTCTTAGCTGCTGTCACCATGTCATAGAACTCCAGTAGGTTTGTGACACAGGATTTCCCGTCCCTGAAACCATGCTGGCTGCTGTTGATGAGATCATTCCTTTCTAGGTGTTCCACCACTCTTCTCCTGATAATCTTCTCCATGATTTTGCATACTATACATGTCAGTGACACTGGTCTGTAGTTTAATGCTTCATGTCTGTCTCCTTTTTTAAAGATTGGGACTACATTTGCTGTCTTCCATGCCTCAGGCAATCTCCCTGTATCGATAGATGTATTGAATATTGTTGTTAGGGGTACACATAGCGCCTCTGCTCCCTCTCTCAATACCCATGGGGAGATGTTATCTGGCCCCATTGCCTTGAGGTATCTAGCTCACTCAGAAGCCTCTTCACTTCTTCCTCGGTTGTGTGCACTGTGTCCAGCACTTGGTGGTGTGCCCCACCTCTCCGTCTTTCTGGAGTCCCTTCTGTCTCCTCTGTGAACACTTCTTTGAATCTCTTGTTGAGTTCTTCACATACTTCCGGTCATTTCCTGTTGTCTCTCCTCCTTCCTTCCTTAGCCTGATTACCTGGTCCTTGACTGTTGTTTTCCTCCTGATGTGGCTGTACAATCATTTCGGTCAGATTTGGCTTTCGCTGCTATGTCATTTTCATATTGTCTTTGGGCCTCCCTGTGTGTGTTGTGTGTGTGTGTGTGTAGGTGTGTGTGTGTATGTGTGTGTGTGTGTGTGTGTGTGTGTGTGTGTGTGTGTGTGTGTGTGTGTGTGTGTGTGTGTGTGTGTTGTGTGTGTGTGGTGTGATTAAAGCGCCAGTAGTCGTGACTGCTGCTGTAACGACCTGGTCACAGTGAGTGACTGAGGGTCGTAACAAGCATGTCTAACTAGGTTAGAGAGAGACAGTGTATCTTGTGTAGGCCTACCATGATTGATAGTGTGTATCTTGTGTAGGCCTACCATGAGTGAGAGTGTACGTTGTGTAGGTCTACCATGAGTAAGAGTGTACGTTGCGTAGGCCTACCATGAGTGAGAGTGTACGTTGTGTAGGTCTACCATGAGTGAGAGTTTACGTTGTGTAGGCCTACCATGAGTGAGAGTGTATGTTGTGTAGACCTACCATGAGTGAGAGTGTACGTTGTGTAGGTCTACCATGAGTGAGAGTGTACGTTGTGTAGGTCTACCATGAGTGAGAGTTTACGTTGTGTAGGTCTACCATGAGTGAGAGTGTACGTTGTGTAGGTCTACCATGAGTGAGAGTGTACGTTGTGTAGGCCTACCATGAGTGAGAGTGTACGTTGTGTAGGCCTACCATGAGTGAGAGTTTACGTTGTGTAGGCCTACCATGAGTGAGTGTACGTTGTGTAGGCCTACCATGAGTGAGAGTGTACGTTGTGTAGGCCTACCATGAGTGAGAGTGTACGTTGTGTAGGTCTACCATGAGTGAGAGTGTACGTTGTGTAGGTCTACCATGAGTGAGTGTACGTTTTGTAGGCCTACCATGAGTGAGTGTACGTTGTGTAGGCCTACCATGAGTGAGTGTACGTTGTGTAGGCCTACCATGAGTGAGAGTGTACGTTGTGTAGGTCTACCATGAGTGAGAGTTTACGTTGTGTAGGCCTACCATGAGTGAGAGTGTACGTTGTGTAGGTCTACCATGAGTGAGAGTGTACGTTGTGTAGGTCTACCATGAGTGAGAGTGTACGTTGTGTAGGCCTACCATGAGTGAGAGTGTACGTTGTGTAGGTCTACCATGAGTGAGAGTGTACGTTGTGTAGGTCTACCATGAGTGAGAGTGTACGTTGTGTAGGCCTACCATGAGTGAGTGTACGTTGTGTAGGTCTACCATGAGTGAGAGTGTACGTTGTGTAGGCCTACCATGAGAGAGTACGTTGTGTAGGCCTACCATGAGTGAGAGTGTACGTTGTGTAGGTCTTCCATGAGTGAGAGTGTACGTTGTGTAGGCCTACGATGAGTGAGAGTGTACGTTGTGTAGGCCTACCATGAGTTAGAGTGTACGTTGTGTAGGTCTACCATGAGTGAGAGTGTACGTTGTGTAGGTCTACCATGAGTGAGAGTGTACGTTGTGTAGGCCTACCATGAGTGAGAGTGTACGTTGTGTAGGCTTACCATGAGTGAGAGTGTACGTTGTGTAGGCCTACCATGAGTGAGAGTGTACGTTGTGTAGGTCTACCATAGTGAGAGTGTACGTTGTGTAGGTCTACCATGAGTGAGAGTGTACGTTGTGTAGGCCTACCATGAATGAGAGTGTACGTTGTGTAGGCCTACCATGAGTGAGAGTGTACGTTGTGTAGACCTACCATGAGTGAGAGTGTACGTTGTGTAGGCCTACCATGAGTGAGTGTACGTTGTGTAGGCCTACCATGAGTGAAAGTGTACGTTGTGTAGGCCTACCATGAGTGAGAGTGTACGTTGTGTAGGTCTACCATGAGTGAGAGTGTACGTTGTGTAGGCCTACCATGAGTGAGAGTGTACGTTGTGTAGGTCTACCATGAGTGAGAGTGTACGTTGTGTAGGCCTACCATGAGTGAGAGTGTACGTTGTGTAGGTCTACCATGAGTGAGAGTGTACGTTGTGTAGGCCTACCATGAGAGAGTGTACGTTGTGTAGGCCTACCGTCATCTAGGTCAGACACACTTCAGACAACACATGTCTGTTTAACTTTATTGATTTATTGTTCACATTATTGTTCGTGGAGGGCATTTTGACTCTTAATAACTTAGTATGTGCCCCATACCCATCCCCTGGGCACTAGTGCCCAGCTTACAATGTTCTGTTATGTCTTGTTGTTGTTGTTGGTTGTGTGTGTGTTTGTGTGTGTGTGTGTGTGTGTGTGTGTGTGTGTGTGTGTGTGTGTGTGTGTGTGTGTGTGTATGTGTGTTTTGAAATCTCTAATCATAGTATACATGTGTCTTATTCATCACTAAAGACACCCAGGTGTTGCACTACGTACAGGACCACACCACGTACAGGACCCCACCACGTACAGGCCCCATCACTTACAGGACCCACCACGTACAGGACCCACCATGTACAGGACCCTACCATGTACAGGACCCCACTACGTATAGAATAGATACAAACAGACGGGAGACCCTTATATCTATTGTCAAGTCTTGTCTCCTGCCACCACCTTCTGCCCCCACCTTCTGCCCCCTGCCCTCATAAAGTACCCCCTTCCCTTGTATACCTACTCTCCTCTCTCCCTGCTTCCCCTCCCTGTTCACTAATACCCCTCCCTCTCCCCCTCAACCCCTCCGTCAGTACCTATTCTCCCTTCACTGCTAACCCTCCCTTCTATACCCACTCTCCCTCCCTTCTATACCTACTCTCCCTCTCTCCCACTCTTCTATACCTACTCTCCCTCTCTCCCTCCCTTCTATACCTACTCTCCCTCCTTTCTATACGTACTCTCCTCTCTCTCCCTCCCTTCTATACCTACTCTCCCTCTCTCCCTCCCTTCTATACCTACTCTCCCTTCCTTCTATACCCACTCTCCCTCTCTCCCTCCCTTGTATACCTACTTTCCCTCCCTTCTATACCTACTCTCCCTCTCTCCCTCCCTTCTATACCTACTCTCCCTCCCTTGTATACCTACTCTCCCTCCCTTCTATACCTACTCTCCCTCCCTCCCACAGCTACCCTCCCTACGTGCATGTTAAAGCAGGTCAGCTTGTAACTTGGGTGAACAAGACTGGCTGACAAATAGGTCTCTGGTACACATGTGCTGAAGCAGGGGGGGTAGGGGGTGGCTGGGGGGTAGGGGGGCGGCAGGGGGTAGGGGGTGGCAGGGGGAAGGATTTAGCAAACAGCAGAAGACAATAATGATGAGAAGAGAGAGGGAGGATGATTACAACTGTCTACCTTGTTACAGTGTACAGACTGGTACAGTACTGGTGACAGTACTGGTGACAATACTGTCTACCTTGTTACAGTGTACAGACTGGTACAGTACTGGTGACAACACTGTCTACCTTGTTACAGTGTACAGTACTGGTGACAGTACTGGTGACAATACTGGTGACAATACTGTACCTTGTTACAGTGTACAGACTGGTACAGTACTGGTGACAGTACTGGTGACAATACTGTCTACCTTGTTTACAGTGTACAGACTGGTACAGTACTGGTGACAACACTGTCTACCTTGTTACAGTGTACAGTACTGGTGACAGTACTGGTGACAATACTGGTGACAATACTGTACCTTGTTACAGTGTACAGACTGGTACAGTACTGGTGACAGTACTGGTGACAATACTGTCTACCTTGTTACAGTGTACAGACTGGTACAGTACTGGTGACAACACTGTCTACCTTGTTACAGTGTACAGTACTGGTGACAGTACTGGTGACAACACTGTCTACCTTGTTACAGTGTACAGACTGGTACAGTACTGGTGACAGTACTGGTGACAGTACTGTCTACCTTGTTACAGTGTACAGACTGGTACAGTACTGGTGACAGTACTGGTGACAGTACTGTCTACCTTGTTACAGTGTACAGACTGATACAGTACTGGTGACAGTACTGGTGACAACACTGTCTACCTTGTTACAGTGTACAGACTGGTACAGTACTGGTGACAGTACTGGTGACAATACTGTCTACCTTGTTACAGTGTACAGTACTGGTGACAGTACTGGTGACAACACTGTCTACCTTGTTACAGTGTACAGACTGGTACAGTACTGGTGACAGTACTGGTGACAGTACTGTCTACCTTGTTACAGTGTACAGACTGGTACAGTACTGGTGACAGTACTGGTGACAGTACTGTCTACCTTGTTACAGTGTACAGACTGATACAGTACTGGTGACAGTACTGGTGACAACACTGTCTACCTTGTTACAGTGTACAGACTGGTACAGTACTGGTGACAGTACTGGTGACAGTACTGGTGACAATACTGTCTACCTTGTTACAGTGTACAGTACTGGTGACAATACTGTCTACCTTATTACAGTGTACAGACTGGTACAGTACTGGTGGCAGTACTGGTGGCAGTACTGGTGACAATACTGTCTACCTTGTTACAGTGTACAGTACTGGTGACAATACTGTCTACCTTATTACAGTGTACAGACTGGTACAGTACTGGTGACAGTACTGGTGACAATACTGTCTACCTTGTTACAGTGTACAGACTGGTGACAGTACTGGTGACAGTACTGTCTACCTTGTTACAGTGTACAGACTGGTACAGTACTGGTGACAGTACTGGTGACAGTACTGGTGACAATACTGTCTACCTTGTTACAGTGTACAGACTGGTACAGTACTGGTGACAGTACTGGTGACAGTACTGGTGACAATACTGTCTACCTTGTTACAGTGTACAGACTGGTACAGTACTGGTGACAACACTGTCTACCTTATTACAGTGTACAGACTGGTACAGTACTGGTGACAGTACTGTCTACCTTGTTACAGTATACATAAGAACATAAGAACGAAGGAACACTGCAGAAGGCCTACTGGCCCATGCGAGGCAGGTCCAAGTCTCCTACCGGTTTAAGCCAATGCACCCAACCTAGTCAGGTCAGGTCACATTGACTTAAGGGAGGAAGACGGCAACCGACCTGGTAGCACAAGCTATCAGGTCCAACTCACACCCACCCACATCCACTCATGTATTTATCCAACCTATTTTTAAAGCTACACAACGTTCTGGCCTCTATAACGGTACTTGGGAGTTTGTTCCACTCATCCACAACTCTATTACCAAACCAGTACTTTCCTATATCCTTCCTGAATCTGAATTTTTCCAACTTAAAACCATTGCTTCGAGTCCTGTCTAGGCTAGATATTTTCAGCACACTATTTACATCCCCTTTATTTATTCCTGTCTTCCATTTATACACCTCAATCATATCCCCCCTAATTCTACGTCTTTCTAGAGAGTGCAGATTCAGGGCCCTCAGTCTATCCTCATAGGGAAGGTTTCTGATACATGGGATCAACTTTGTCAACCTCCATTGTACATTTTCCAGAGAATTTATATCCATTCTGTAATACGGTGACCAAAACTGTGCAGCATAATCTAAATGAGGCCTAACCAAGGATGTATAGAGTTGAAGAACAACCTAAGGACTCCTATTATTTATGCTTCTTGATATGAAGCCAAGGATTCTATTAGCTTTATTGCGAACACTTATGCACTGTTTACCTGGAGTTTACCTGGAGAGAGTTCCGGGGGTCAACGCCCCCGCGGCCCGGTCTGAGACCAGGCCTCCTGGTGGATCAGAGCCTGATCAACCAGGCTGTTGCTGCTGGCTGCACGCAAACCAACATACGAGCCACAGCCCGGCTGATCCGGAACTGACTTTAGGTGCTTGTCCAGTGCCAGCTTGAAGACTGCCAGGGGTCTGTTGGTAATCCCCCTTATGTGTGCTGGGAGGCAGTTGAACAGTCTCGGGCCCCTGACACTTATTGTATGGTCTCTTAACGTGCTAGTGACACCCCTGCTTTTCATTGGGGGGATGGTGCATCGTCTGCCAAGTCTTTTGCTTTCGTAGTGGGTGATTTTCGTGTGCAAGTTCGGTACTAGTCCCTCTAGGATTTTCCAGGTGTATATAATCATGTATCTCTCCCTCCTGCGTTCCAGGGAATACAGGTTTAGGAACCTCAAGCGCTCCCAATAATTGAGGTGTTTTATCTCCGTTATGCGCGCCGTGAAAGTTCTCTGTACATTTTCTAGGTCGGCAATTTCACCTGCCTTGAAAGGTGCTGTTAGTGTGCAGCAATATTCCAGCCTAGATAGAACAAGTGACCTGAAGAGTGTCATCATGGGCTTGGCCTCCCTAGTTTTGAAGGTTCTCATTATCCATCCTGTCATTTTTCTAGCAGATGCGATTGATACAATGTTATGGTCCTTGAAGGTGAGATCCTCCGACATGTCTTGGTTTCAGATTACTGCTAACCAGAACTCCTAAATCTTTTTCGCAATCCGTAATATTAAGATCTAAGACATTATTTAGTTTATATGTGGCATGGTTATTGTCCTGTCCAACATTTAGAACTTTGCATTTGTCTATATTAAACTGCATCTGTCACTTCTCCGACCACTGCATCAGTCTATTCAAATCTTCCTGGAGTGCTCTAATGTCCTCGTCAGAATGAATTCGACGGCCTATTTTGGTGTCATCGGCAAACTTGCTGATGACGCTCTTTATGCCTCATCTATGTCGTTTATGTAGATTGTGAACAGCAGGGGGCCCAACACTGACCCTGTGGAACACCGCTCGTGACGCTTCCCCACTCTGATTTCTCCCCATTTATGCAAACTCTCTGCTGCCTATTTGTCAAACCATGCCTCTATCCAGGAAAAAACTTTCTCCTCCTATTCCATGTGCTTTAATTTTCCTCAATAGTCTCTGATGTGGGACCCTGTCAAAAACCTTACTGAAGTCCATATAACAATATCATATTCATTACCATGATCTACCTCCTCAAATACCTTAGTGAAAAAAGTTAATAAATTCGTAAGGCAGGAACGCCCCTTTGTAAAACCATGCTGAGATTCGTTGATTAATTTATGCTTTTCAGATGGCTACGAACTGCCTCGGCAATTATTGATTCCATAAATTTTCCCACTAATGGAGGTTAGGCTTATTGGTCTATAGTTCGAAGCTATGGACCTGTCACCCTGTTTTTGAAAATAGGTATCACATTTGCTATTTTCCACTTATCTGGCACCATGCCAGTTTGTAGTGATATGCTGAAAAGATTAGCCAAAGGTTTGCTAAGCTCCTCTTTACATTCCTTTAGAACCCTTGCATACAGTTCATCAGGGCCTGGGGATTTGTTAGGTTTTAATTTATCTATTTGCCTAAGGACCATGTCACTTGTGACCCTAATCGTGCACAGTTTATTATCGTCCTGTTCTACATAATTTATCATTACTGGAATATCGCTGGTATCCTCCTGTGTAAAATCTGAGAGGAAGTATGTGTTAAAAATTCTACACATTTCCTTATCACTGTCAGTGAGCTGACCCGAGGAACTTTTGAGTGGGCCTATCTTGTCCCTGATCTTACTTCTGTATACCTGAAAGAATCCTTTTGGGTTAGTCTTCGACTCTCTTGCAACTTTAACCTCATAATCTCTTTTTGCTTTTCTAATTCCCTGGTACAGTACTGGTGACAGTACTGGTGGCAGTACTGGTGGCAGTACTGGTGACAGTACTGTCTGCCTTGTTACAGTGTACACGCTGGTATAGTACTGATAGTACTGTCTGCCTTGTTACAGTATACAGACTGGTACAGTACTAGTGACAGTACTGTCTGCCTTGTTACAGTATACAGACTGGTACAGTACTGGTGACAGTACTGGTGACAGTACTGGTGGCAGTACTTGTGACAGTACTGGTGACAGTACTGGTGGCAGTACTGGTGGCAGTACTGGTGGAAGTGCTGGTGGCAATACTTGTGACAGTACTGGTGGCAGTACTTGTGACAGTACTGGTGGCAGTACTGGTGGCAATACTTGTGACAGTACTGGTGGCAATATTTGTGACAGTACTGGTGGCAGTACTTGTGACAGTACTGGTGACAGTACTGGTGGCAGTACTGGTGGCAGTACTGGTGGAAGTGCTGGAGGCAATACTTGTGACAGTACTGGTGGCAGTACTTGTGACAGTACTGGTGGCAGTACTGGTGGCAATACTTGTGACAGTACTGGTGGCAATACTTGTGACAGTACTGGTGGCAGTACTTGTGAGAGTACTGGTGGCAGTACTTGTGACAGACGGTGTCAAATACCTGCCAGGCAGATATTTGACACACTCAATAAATATGACTTCCTAACCAATCATGCACGAACTTCACCTTGCAACCAGACAGTCAACCAGACAGTCAACCAGACAGTCAGCCAAGCAGTCAACCAGTCAACCAGACAGTCAACCAGACAGTCAGCCAAGCAGTCAACCAGTCAACTAAACAGTCAGCCAGTCAACCAGCAGACAACTGTGTGATTCTGTCCCATGTGAAGTCAGTGTTGGGAGTTGTGTGTCAAGTTATTACCTGAGACACTGACAGCCAGGTGTATTGAGTATAATCAAGACACCTGGCTGTCAGTGCTGTCTTCAGGTTGACGTGAATCCAGGTTGAAGGTGGAGATTAACAAGCAGTAGCTTTGGCAGTAGAGTTGTTGGTGAGTGGCACGGTCTCCCATGGTAACATCTTTGAGTAGCTTCGAATATTTGATTAGTTGAGTAAAAATGGTTAGTTGTGAGTTGAACCTGCCTAGCATGGGCCATTTGAACCAGGGGTGGACCAGGGTGGGTCAGGGTGAAACAGGGTGGATCAAGGGTGGGCCAGTAGAACCAGGGGTGGGGCTAGGGTGAACGAGGGGTAAGCCAGGGTGGACCGGGGTGGAACAGGGTGGGCCAGAGTGGGCCAGAATGGGCCAGGGTGGACCGGGGTGGAACAGGGTGGGCCAGGGTGGGTGCACCATTCATTAGGAAGTAAGTGAGATCTTACCTCGTGTCAACACAGGTGTGTGTGTGACAGCTATCACTTTACTATCTGTCTACCTTACTTTACTACCTGTCTACCTTGCTTTACTACCTGTCTACCATGCTTTACTACCTGTCTACCTTACTTTACTACCTGTCTACCTTACTTTACTACCTGTCTACCTTGCTTTACTACCTGTCTACCATGCTTTACTAAACCCGTCTACCTTACTTTACTACCTGTCTACCTTACTTTACTACCTGTCTACCTTGCTTTCACTACCTGTCTACCATGCTTTACTACCTGTCTACCTTGCTTTACTACCTGTCTACCATGCTTTACTACCTGTCTACCTTGCTTTACTACCTGTCTACCATGCTTTACTACCTGTCTACCTTACTTTACTACCTGTCTACCTTGCTTTACTACCTGTCTACCTTACTTTATTTACCTGTCTACCTTGCTTTACTACCTGTCTACCTTGCTTTACTACCTGTCTACCTTACTTACTACCTGTCTACCTTGCTTTAACTACCTGTCTACCTTTGCTTTACTACCTGTCTACCTTACTTTACAAACCTGTCTACCATGCTTAAACTAACCTGTCTACCTACTTTACTACTGTCTACCTTGCTTTACTACCTGTCTACTCTTACACCTGTTCTATACCATGCTTGTACTACCTCTATACTTTACTACCTGTCTACCTTGCTTTACCTACCTGTCTACCATGCTTTAACTACCTGTCTACCTTACTTTACTACCTGTCTACCTTACTTTACTACCTGTCTACCTTACTTTACTACCTGTCTACCTTACTTTACTACCTGTCTACCTTGCTTTACTATCTGTCTACCTTACTTTACTACCTGTCTACCTTACTTTACTACCTGTCTACCTTACTTTACTACCTGTCTACCTTACTTTACTACCTGTCTAACCTTGCTTTACTACCTGTCTACCATGCTTTACTACCTGTCTACCATGCTTTACTACCTGTCTACCTTACTTTACTACCTGTCTACCTTACTTTACTACCTGTCTACCTTACTTTACTACCTGTCTACCTTGCTTTACTATCTGTCTACCTTACTTTACTACCTGTCTACCTTGCTTTACTACCTGTCTACCATGCTTACTACCTGTCTACCTTACTTTACTACCTGTCTACCTTGCTTTATCTACCTGTCTAACCATGCTTTACTACCTGTCTACCTTACTTTACTACCTGTCTACCTTCTTTACTACCTGCTACCAGCTTTACTACCTGTTCTACCTTACTTTACTACCTGTCTACCTTACTTTACTACCTGTCTACCTTACTTTACTACCTGTTCTACCTTACTTTACTACTGTCTACCTTGCTTTATATCTGTCTACCTACTTTACTACCTGTCTACCTTACTTTACTACCTGTCTACCTTACTTTAACTACCTGTCTACCTTACTTTACTACCTGTCTACCTTGCTTTACTACCTGTCTACCATGCTTACTACCGTCTACCATGCTTTACACCTGTCTACCTTACTTTACTACCTGTCTACCTTACTTTACTACCTGTCTACCTTACTTTACTACCTGTCTACCTTGCTTTACTATCTGTCTACCTTACTTTACCTGTCTACTTAACTTTACTACCTGTCTACCTTACTTTATACACCTGTCTACCTTACTTTACTACCTGTCTACCTTGCTTTACTACCTGTCTACCTTGCTTTACTACCTGTCTACCTTGCTTTACTAACCTGTCTACCTTACTTTACTACCTGTCTACCTTACTTACTACCTGTCTACCTTACTTTATTACCTGTCTACCTTACTTACTACCTGTCTACCTTGCTTTAACTACCTGTCTACCTTGCTTTACAAACCGTCTACCTTGCTTTACTATCTGTCTACCTTACTTTACTACCTGTCTACCTTGTTTTACTACCTGTCTACCATGCTTTACTACCTGTCTACCTTACTTTACTACCTGTCTACCTTGCTTTAAAACCTGTCAAACCATGTTTACTACCTGTCTACCATGCTTTACTACCTGTCTACCTTACTTACTACCTGTCAAACCTTGCTTTCTACTGTTTACCTTGCTTTACTACCTGTCTACCTTACTTTACTCCCTGTCACCTTACTTTCCCTACTGTCAAACCTTATTTTATACCTGTCTACCTTTGTTTTACTACCTGTCTACCTTGTTTTACTACCTGTCTACCTTTTTTACTACCTGTCTACCTTACTTTACTACTGTCTCCCTTGTTTTACTACGTCAACCTTGTTTTACTACCTTTCCCCTTTATTTTTACTCCCTGTCTACCCTGCTTTACTCCTGTTACCTACTTTACCCCCCTGAACCATGCTTTACTACCTGTCTCCTTTTTACTTTACTCCTGCTCCCTTACTTTACTACCTGCTACCTTCTTTATCCTTCTACCTTACTTTCTCCCTGTTCCTTACTTTACTACCTGTTACCTTACTTACCCCGGGTTACCTTACACTCCCCGGCTACCTTGTTTTTTCCCGTTCCCATGCTTTTCCCGTTACCTTACTTTACTACCTGCACCTTTTTTTACACCTGCTCCATGTTTTAAACCCCCGTTACCTTACTTTACTACCTGTCACCTTTACTTTTACCTGTCTCCCTTACTTTTTCCTGCTCCCTTACTTTAAACCTGTCACCTTGTTTTACTACCTGTCTACCTGTTTCCCTACCGTCACCTTACTTTACTACCTGTCTACCTTTTTTAAAATACCGCTACCTGTTTACTACCTGTCCCCTTACTTTACACCTGTCTCCCCTTACTTTATACTGTCTACCTTCTTTATCCCCGTCTACCTTGTTTTACTACCTGTTCCCACTTTACTACCTTGTCTACCAGCTTTACTACCT